>NQII01000780.1:33349-200623 GCA_002778355.1 Clitarchus hookeri
GGTCTAGGAGCGTCCAAACTTTAAATCCGGCCCTGTCTTCGCCTGTAAGGATGCTGGTGCACACTTCAATCTGAACGGCATAGCACAGAACCGAAAACGCCTGCTGTCAGGGGCCATGAAAGATGTCTTGCCACAGTTTTTGAGCTTGAAGGGCCCTAAGGAACTGAGGGTATTTATGATGCTGGTGTACTATGGTAATGCATTGTGTGCCACTTAGTTCACCGGCCGAAAATCTACACAAAACCTCTACATCACATCTTTTTTAGGTGCCAATGTTATGGCAGAATTGAAGTCGCTGGTAGTTGGTTCAATAACACTGTCATTCATCATTTCTTGAATTTGCTGTTTAATAATTTTCGCTTGGTGCTGTAAATAACTACATGTGGAGTGTATGTAGGCCTGTCTTGCACTTGTGGAATGGCTTGCTCAGTAACTGTAATTCAACGAATGGCTTCATGTGCTTCCAACCTGTGTCGGCACTCGCCAAGGAGCAGCTGAAAAGCTACCTGATGTTTGGGCGGTTAGTTGTCGAAGTCGGCTAGTGAAACAGCTGGTACTGTATCGGTTGATTGCAGGTCAAGTTTATATATACACTGTGTGGCACTCCTTCAGGCCGAAATGAATGCGATGTGCCTCGGGTTCAAGTATGGTATTTTGTTCAGTAAGCCACAGTACACCAAGGATAGCATCTTCCCTAATGTCCAGGGCTACAAATGCTGTGGTTATTGTTTTTAGGTTATGTATGCGAAATGTTACTGTGGCTTGACATAGTGCGGTGCTGGTGTGAATTACAGGAGTGAATGGAGAGATATCTGTACGATGCACAAAAATAGGCTGTATGAAGTTATGTGAGGCAGCAGTGCCTACTAATGCATGACAATGATGACTATCAATGAACACTAAAATGAGAAGGAAATATCATTGATTGTTGCTAACCTGGTTAATTAGTGCTAGTTGCAGTGTCAAGTTGGTAATATTGTCCGGGATTGGGGTGTATGTAATGTCCGGCTGGTTTACCCCTGTTTCCCAAATTTCTGTTTGCATTGTTGGTTGTTTGAGGTGGGGATTGTTTGAGCATGCACTGTGCCAATGATATTCCTGACTATCACAATAATGGCACAGAGTTGGCGGAGGTTGGCTTCTATCCTACATCACATTTTTGTTTTGCGCACTGTCTGTCACATAATTGTTTTTGTTGTCATTTGCAGTGGTATGTTTTGCTGTGCTGTTTCCTGTGATAGAATTTTTGTCCCGATATTGAACGAAAGAAGCTGCTTTAGCACTCTTTATCACCACATCCTGTCCCTTCACACTGTCCTGATGTTGCTCGTGGCTCCATCAGGCGGCACTCGTTTCCTGTTCGCAGCATAACTGGCACAGATTTAGCTCCAAGATTATCGCAGCATGCACGAGTTCATTGAGGCTGCTATTAAGCAGTGGTGCCAACATGGCATGGTACTCTGGGCGCACTGTTTCTGCAACAACTTCGAGATCTTCGCTCTTGGGCAGGTGTGGATGGAAACATATGACAATATATATTTTTATGGTTATAAATGTGGTTCTTTTTCGGTTGACTTTTGCTCTTCTAATGTCGGTTTTCTTTTTGCTTGAAGTGCTGTGAATGCTCCTCCAAAGTGGCCTTGAAAAGCATGGAGGAATTCCTCCCTATATAGACCGAAGTTGTTCATAGTTTGCCACCAGGAATGGGCTTTTCCAGAGAGTTGCGCTCCAACACAGCTGGGCCACTCCTACATCCATACCACTCAGTATTGAAGGCATGCTGTACAGTCACTCAGGAATGCAGATGGATCCTCTGTATATGATCCCGCATAGATGGGTAGTGACTGGAATCGCGAGGGGGTGGTAACACTGGTTGGTCCAGGTGCAAGTGTCGGGATGGCTGCTGCAAAAGTTTGGTGTTGCCTTCGGCTACTTTGCGGCCACATTCTTACAGCAGGCGGATCAAAGTTGAAAGTGGGAAATTGTGTCACTGTGTTTGGTTGCTGAAATTGTGGTGCATGAGGTGGTAGCACTGGAATCATCTGCTGGGGGAAGGCAGGCATGGGAAAGTAGGTGGCGAGTTGTGTTATGTAAGGGGCTGATGGGAGGAGAGAAAGAGGTTCTGAAGTCTAGAATGGCTGATGAGGTGTGGAATGAGCGAGCTGCACTGCTTTTTTTACATCGGCCACATCGTGTGACAGCTGTGGTGCGGTGTCGGTCCTTACTGTACATTACCGACATGTGAATATGCTGTCTTGTAATGCCAGTCTCTCGCCAGGCTGAAAACATTCCCCATATACATGCAGTGCACATACACTCTGCATTTCAACACGTCATTACTTCCGCCCACCTATGCAAACTGGGTGGTGAAATTGCATTGGTTGATAATCTGGACCAGTTATTAAATCTTTGCACACTGTAGAAGTGTTCAATTGATTGTTATTGCTGTTGCACTGTGAGCACTGAAAGATCCGGTTTTGTACGGTCGCGAGTTCGGGCATTGTTAAGCATGTTGAATGGTAATACTGCAGGTACAAAGTACACTGGAGACTATGGATACTTTTACCCAAGCACAGTAAACTGCCACACAAAATTTTGTTGATTGGGAGCAGAATGTTTGAATTGTTCGGCTGGTATTGTCCAAAACTTTAAATTTGCACTGATTTTGAATTTTGTTTATCACATCAGAGCTGTCCATGTTTTTTACAGTTGTCTGTTGCATGGTTGCCCGTTGGGCTTGTTTTATGAGCGTACTTGCAATATGTTGTGCCTAATTCGTACTTGGCCAATATATCCTGTGGGATGGGATACAAGCATTGCCAACACAGAGGTGTTGGGACGCCCACAGGTGCCAGGGCAGCCATTGTTGATGGTCGCGACATTGCAGCTGAACCAGGCAGTTGGGGTCAAGTCCACCAGCCACCCCTCACGGGTGACCTCCCTGTGCCCGCTTGAAGGGGGAGGTTTACTACTCGGCAGGGGTGGGGGGTGTGCGCACTGCACACACAGCCAACTGCACTGATTGATAGTGCCAGCTGGTGTTATGGCACTGATGGAGGGGCTGGGGTGTGTTGATGCAACCGCCTGCTCTGCTACACAGTACACAGCACTGGAGGGGGAATGTTGGTGACGTCTCTTTTTCCTGATATGCCCGACTCGCATGTGCCCTGCAACTTTTATACAATGGTAGCTGCGAAAAAGGTTTATGCGCACTTTTTACGCCACATGGTGTGATGTCTCTGGGAATCCTGCTGGTGTCTGTCCGGTATCAGAGCGTTGTCCCAGGTTGATAACAGTGCTCCTGATATGCACTTGGTGTTGTCGAAGGGAGATGGGGAAACAGGTGGGGAAAATGCTCAAAGAGAGATTGAGGTGCTGGGGAATTTTGGAGGTTTCCGAGTAGAAAAACGTGTAAGGAATTACGAGGGAAAGGTACGTCACACAGAAGGGCGACAATTTAACACCTGTTAAATTGTGTATGACATAAGATAATTGGAATAAGAATTCACCACAAAGTTAGGTGCCAATTTAACACCTGTTAAATGTTGTAGGAGAAATGGTGAACAATGAGGGTTTTCATCACGAAATGACTCCACAGAAGGGCTCCAATTTAATGCCTGTTGGCTTGGTGGTGTTGGGTTAATGTAAGTTTTGAGGGGTGGTGAAAAACATTGTTATGTGGGTTTGGAGTTGGATACCCGACTAGGCGCCAGATACCATCGGCAGGTGGTGTCGATTTTTGCTGATTATCTCAGTGTATGGTGGGCCACTTGCCCAGACATGAGCAGTCCCTCAGTGAAATTGTTGGATGAGCCTCTGTGGACAGGAAAAGCTGGCGTTCCCTAAATATGATTCTTACATCGGAATAAAGTGGGCCTATTCAGGCTGAGTCACACACCTTTTGCTGTTAAAAACTTGGTGTTGACAAGCTGGTTGCTGAGGTAAAATACGTGAAATTACGATGAAAGAAAGTTTTTGGGGACCCGGACCACAAAAGCCCTAAAGGCAGTGCTTGAAATTAAATCACAAATTCTGATAACTAGCATGTAATTACTATTGCACAACACTTAACATCACGCTAGGTGAAACTTTACAAGGGTTCTGGACTGCCGCCCACCAGATAGGCAAAACTGCGAAAGTACACTGGTATGCACAACAATGAATTACTGGTGTGTTAAGCTACCGCGGGAGATGCTATTCCCGGGGAAGATGGGGCGGCATCTCCAGGTGCAGAAAAGAACAGGTTTCATTAAGCTACGTCAGACTATTGCAGCTAAACATGATTGGGGCGAAAACATGAAAGTATCCGGAGCACTGCGTGGCTCGTCTCGACCCCTTGTAACACTCGAAGGTGCAGACTCTGCTGCACTTGACTCGCTCTGCACTACTTTCTGTTTAACTGAAACATGCATTAATTTATTCATGTGACATGAACCATGCATAAAACATGAATAAATTAATACTTAATATTTCACTGCTCATGAACAAATACAAATTAAATATTGATGGCATGAAATGAAGGGTGTAACAACTACGGTGAAAAATATGTGACTTTTCGAATAAATGTAATTAAAGAATTGATACACTTGTAGGGGTGTGTTTGTGCATCCATATATCTGGTATGTCTTTATTTTGCTTTTAAATATTTTATCTTAAATTTCCCAAAATTAATGTGTGCCAATTCGCCATAACACACCCTTGCTCACCCAAAGTTGTGCGGCTCTACTCTGCACTCTTTTGCTCCTGCACTGCACTGCATACTGAGGGCACACTGGGGACGGTTGATGAGTTATATGTGCGGCGTGACAAATGTTCTGGAAGGAGGACACTGTATTGCATCATATTATTTTGTTATTTGTGTCTGATGTGGAGATATATATATATATATATATATATACAATAAAATATTAAAAATTATAGAGCCTGAGATGTAACCTTAATACAACCCTTAAAAGTCGTTGCAATTAAAAATTTGCAACTAAATAATAATCAAACCTTAAGAAAAACGAAATTTTCCAGACTGCCTTTCAAATTTTAACTGTGGGCTAAAAAAATTACGGGTATCTGTGTTGGATCCATACCAAATTTCTTAGTCAATGTATTTGTTTATACTTTCAGCTAATAGGGGCTCATTTAATATACAAAACCTCCAATATAGATTCAGTTCAACATAATATGCACTCTCGCATTAGAGCTTTGCAAGTAAATATTTTAAGATTCTGATTAATACTATCTGTCTTAAAGATTTCATTGGAAAACGTATCCAAGTTTAATAACTCTAAACTGGCAAATGAGTGTACCGTTTTCGGTCAGTCACTGAGAAAAAATGGTAATTTCTAACATATGTAAACACTCAAGCAGTTGACATGAACCATGCATCCACGAGCTCCTTGGGCCCACTCTGAGCACTTCAGTTACGTCAACTGTACCAGCTGCACCAGTCCGCACCAACTACATGACGTGAACCGTGTGTTCACGAGCTCCTTTATGCCCACTCTGACTGCTGCAGTCGTGTCCACTACACCAGACACACTGCACCGACGGGCTTGTGGGCACGAGTGAGTGAGTGTGTTCATAATTGCATCAGTGGTCATAATTGCAGCAGTGTTCATAATATCTTCAGTGTATTCAATGAGGGTATTTAATAGCATAATGGTACTTATTCAGTGTTATTAATTGTATCAGTGTGTATAGTTAATAACATAATTGTCATCATGAAAGACAGTCGACACAGTCACACCCAGGGACATTTGACATTGTACACTTGGCAATACTGTGGGTGGTACAATAGAAAAGCTTAGGATTAATGTAATCATTTTTATTGTGTATTTGTATAAGGAAAACTTATGTTGTGATAGGTTGATTTAATTCATGTCACTTCCATCTAATAATAATTTTTTTAATGTGTATATTGTGCTTCATTGTTTCGCCGCTTGGCGTCGGCTGCGCTCAGGTAGCGGAAGCTGGCCCATGCTTCCTCCCAGTTCTCTTCAGCACTTGAATGCATCAAGATGTATAAGTCTCTCGCTCCACAAAGGCCCTCGGTGCCGACATCTTAAGCTGAACTCATACATTGCAATAGACTTCACTTCATGAACTGGATCACAAAATCACAGTTCGCAGGATCGCTGGCCAAACGACCATGTGGCTGTATCTTCTGACACACACTGTACAAATTTACAGGAAAACATTATTTATATATATATATATATATATATATATATACACACACACACACACACACACGGGATATTCGAGCTCCCCAGCATGCCTTAATATTACCTTTTTACCATATAAATGAAGGATACCTTCTTGAGGCATCGATGACTTCCTGGATAGAACAAGGGTGCGAAATATAGCACAAAAATGAGAGCTCACAAGTTTCGGTTATCTCAAGTAAATCGTATTGCCGAATAGTGTTTACAGTTACATGTATGGAATACAAATTAAAGTGGACCTGACTCACAAGGCCTGCTAGTGGCCATTACTGAACAAAAAGGCCTCGGATGGCAGGGAACTTACAATAGTAATTAAACCTCCGGGGTCGGTAAATTCAGCTGACAGATGGGAGCTGCGAACACGGCGTAGACTGTTGGTGAAATAAATAAAAGTTCCAGTAAATGACATTAATCTATTGCAGTTAAGTGTACAGAACCAGGTATGAAAGTTCCCCTTGACGCGACGCACGTGCAACACCAAAGACCCGTGGAATCACGATGCCAGAAATGATGCGAGCAAGCGATATCCTTGCAGAGATCTTGCTCCACACCGCGAGGTAATTTAATTAACTGACCTCATTAACATAGAACTTGGAACATATGCACATAAAACACTGAAACTTTCTGAGTGAGATTTCTTAATCCTGTATAGAATTAAGAGTACTTAATTAAACACTCATTTAAATACAAAATATGATTATGTGGTGCCTTGCAGAGCACATGGGAAATTTAGGTCTGTTAAGTTTTGGGACTCTACGACCAGAACGGTCAGGTTGAAAGAAAGACTAATTATTCCCCACCTCACTAATTGGCTTGATTAGACACACAATTACCCTCAGGAATTTATATGCAACACTTCAAATACTCTAGTCTTGCTATTCTACACTTCATTAAATATGCACGTGGCATGCAATTATTCTGCGATTATTTCGCAATCCCCTAAGGACGAATTTCACGTACATGTGCCTGTGGGCGATAAATTCTAATTCTTTATAATATACATTGTAACAATTAATTCTTATCATAATTACTAATAACTCTCTAGGGATACCACAGGCACTCGGTTGGATCACTTGGTGAACGATGCAGACACGCATCAGAACATATGTGTTCCGCAGGCCACAGTGGTGCAGCACTGTGGACTGATGTGATGGCAGTGGCAGTGCCATACCATGCAGGAGTGGTCCATGTCAAATGCCCTCCCATCTGGGAGGCCACTGTTACAGCGGGCAGGGGTGGCTCAAGGTAGCAGGTGATTGAGCAGCGCCTCAGCTGCGGGCGCAGCCATCCCGACGAGATGAGGTGTACATTGCTAGATCGCCCTGCAGCAGTGTTGCATGAAAACTGGTGTCTGTTCAACTTACCCTCGGCAGGTGAGATCTTACTGGTTAGGCGGAGTCGGTCGGCTGGTTCGACTTCTGCTCGGCCGGTTGGTGGCCCAGCCACCATCGAGACACTGCAGCTGCTACTGCTTTTCCTGCGATACCTCTGTAGCCGAAATCGATGCCGTTGAGGGTGGTATGGCCACTTTATCGAGGAGATGCTTGATCTGGAACTGGACATGGCCACCGATGAGTCGTGTGACCTGGCAGTCTGGAACGAGGCACCTAGGGGTGCAGGTGTGACCCGATGGGCCTCCGATGTCGTGGCGTTAGGTGTTGTGACATCTTGTGATCGGTCGCCATTCCAGGCTCTCTCCATGAAGTCGGACGTCGCCATGGTTCGTAGCACTGCCATGGCAGCTGATGACCCAGATATCCTTGAGGGTGTCTGTGTTGGTGAACCTGGTATTCCGCACATGCCTGATGCCTGTGATTGCCAACCCTTATCGGCCGGGACTACTTCGATCAGTTGCCTCTGACTGGTGTTACCTTGTGGTACTGCGGCACGCTGTGTCGGAACCTCCGACACGGCCCTTAGGTCGTCACAATGGAATTTAATTTGCATTCTCGCACCCATCTGGATGATGTAGTCGATCTTCCCCACCCTTCGTATCACTGTCTGGGGTCCACTTCAGCAGTGGCTAACCCTGCGCAGAAATTGGCATGTGCGGCCGACTGCTGGTGTTCTTGCACATAGACATGTTGTGCAATTTGCAGCTCTTTCGGGGACCATGTGGTTTCTGGTTGCCACTGTTAAACATACTGTTCCTGTCTTTCCCTGGCCCATTCGAACCTCTACCGGCATTATCCTTCTCGTGTCTCTGTTCGTGGTCTGCTGTGGGTATGCATACTCCCCGGGTCATGTCAGACTATGTCTGTATAGTTATTCTCCAGGCGAGTGACCCGTGGCTTCGTTCTGTCGGTTTATCAGGTTGAACAGTATCTCTGGGACGTGGGTGGCCCAGATAGTGTGGTCATCCCTCACGCAAAGCCAGAACTGTGCCTTGAACTCTTGGTTCCTTCATTCTGTGAGATTCACATGGGGGTTGTATAGCACCGTTGTGTTGTGTACTCAACTGGGTTCCGTTGCCGGAGATAATTACATTTGGGTACCCCAGCGGGAGAAGAAATCATTCTGCAATGCTCCCTCTATGTTTTTGAAGCATGAACTCTGGAGGGGATAACTCGCGCTACCACATGTTTCGCAGACACTTACAAATTCCCATACTTGTCGGATGTGCCCTTGCCAGAAATAGTGGGCTAGTATGTTTTGCTTGGTTTGCACGGCTCCCAGATGTTCCGTCAGGCGACTGGCATGCGAGTGTTTCAGGACGAACGTTCATCTCTACTACTAGACGTACGATCGCCAGTCCCCTTCTACCCCTGCGGGCCTTGTCTACAGGTGTTTATCGACCATGCACCAGTTGGCTAGCAGTTGTCTAGCACACTGCGCCCGGCACTCCACGACCTCTGTGGACAGTTGTAGTTCAGCATGTACTCATTCATATACTGTATCACTTGTTAGGTCTTGGGTGGCATTACTCGTGCCTATGGGGAAGTGCTGTAGCCGGGCAACCGGCAGACTCTCTGGCAGGAATAGTCCTTCCCACTCGTCTTAATCATGTGCTATTTCAGTTGTACATGGCGCATGGGAAAGGGCATCTGCTAGTTGGTTTTCTTCACCCGGAATGTGTTCCGCCACAAAATCATAGGCCTGTAATAACATGAAACACCGCGTGAGTTTACTGCGGACAGTGTGCATGTTATGCAGCCACAGTAAACACCGATTATTGGTCCTCAATAATAATCGATGGTACGCTATGTGTTGGCGGTAGTGTTTTAGTGGCCATACGTTAGTCAAGCATTCCCTCTCTTTCATGTCGTAGTTGTGTTCGCATGGGGTAAACATAGCGCTACTGTTGTCTATTACTCTGCGTTCCCCTTCATCATCATATTGAAATAGAATGGTGCAAAGCCCCTCTTCACTGGCATATGTTTGCAGATATAAGTTTTTCTGGGGGTCTTAACGGGACATTTTGTCGCACTGTTGGAATCTATATTTGATTTCTTCGAATACGTTTTGTGCATCGTCGTTCCATTGGAAATACAGTTGTGTTGACAATAGGGCAGTTTGTGGGGCTATTATTGTGGCGAAGTCTTGTATGTAGTGACTTAACCAGATTATAAGTCCGAAATTTTTTTTCAGGATTTTGCATGTGTTTGGTGATGGATAGTCTTGAATTTGCCTCAATTGTTCGTGGTTGGGCTGGATACCCTCGGCATCGACAATGTGGCCCAGGTATTGAAGACATGTTTTCCCTATATGAGATTCTCGGTTGCCACACATTAACCCATTGATATCCAGTCGCTCCAAGACGAGGGATAGGTGTACGTGTTATTACCACATTTTTGACCAGATCACAACATCGTCTAGGTATGCGATCGTACACTCTTCTATCAGACCGTCCAGGATGTGCACCATCATGCTCTGGAAGGGCATGGCGCAAAATTGAAAATGGCGGCCTTCGGGGGCCATGAATGCAGTCTTGTGACTGTCTTCGGGTCGTACTGGTACTTGCCAATAGCCGCTTCTCAGGTCAAGGGAAGATATAATGTTGGCATCCCCTAACGTGTTTACTGCAGAGTTTACACTGAGTTATGGGGGTGGCACACTTTTGGTCACTGTTATAAAGCCCTAAGAACATTTTTAAAATATATACGTGTCATGTTGAACACGAACAAAATTGAACACTGAATATATGACTTAGGCTTATTAATGTTGTACGTGTTTCATAAAACATACATGGTGCACTGTAAAATTGATTTTGCCTACATTCTTTGCATATTTTGCGTGATAAACCAATGCACATATTCCAAGTCTCTAAACAGTTTTATATTTCATGTGTCCCATAAAATATTAACAATGCACTCCTCATGTGACCTTGAAATTACAGTGTGGCTTGTTTGTCAACACACCCACTTGCATGCAGGATTTTGTCATTGATCTGGGTTTTAGCGCATGTTGCACAATGTACATAAAGACACTTAGATATCCTTTTAGAGTTGGACAATGATACAGTTACACTACACAGCACCTTAAAATGTTATTTGTTATTACCTATGGGAAAAACGACCTGGCAAGGAAACTTGGTTTTCCCAGTCATTTCTAAACTGGTCTTTATACTTTAGAGTGTCCTTCTTTGAGCGAGAGAGGCCTGTAGCATACTGAACAAGCCAAGTGGTGTGTGAGCATGGGACCATTTTCTTTGATTTGAGGGTGATTATGTTTTGTGACATTGTTATTTCTCCGTACTTGTACTCACATTTTGTTCTTCCTTATACTGTTGTGGGGCCCAGAAAGTCATTGGGGCTAACTCTTGCACCTCGCTGTTCTTCTGCGCCATCTTTGACGTGGTTGAGGTGACCCAGGGCTGGTGGAGTGTAGAATTGCCCAGCGCCATAACTCAATGGAGAGTTAACTAAGTGGGTCGTTCGGTCGATGGCCCAGAGGGCCCAGGATGCTTCCTTCAGTTTGAAGATTAAGTTGTCACGCTCTTAATATTACACTACTTACACATGCTGATCTTGTGGGGATACAGTAGGCCATCTTGTACGCTTGAAATATATTAGAAAAATTGTGGGTGGTACCCAAGAGTTTGTAGCGCCATATGTATCCTGGAGGACAATGAATCAACACTCCCTAAATTGTTTAAAGCTGTTTACTTGCGTACTTTATAACATATTCAGGAAGTCAACATGTGAAAACTAAAAGAAACCGACCCATCACTTACGGCCTGCCTGTGACCTTTTGTGTGAAAATGACAAGTCAGTGTGCTGTTATGGAGATACACTGCAGTGTTAAACTCTCTGGCGAGAGTGCAAGTGGTACTACCCTTGGTACAGAAAAGAAACCGAAGGTTCTAGTTAATTATGTTACTATTGTAATGAAGTGAGAACAGCCTAAATTCTGGTACTGAGAGGGCTCGCGAAGCGGACGACCAACACTGCTGGTCTGGTTTGTGTGCTGAGATGAACTGGGTGAATAGTATCGATTTCTGCGACAAATTGGTTCAACAGATGTCAAACCTCATGTAAAAAACATGACTTAAGCACTATGTAGCATTACTGCACTGGTTGAAAATTACATAACTCAAGACACCGCCCTACTCAATTATTACAAGAGGCAACACTTTTAATAAGGAGGTAAACTATCCGAAGCGGTGTTTACCCCAAAGCCACAGCCGTTGGGTGCACTGGCAATTGGTCGTTGCATCCTCGCAGCTCGCACTGCTGAATACGACGCAACGCACCGCTGGGTGGTGTTTACAGGCTGGTAGGCAGGAGTTTAAGAGATAGGTGCCCCAAAGTTTAATCCAGTAGTTAGTAGAATTTTTATAAACATATTGAACACTGTCACCGCATTCACGACTACAGCCCGTGGTGTCCTTCATTTAATAAATGGCAATCAAGCTTGGCATTTCCAAACCCCTATACCCAGGTGGACTAGTCCATCCCTTCAGGAGTCAGTCACCTGGCAATGCTGTAGCCAGTTTAATTAAACACGTGATTGGAAGTGAAATCCAAACAATTTTATGAGAAAATGTAACTTATTTAATGTGTATTTATGTATGAGTAATTAAGTTTTTCTAAAATAGAGATTGCCTATAAAGGCCTCCAACATTGTAAGAAATCATTTAGTGTGGTGAAATTCCCAGTCCATTTCGAAACGGCAGAGTCATCGAGTGAGCTGTCCTGTGGGGAGCTTTGTCAAACAGGTGTCTCTGGTGACTCACCATCGGCGGAGTCCCTGGTGACCAGTGCCATGATGCAGAGCATCACGATGCTGCAGAGTGACCCTTCAAGGCCTTGAGTGATGTGTTCAGTGTTGATGATTGTGCTTGGTGGAGGCAACCCTCCCTCTGATAACTCTTCCTCCTACACTTTCCTTGTGGGCGTCGAAATGTCGGGCATTGTGGTGGAGAAGAGGCGCCGGAGAATCTTTCCGTCGCTGCCAAGACTCTGTTTTCCGACTTCGTCTCTGGCGGCGATTAGTGTATTGTCGACACCCTGCTGGTCATATGTCATGATGCTTGGCATCTCCAATGCCAATCGGATGTCGTTGCAGTGGACAGCGGCCCTCCAGCTTCTCAGCTCGATGAGGTATATTGCGTACCCCTGTGTCTTCACCACTGAAAGTGATCTGCTCCATTTCTGGGCAAACCTGGCACTGAAATTCTTCGCACCACTGGATATTCTATGTTCTCTGACATTCACCAATTGGCCAGGTGCCAACCATCATGGTGCTCGTGTGGTGGCAGGAATCCACCCCGCGATGTAATGTTCTTGGTTACTGAGTGCTGCTGTTAACCATGCTTCTCTGTGCTGTCTTCTGGCTGTCCCGTCTTCTGGTTCGCCCATTCCCTCTGTTTGTCATGTGGCGAACTCTTCAAATAGCATTAGTTCACGACCCTGCAGAATCGGTGCTGGAGTCTGCCCTGTTGCTAGATTCACCCGCCGCCTTATGGTGAATAGGGCAGCAGATATATGTTCGGCCCAGCTGGTGTGGTCCTTTTCCACTCTCATGCGTAACTGGGTCTTGAGATCTTGGTTTCACCACTAGGTGAAGTTTGTTCTTGGGTGGTATATTGGAGTTGTAAAGTGCAGAGCCTATGCCAGTTCCTCCCAGTGAACTGGGAACCTTTGTCTGTGAGCAATGTCTTTGGGTACTCCTAGCGAGGGTATAACTTCGTTTCCAATGCCCGCACAATGGTGCGTTTCTGTGCATTGGAGACTGGTTATGCTTTGGTTCATCTGGTAAATGTGTCACTTACGACCAGGACGAACCTCTCCCCTGTGGAAGTGTGGAGGTAGGGGCCAATGAGATCAAAGGACACCATCTGGAATGGTTACTTCCTTCACCCTGGGTTGTTTTTGGGTCACCCATATGTTCTCCTGCTCTTGAAGTGGTTGCAGGGATAACACTCCTTCAGATACCTTCGTACATCCCTGCTTGCTCCTGGCCAGTGGAAATGCATGTGATGATTCCTGGCTGTCTGGGTTGCCCCAGGATGACCAGCGAAATGGCTGCTGTGGACGTGCCTTTGTACTTGTTCTTGTGGTTCTTTTAGTATATAGAGTCACAAGGTCGCATCGGAATGATGCCGACGAGTCTCGATGTGTGTGTCCCAGATTTGCCACTACTCGTCATCTCCCTATACAATTTCCGTCTTCTTGGCCTGCGTTTGTGGTCATTGATGTTGTGCGTTGATGACTGTGGTCTGAATTTCATCGAGTCTGGGTTATGTGTCTGCTGTGCTCTCTATAACATTGCAGATTACTGTCCCGTTGCCTGTTGTGGCTATGTTGTCAGCAGGGGGTAGTAGGTTATCTCACTCGTCCCTGTCGACGACTACCTCGGTGCCTGGTTGCCTGGATAGTTCATCAGCCAGGGACAAGTTGCACAAAAAAGTCGTACAATTGTAACAACAATGCTCACAGGGCGAGTTTGCCCCTGGCTCCCCTCATGGAGTGAAGCCATAGTAGGCACCAGTTGTCGGTTCGTAGGGTAAAGCGCTGATACTCGAGGTACGCTCTGTAATGCTTCACCACACAAACCACTGCCAAACATTCCCTCTCATTCATGTCATATCGACCCTCAGTCGGACCAAACTTGTTGCTACTATATTCAATGATCTGGTGCTCATTTTTGTTGCCTAACTGAAATAGCATGGTGCTTAGGCCCTTCTCACTGGGGTATGTTTAAAGGTATAGGTGCCTTCTGGGGTCGTGACGTGCCAGGGTTGTACACTGCCGGAACCTTCTCTTCAGTTCCTGAAAGCAGTTTTCGTATTCGATGTTCCATTGGAACTTACGGTTCGGGGACAGCATGTCTGTTAGGGGTGCTGTTATTGTTGCGAAGTCCCTACTGTTTTCCCTCAGCCAGTTGACCAACCCGAAGAACTTCCTGAGCTGTTTGGGTGTCCTGGGTGCCTAATGTTGGTCTATGAGTGACAGCTGTTCTGGCGTTGGCCTACTGCCATGTTCATCCACTAGGTGACCAAGGAACTGGATGCATGGTTTCCCTATGTAGCACTTTCGGTTTGCACATGTTATCTTATTAATTGCTAGGCGCTCCAGTACCAATGACATGTGTTTTATATGGTCTTCCCAGTTCTCCGACCAGAGTAAACGCCATCCAGGTAGGCGAGGGTAAAATCCCCTACATACCCATCGAGGAGTTGTACCATCATTGCCTGGAAGGTGGTGGATGCATATTTTAGCCCGAAGGATATGTCACAGAACTTGAAGCTTCATCCGTCAGGGGCGGTGAACGCTGTCTTGTGGCGGTCTTCTGGCTTGATTGGAACCTGCCAGTAGCCACTGCGCAAGTCCAGTGAGGTAATGACTTTCGCTTTTCCTAGTGTGTGTAATGCATCCTTCATACTGGTGTTAAGTGATGGTGCACTTTGAGTTATCGAATTAAGAGGGCGAAAGTCCACACAGAAGCGCCACATTTCGTCTTTCTTCGGCGCTAACATGCGAAAAGTGGGCGGTCGTGCTCCAATGGGATTGTGTGTTCGGCAATAGTTGTTCGCCTTAGTGGATCTGCATCCACTAACACGTCTCATCTTACCTGAAGGTTTTTCTGCATCATCACCCTGTATGCTTCTGGCACCTCGTGGTCCAGTTCATCCAACTGGACGCATGGTGTGCCATTAGTGGTACGCGGTTCAAGTTCGTGATCTGTGCGCAGTTCTTTTTGGCCAAAATGGATCCCGCGGGCTGCTGGCTCTACTATGGGTTTTGGTATCTTACCGCAGGTCTGCCGACACTAGGGTTGTAGTGGTTTTTTCTACATCTCTAATTCGGGCAGTGTTTGTCACTTCTCCGAGGGTGTGCCCTGTGTGTTGGTGAATGGGGAAATGTACATTTTGTATTGCCGGCCTTATCGCTTCCTCGTTTACGAACTCCGCCCTCACGAAGTTTTGTGATGCTGCTGTGTCCACTAGTACTAAACACTGGATGTTATTCAGGGTGGCTGTTATCCTTATCATCCTGTGTGTGCCCTTGGTTATTTATTGTAGTACAATTTGTTGTGGAGTGGGTTTAACTGTGGTTTCAGGTTGACGTGTCGTTGCATGCTGTTGTTTTGGTCTTGGGTAGTGAGCGTCTGGCTTGCCTACCCCTCCAGTTAGTTTCCCGATGGTGGTCGACTGCTATTATTTACATTTTCCTGTATTCGTATTTTCAGGTTAGGGTATTCGTTATTCCAGTGGTGTTGTTGGGTTGCACAATACCTGCATGGAAGAAGGAGGCCTTGCCTTCTAACTGCACCCACTTGCATGTTTTCAGCTACCACGTTTGGCCCTGCTGAAATGGGTGTATCAAGTCGGATATTCCCTGTGTTATGTGTTGTTTGTCTCGCCCCTTTCATGCCGTGTCCAGATGATGACACTGTGTTCTTGATCCATGTTATGTTGTCACGGGGCCGTGGTTAAAGTGGCCCATCTAGTTCCCTGTGATGCACTCTATTTTCGGTATTGGCCTGGTCTTTTAATGCTGTGGACCTCAGAAACTGGTCTACACTGCCATATATCAGTGGTGCCAGGGCTAATTTGAATTCTGAACTTACAGTCGATGCAATTGCCTCCAAATTGTCTGGCTCTAACATATGTAAATGAAAATGTTACATGATGTTGATTTTTCGGGTGGCAAATGCTGTTAGTGTCTCATGATCACCTCGTGACTCTAAAATGGCACGGCTTTGAGCCTGCAGTGACCCATACATGGAGTTGAAATATCTGAGGAAGGCACTTTGGAACTCGGCCCATTGTATGCCATAGTGGCCAATGGACCACCACCATGTGCGTGCCTCCCCCGACAACTGGCCTCCGATGCAGCTAGGTCATTCTGCTCCACTAACACAGTACCTGCTCAATCGTCCTGTGCAGTCACTCAGGAACTCCTGCGGGTCCTCTTTGGTATTTTCTGCGAAGGTTGGCAGCGACTGGAATCGGGTTGGTGTCGTGCCATTCCCTTTGGTAGGTGCTGCAACTGCTGGTGTTGTTCTGACCACCTGGTGTGGTAGAGGCCACCTAAAGCCTGGGGTGGTGAGTGACACCAATGGGTTTTCCCATGGTGCTGCTGCTCCATCCATGCCTGATGAGTGCCCTAGCGGGCTGTGTTGTTGGCTGTTGTTCTCACTGCCCTCAGTGAAGGGGCATGGCACCATCACTCGCGGTACATACACGCACTGTTCGCACCCGAAATGTCCCGAGGTGTTAGTGACCATGTCCCGTTCAGTTGGTCGCACTGTTTGCTCACACTCGTCACACCGAATTCTGCCATGGTTGTCTGAGGTTGCGCATTCTGTTCTTGTGAGGCAAAAGAATTGTTAATTCCTGCAACAAATCATGCACGATATCGTTCTGTCACATACTTCTGCACATATTATCTGGTTCGTGCATCGTCGGCTACGAAAAGTATATAAAATTGACTTTTGTAAAGATTGTTCTATTTGGTTTGAATTTAAAAATGGTTCTTGTGGCTGTTCGAGTGTGCACTGGCACGCACATCTATTGAGACCAAAGTTGCCTCGGATGACTCGCAGTCTGTTACACTCTGTACACAAAGGCATTTTATATTACTTCAGTATTATTTAGTTTAATGTCATGAGTGAGTCGTCTCAAATTTGCTAATTCCCAGCATAGACATTTTGTTTCCAGGAATGGATTTAGTTCTGTTGTTGGTAGCAAACATTTGAGGCAAAAAGTTTCTACTTTACCATTGGCGGTTTTCAATTTAATCTGTAAATATTCCGCCCTATATCAGCCATGTGCCTCTGCGCGGTTGCCAGGGTGACGGGTCGCTTGAAAACGCGGAAGCTGTATCGATTTTCTACACTCGTGCGGGGCGGTAGTGTGTCCCGTTACTTTTGAGAGGGGGTGGGGGTGTAATGTCCGTTTCAATTGCGCAACCGAGCGGTGTGTCACTACAGCCCTCCCTGCCCAACAATTGTGGTGCTATAGAAAGTTTGTATTGTTCGCTGACAAAAATGGCCGATTGCCCTGATACTCAATTTTCACAATTTTATTCAAAAATTTTTTTTATAATTTATTGTGCTACTGAGGGTTGCTGAACACATTAACTTTCTTGCTGTTTACCGACTGAGTTGAATACAGACTGTCTATTTATTACTTTAAATGTTTCGTGTTGAGTACAAACAAAATCTTTACACTGAAAAATACAACACCTTTTATTATAAATGTTTTACGTGTTTCTTTCTTGCATATGCTTGGCGTGAAAACGTAATTGTTCGCGCCGCTTCTGAGTTGGTTATAATACATTAGCATGTCCTCTGCGCAACAGGGGTTCTATAGCACACAATAAAACCTGTTGTGAATGTTAGTGTGATGCATTCACGTTATTTATGATGGTATTAAATGTTTGTGACATGGTGATTTCGAGGCACTTTACTCACGATTTGCTGTTCCTTCTTCGGTTAGTTGTAAATACCATTTTTGCCTTAGTAATATAATGACTTGGTGAAATACTCGCCCCTAGTTGGAAAAGCCATTTTTTATGTAGGCAAAGAATGGCTTGGCGAACTGCCCCTTAGTTGGTCCCCATTTTGACGTGGTCGCGAGGTTACCCAGGGCTGGTTTGATGTTATATTACCTGGCGCCATATTTCAGTGGTGAACTAATGATGAGGGTCGTCTGGTCGACGGCCCATGGGGACCCTGGTTATCCTCTGTCAATTGGTTGATCAGTTGTCGCTTTCTTACTGTTGCACTTTTATATCTGATGGCGAGACCATCTTGTATGCCTGAACTTTGCTAAAGAAATGGCTGTGATGTTACAAAAGATGCCCTACAATGAATTGACACTGATTTCACCTGGTTGAGCAGTTTATTCACTGTCCATGCTACAGTTGAGTAATGCGTGAGTGATGTATAGTAATGGACTCAGTACTTAATGTTGAAAAACACATGTTCTAAGATTAAGACACGATTGCGTTAAACTCTCCCCTGAGATGGCGGTTGGCTCGCCCCTCAGTACATTAAAATAATACGAATGTTCTGGTTGATTAATATATAACTATAGTAGTGGAAATGATAGCAGCTTACATGCTGGTACTGAGGGGTCTCGCTGAGCGAGCGACCTATGCCGCTGGTCTTGTTCAGGTGCTGAGACGAACTAGGCCGAATGGCGTCGGCTTTCGTCACGAGTGGCGAGAGCCGAAGTCTAACGGCGAATGAATGAAACATTACATGCACACTCTGTGATATGATTATGATGATGAAAAATTGTACAAATTAAATTTAACACATTGATGACATTACTGTTTATTAACAAATGTCCGTTAATGTTAAAGTTGTGAAATGGACGGGTAATGTCACCACACTAAATGATTTCTTACAATGTTGAAGGCCTTCATAGGCAATCTCTATTTTAGAAAAACATAATTACTCTTCTATAAATACACATTAAATAAGTTACATTTTCTCATAAAAGTGTTTGAATTTCACTTCCGATGACGTGTTTAATTACACTGGCTACAGCGTTGCCAGGTGGCTGTCTCCTGAAGGGATGGACGAGTCCACCTGGGCAAAGGGGCGTGGAATGCTTTGCTTGATTGCCATTTATGCAATATGTTTATAAAAATTCTGTACACTACTGGATGACACTTTGGGGCACCTATCTCTTCAACTCCAGCCTA
The DNA here is from genome assembly GCA_002778355.1 of Clitarchus hookeri. Classification (NCBI taxonomy): domain Eukaryota; kingdom Metazoa; phylum Arthropoda; class Insecta; order Phasmatodea; family Phasmatidae; genus Clitarchus; species Clitarchus hookeri. The sequence goes on from NQII01000780.1 coordinate 52,671, forward strand.
CCAGCCAGTTAACGTTACCTGGCGGTGCGTTGCATCGTATTCAGCCGTGCGAGCTGCGATGACACAACGACCATTTACTTTCCCCCAACAGCTTAGGCTTTGTGGTAAACACTGTTTTTGATCGCCTACCCACTTATTAAACGAGTTGTCTCTTGTAATAATTGAGTAGGGCGGTCTCTTGAGTTGCGTAATCCTTGTCGGCAAGAAGGTGCAAGTTCTGTTCTTGTTGACCCGCACTTCGCACTCTTCGACTGATGTAGTTAATATTATGTGTAGGACTTGGAAACAGGACAATGCCATGCGAATTTTGCAACAATAATTACCATACCGAGTGTCTCACAGTAATAGAGCACACAACCACAGATAGCGACGGCCCAATTCTGTGCTACTATTGTACACAAATGGTGTTACCAACCAAACATACAACAAACTTGATAACAGCAGATGCATTATCACAGCATCTGTGTCTTCAGGATCAATGTATACATGGGCAAACGGGAACGATTTTATGTGAACAATGTGATCGAATAATACACAGACAGTGCACCACCTAACAGGACGTGGTAAACACCATCTCGGGATGTTTCCGGTGCGAGCAGTGCGCGAACATACTGCGAGTGACAGTGCAATGCCCCACCACCACTAAGGACAAAAAAACTAATACTGCCTGACCCCACTTTCGGGGTGTTGTCATTATTACTGATTATTAAAGAAAAGTTGTCATGCAGAAGAAATAAATAGGACTTGGAAATTTAATTTAGAAGAAGAAATGATTATAAGTTACATTATAGGTTAAAATCGGTACCTCTGTCTCCTGCCCTTGGGACACCCCATCACTTGTTGTCCTACCTTAGGAGATAGAGGACTGTGGTGATTTTTGAAGTGTCCATGTCTTTGTTTTGTTGTGAGGTGTATTTGTTTTGTGTTGACGTATGACAATACCAGTAATCTACCCAGTCCGCCAGTACATTCAACGGGCATGGACGGAGCAGCAGCACCAGGGAGAAACCCATTGGTCCCACACACCACCCCTGGCTTCGTGTAACATCTGCCACGCCAGGTGGCCATGCCATCACTACCAGTATTTGCAGCACCAACAACAGGAACGGGCACGGCATCAGCCCGATTCCAGCCACTGCCTACATTCGGAAGGAAACAGCAACAATTACTTGCACGCATTCCTGAGCGATTGCACAGGACGATTGGGCAGGTATGGTGTTTGTCAACCAGAGTGGCCTTCTTGCATAGGAGGCCAATTGTCAGGCAAAGCATGCACATGGTGGTTGTCCATTGACCTCAATGGTATACAATGGACCAAATTCCAAAATTCATTTCAGAGTCGTTTCACAATCACTTTCTCGTCATTACAGGCTCAAAGCCATACTGTTTTAGAAGTATAGGGATATTTTAAAATGCTAACTGCATTTGCCACCCGTAAAGTCAATTTCATCAGACATTTTCACTCACAGTTGTGAGACACAGAAATTTTAGAAGTGATAATATCAACCGTAAATGAGAATTAAAATTGGCTTTGCCACAACTTATATACTGCAGTGTGGAACAAATCATGAGATCCACAGCATTGCTATACTAAGCCAATCGTGAACAGAAAGTGCACCGCAGGGAACGGGATGGGCCATACCACCATGCCCCAATGACCACAATACAGGGAGTGAAAATGCACAGCCATCAGCTGGACACAGCACAAAAGGGTGAGCCAAACAACTCACAAGGACACGGAGAATAGCCGACTTGCTACACCTGTAACAGCTGGCCAAATCGCGGCAGCAGAAACCATGCATACGGAAGAAATTAGGAGGGAATGCCCCCTGTTAAATGCAGGGATTGACCAGGCCAAAAATACCACTGGCATAACTAATGCCCTACCCGCAGAAAGCAATTGGAGGAGGTAAACAATCACAGGAAACCACCTGTGGGAAACGAGCCGATGGGGTAAGCAAGCCGGACGCTCCCACCCTCCAGCCAAACCAAGAGCATGCAACACCGACACCTCAACAAAACAAACCCACAGTAACACCCACTCCACAACAAATTGTGTTACAACAAATAACAAGGGGCACACACAAGATGATAGGATACCAGTCGCCCTGAATAGCATCCAGTGTTTTGGGCTAGTTGACAAAGCATCATAACATAATTTTGTGAGAACGGAGTTCATAAACGAGGAAGCGAAAAGGCCTGCAAAGCAAACGGTACGTTTAGCCACACACCAACATACAGATCAAACCCTCGGAGAAGTGAGAGTCGCTGTCCGAATTAGGGATGTGAAAACAACTACAGCTCTATTGTCGGGGGACCTGCAGAATGATGTCATTCTTGGTATACCCTGGCTCACATAGCAAAATACAATAGTAGAGCCAGCGGCCCGCAGGATCCATTTTGGCCAAAAGAAATGGCGCACAGTTTACGAACTTGAACGACGGACCACCAATTGAACCCCAAATGTCCAATTGGGCGAACCAGACCCCAAAGTGCCAGAACCATACGGGGAAATAGTACAGAAAATTCTCCAGGAATGACGGGATGTGTTTGCAGACACAGATCCACTAAGGCAGACAACTAATGCCGAACACATAATCCCATTAGAACACGACCACCCACTTGTCGCAGAACCACACAGCTACCAACCACACCAGTGTGCTATTATCAAAGAACAGTTTAAGGAGATGGGAGCAGAAGGTATCATCGAGGCCACACACAACAAATACAACAGCGCAATCACCTTAGCGCCGAAGAAATATGGAGCATAGTGCTTCTGTGTGAACTTTCGCCTCCTTAATTTCGCTACACAAAGCGCACCACCGTAGTAAATCAGTGTGAAGGACATGTTACACATGCTAGGAAAGGCGAATGTTACGTCACGAACTTGCGCAGCAGCTACTGGCAGGTCCCAAATAAGCCAGAAGACCACCACAAGACAGCGTTCACAACACCTAATGGGCGGCGCTTCCAGTTCTGTGACATGCACTTCGGGCTAAAATGTGCAACAGCCACCCTCCAAGTGATATGGTCCAAGTGCTCGACCAGTATGTAGGGGATTATACCCCCGCATACCCGGACGATGTGATCATCTGGTCGGAGAACTGGGAGGACCATATGAAACATATGTCATTGGTACTAGACTACCTAGCAATAAACCAATTAATGTGTGCAAACAGGAAGTGCCACAGAAGGAAACCGTGCATTCAGTTCCTTATTCACCTGGTGAACAAACACAGCAGTAGGCCAATGACAAAACAGCTGTCACACATAGACCAATATGAGGCACCTATGACACACAAACTGCTCAGCACGTTCTTCGGATTGTAAACTGGCTGAGGGAAAACATTAGGGACTTTGCAATGATAATGGCGTCCCTAACCGACATTCTGTCCCCCAACTATATGTTCCAGTGGAACAGTGAACATGAAAGATGCTTTCAAGAACTAAAGAGCTGTTTCCGGCAGTGTACAACACTCGCATAACATGACCCCAGTAGGCAACTATACCTACAAATGGACGCCAGTCAAAAGGGCAGAGATGCTGTGCTATTCCAGTTAGGTGACAACAATGAGTGTCAAATCATAGAATATAGCAGCACCAAGTTTGGTCCGACTGAGGATAGATACGATGTGAATGAGAGAGAGTGTTTGGCAGTAGTTTGGGTGGTGAAGCATTACAGGGCGTACCTCGAGTACCTGCGCTTTACCCTACAAACTGAAAACAGCTGACTGCTCTGGCTTCACTCAATTAGGGAAGCCAGGAGCAAACTTGCCTGGTGGGCATTGTTGTTACAATCGTAAATTTTTGTGCAATATGTAACCTGAGTAGAGAATCAACTGGCTCATGAACTATCCAGAGCACCAGACACCGAGGTAGCAGTCGACAAGGAGGAGTAGGACTACTTTATACCACCTACTGCCAACACTGCAACGACAATGGGCAACAGGCAGGTAACATGTAACACCATAGATATCACACAGAACACTGAACCCAGGCTCGATGAACTCAAGACCTTGGTCATCAACAGCCAAAATCAATGCGCACAAACATGGGCCACGAAGACAGAAATCGTTCAAGGAAATGGTGAGTGGTAGTGCATCAGGTACACACACGTCGAGACCCGTCGGTAGCATCCCGATGCGACCTGATGTCTCTATGTACCACAAGGAGCACGTGGACGCATGCTAAGGCATGCCCGCAGTAGTAATTTTGCTGGCCATCCTGCTGCACCCAGATGGCCAGGAATCCCCACCACATTTCAACTAGCCAGTAGCAAGCAGGGACGTATGCAGGGACATGAAGAAGTGCGTCCCCTGCAACCACTTCAGTAGCAGGAGAGCAGACAGGGTGACCCAACAGCAACACAGCATGCTGAAGGAACAGATCGAGATGGTGCTCTTAGATCTGATGGACCCTGCCCCCACACTTCCACAGGGAAGAGGTTCATCCTAGTAGTGAGTGATGGGTTTTCTAGATGGACCAAAGCTTGCCCAGTCTCCAGTGCATGTATACACACCATTGCACAGACACTACAAACTGAGTTTTATCCCCACTGGGGTACTCACAAACACTGCTCATCAACAACAGTACCCAGTTCACTAGAAGGTACTAGCATGAGTTATGCCCTTAGGGGGGGGGGGAAGCATTCATACAACATCATTATAACACCCAAGGTTGAACCCCACCGTGAGAAGGAATCAAGTCCTCAAGACCCAGTTACGCCTGAGAGTGGGGAAGTACCACACCAGATGGGCCGATCATTTATCTGTTGCCTTATTCACAATAAGGCGATGGGTGAATCTCACAACAGGGCAGATACCAGCAGCAATCCTGCAAGGTCACGAACTCATGCTACCCGTATAATTTGCCGCACACCAGAAAAAAGCAGTGGGCGAACCAGAAGATGGAACAGCCAGAAAACAGAGCAGGGAGGCATATTTTGAAGCAGCTCATGGAAACCAAAACCACTACATTGAAACATGGATGCCCACCACCACACGAGCTCCACAACGGGTGCCACTTCGACAACTGGTAAATATTAGGGAACTCAAATTATCCAGCAGCATGAAGAACTTCTGCGCTGAGTTCGCCCAGAGTGGAACAGACCACATTCAGTGTTGAAGCCGCTATGATACACCACATACCTCATCAGAGTGAGCAACAGGAGGAGAGCTGCCGACCAATGCGACGATCTCCGTTGGCAGTGGGGACGCCAAGTGTCACAATGCTTGACCAGCAAGACATCGATGACTAGGAAACAAACTCACCAATTGCCACCAGAGGCGAAATCTGGATTTAAAGACCCAGCAGAGATGGGAAAATTCTCCGACGCCGCATCCTGGCCACGACGCCCACAAGGGACATGTTGGAGGAAGACATTCCCGAGGGAGGATCACCGCAGCCAAGCACAACCGCCAACACCGCACGCATGACTCCAGGTGTGGAAGGTTCACTCCACAGCATTGTGACACCTGGCATCACGATACTGGTCACTAGGGGTGGCGCTGATGACGAGTCACCACACACACTTGTGGGACAGAGCTCCCCACGGGACAGCGTTCTCGATGGCTGTGCTGTGGCATCCTCACAAGGACCACCAGTGGTGGACCTCACACCAGAGCACGCCGGTCAAAGCGATGGGGGGAGCGTAACAGGGTTTCACAGACCTTAAGCAGGGTCTTCTCCTTCCCTCTCGCCAACACACACATCACACTCACACACTACCAGCAGCAACCAGAGTCAGCTCCCAGAGTCATGGGCCTTATGCACTGAAGCCACACAACAAGCTGAAACCACCCACTGCCTGTTGCACCTAACAGTGTGATAGGACACATGGGGAACTGCCTGGTCCAGTGGTCAGCATATGAGGGTATGTTTGGCGTGAAATACACATCCACTAGATCCTTGTGCCCACTCGGACCACCACAGTCCCATCAACTGCACCAGTTGCATTGGTCTGCACCAAGAACATCAAGCCAAGAGTGTATATGCAGGTTGACGGGAATGGAACTTGCATCTTCTTGCTAATAGTACTACGTGACTCAAGAGGTCCTACTTGATTTATTACAAGAGTTAACATTTGAATAAATTATTAGATATTCCGAAACGGTGTTTCCCCAAAGCCACAGCCGTTGGGGACATGGGTCATTGGTCGTTACGTCGTAGCAGCTCGCACTGCGACTTACAATGTAACACACCACCAAGTGGCATCAACTGGCCTGTAGGCCGAAGATAAAGTGCCAAATTCCCCTAAGTGAGACCAATAATGTGCAGCATTTTTGTAAACATATCACACAAATTCATCTCATTCAAAGTTACAGTCAGGGGTGGGTTTTATTGTGTTAAGGGTCATCGAGCATGGCAACCCACCTCCCTTCGCTCAGGTGGACTTGTCCATACCTTCAGAATTGGCCACCTGTAAACACTGTAGCATGTGAAATGCATGTACATCATGGGTATTGGAATACAGATACCTTTCCCCATAAAGCATTAAGGTGTATCCAATGTCTATTTATAAGAGAGTAGTTGTGTTTTCATAAAGGGAGATTGCTTATAAAGACCTTCATCATAGTAACATTTCATTTGGTTGGGGACACTCCCTGTAAACTTCACAACATCAAGCTTAACATACATTTGTTAATCAATGGGGGTGTTATGAATGAGTTTCCTTTAATTCACATAGTTTTTACCAGGGCAATAATGACACATACATCTTATGTCATGTTTTATCACTCTGTGTTTTAAACATCGGTTCACCCTATTTGTCTCAGAAGCTGATGCCATTCTACCAGTTCACCTCAATACACGAGCCAGACAGCAGCATTGGTCGTCCGTACTGCGAGACCACTTGGTACCATATAGTTAGGCTGATCTCACTTTATTACAATAGTAATATAATTAACAGGAACCTTTGATTTCTTTTCTGTACCGAGGGGAATACCACCTTCACTCTCACCTGGCAGTTTTACACTACCGCATATCTCCATAACACCACACTGACTTAGGTAATTTTCACTCAAAGGTCACCAGCAGGCCGTAAGTGCTGGGTCCGATTCTTTTATTACTCACATGTTCACTTCCTCAACATGTAGTAAAGTAGTGAGCAAACAGTTTTACAAACTTTAGTGAGTGTTTATTAATTGTCCTCCTTGTAGTACCACCCACAATTTTTCTAATATATTCCAGGCGTATTAGACGGCCTACAGTCTCGCCAAAATATCAACATGTGTAATAAGTGTAATACTAAGTGTGTGTCAACTTCATATTCAAACTGACGGAGGCATCCAGGCCCCCCTGGGACATCGACCGAGCGACCCACATCATTAACTCTTCGCTGAGTTACGGTGTCGGGCAATTCTACACTGCACCAGCCCTGGGTCACCTCGACCACATCACAGAGATGTTTTGGATGCTCCTGCCATCGTCTCCAGTAATATGTGTTGGAAAGGTTCTGAATACCAACTCCCCTACTTCTTACTTCCGCCGGGAATGGATACAGAGATTGGTTGGGCATAGCCAGTGCGATTTGTCTTCACTATCTTTAGTTTATGGTATTGCCTGTTCTTTCCCAATACCTGTCCTTAATAAAAGGTATTGAAGATACTCCCTATTGTTCCCTATTTATGGCATAGACTAAAGCTGAGGTAGCTGCAGCTGCATCGCATGCCTACAATAACGAGAGATCTTCAATGCAGCATTACTGCCAAGTGGTTCTTATTAGAGCAAATCGTTCAAGTGAAAGGCAAACTAGTGCTAATAGTTATTTTTATAGCTACCCCCTGCCCCAGGATCGGCAGTTCGGCGTAAGCGTTGAGCGGCTGACCTCGCAGTAGAATGCACATACTGACTGCGCCCAAGCGGTGCACATTTAGCAATACACACACAGCAATAGATAATGTTGTAAAAGCACACACACAAACAAGGGAAGAACACATATAGGAGCACTTATTCAAGGGTCAACTGTTTGGGTTCTCGGGCAATGAGACCTGTCCTAACTCCACTTGAGAAACAGTCCTAGGGGCACATGCTATGGTCCAGGTAAAGGTCATCAAGGGGGCTTTTTATATATGTTGACGTGAACCATTCATCCATGAGCTCCTTGGGCCCATTCTGATCGCCACAGTCTTAACAACTACACCAGCTTCACCGGGACGCACCAACCACATCAGGCCAAGAGTGCAAAGTGCAGGTCGGCAAGAAGGTGCAGGTTGGCAAGAACAGAACTTGCACCTTCTTGCTGACTAGGATTATGTAACTCAAGAGACTGCCCAACTCATTTATTACAAGAGGTAACTCTTTAAATAAATAGGTAGGCGATCCGAAACTTTGTTTAACCCAAATCCACAGCTGTTGAGCGGACTGGCAATTGGTCTTTGCTTCGTAGCAGATCACACTACGACCTACGATGCAATGCACCACCAAGTGGCGTCAAACTATCTAGTAGGCCGAAGCTGAAGTGATAAGTGCCCCAAAGTGTCGCCAGTAGTGTGCAGCATTTTTTATAAAGTTATTAATCACAGTCACGACTTTCACAGCTATAGTCAAGGGGGTGTTTTATTGTGTTAACAGCAATCGAGCATGACATTCCACGCTCCTTTTCCCAGGTGGACTTGTCCATCCCTTCCGGAGACAGCCTCTTTGCAACACTGTAGCCAGTGAAATTCATATATGCCACAGGTAGTGAAATGCAAATACTTTTTAAGAGAAATTTAATATTGTATTTAATGTGTGTTTATAAAAGGTCAATTATATTTTCAAAAAGGGAGATTGCCTATAAAGGTCTCCATCCTTGTAACATGTCATTTAGTGCAGTGACACATCCCCATCAACATCACAACTCCAATCTTAACAGACATTTGTTAATACAGGGTGGGTGTCACCAATGTGTTCCATCTAATTTATACAATTTTTCACCATTGCAATCATATCACATAGTATTCATGTTATGTTTCATCATTCGCAGTTTGACTTTGGTACTTGTCACTCATGACAGAAACCAAGGTCACTTGACCAGTTCGTCTCAGCACTCGGACCAGACCGGCAGCATTGCTCACCTGCTTCGCGTGCCCCCTCGGTACCACCATTTAGGCTGTAATCACTTCACTGCAATATTAACTTAATAAACCAGACATTTGTTATCTTTCTTTTAAGTACCGAACAGAGAGCCACCCGCACTCTCACCAGAGAGCTTAATTCTATCGCGTATCAACATAATACTATGTTTATTTCCCGCAAAGGTTACCGGCAGGCCGTAAGTACTGGTTAAAATTTCATGCATGTTTTACCTGTAAGCAAGCCATGTGAATAAACTGATTTACAAAGTAAAACATATGTCGATTATTTGTAGGTTACTAAACCCTTTGTAGCACCACCCACAATTTAATAGTATATTTCAGAAGTACGAGACAGTCTACAGTCTCATCATAAGGTATAAATAGTGCAACAGTAAATATGGGACATCATCAACAAACTGATGGAGATATCCAGGGCCCCCTGGGCCATCAACCAAACGACCCTCCCCATTAACTCTCCCCTGGGTTATGGCGGCGGGCAATTTAACACTCAACCATCCCTGGGCAATCTCAACCACGTCAATGTTTATTTATTTATAACTTTAAATCCTAATAATCATTACCTAATGGACTGTATATATCACTTAAATTACACTGCAACACTGCACATACTGGACAAGGTCAATATCGAAATTTATAGATAATATAAAACAAGAAAAACATTAAATAATGTATTAAAAAATATATAACATAAAAAAAGAATACAGTACAAAAAGCTATTATATATTTATATTGTGTACCAAAAATTACTCACTGGCTTGATAGTCTGTTTCAAGTGGGGAAGAACAGGGACTGGACTCGGGGGGCCTCTGCTCCTACTGAAATCTGTATAGATTCTGATACCATGAGCCTCTCCAGCTTTAGAATAGTAACAATTATTTTTTAATGTCATTACATGACCATACGATTAAATGTACCTGGTGGGCTGTCCTAGGAGACTAGGGACTCAACCACATATTACATGCAAAATTAATTAGCACACTTGCACATAACAGATCAACATGTCAGACAGACATCACGACACTTACATTCACCCCAGTTGTAGGAGCTGGAGGAGAGCTTCACTCCCCTGCCGAACACAACAAACTCGTAATTTTACTTATAATAGGGAACACCAATAAACAGCCCTAAAATGGGCTCGGTGCCCAAGAAAACACAGCTACATGGCGCCCTGCAGCAGACTCAATGATTTGAGTATGTGTTAGGGTGCATTTTTTTTACAATCTCCCTGTGAGTTATGGTAGTCAAAGCTCCCGGTCTCATTATCTTAAGGCCATTCAATGGCATATGAGGGTTCGGTAGGTGGCAGGTGGACCGCTTATTCGTCTTCTTCGCATGAACCCATCATTGACCTACACAACTGGCAAAGCCACATGGTGAACAGTTATGAAAGTTTTTTTTTTATATTTTAATTTTTAAATAACAAGGACTATTATAATAGTAAAATACTTATACCAATTTGAATTTAATCAAACTGGGTGTCGGTTGGTTTTTTTGGAACTCAGCGTCATTTTCTGTTTTTTCAGTTTTGACCAATTTTGTTAGTTAAATGGACCCTCGATTGATTTTTGGATATTACGTCTTAAAAAGTTTTTGCTGTCTCTTTCCGAGTTTCGTTTGGGATCGCCGATGTTGGCCGTTGGCGCTATCGTAGGCCAATGAGAAAAGTGAAGTAACTCGTTTTCGTAAACACAAAATGAATTCGCAAATACTGTTGTCTTCAATGAAAGTAAGACAAGTAAATCTAAGCCGATCTAGGCAATTTTGTGTGACGTTAATTAATTACAGGAACCAGGTTGGTTTATGCCGCGGACACTATACAATCTATTTTCATTATATTCTAATGCATTCCTATTTTAAAGAGCCAGTCTACTGCGTGCTGTTTCACGATGATTGCTGTTGCGCCGCTGTTGATGCTAGTTCCTTTCGCCCACAATAGACGGCGAAGAGTTCGCGACTTTTGATTTTTTATAATGGACACCATATTTGTGACGTCACACATGGCTGCTTTTTCGAAACATGCTTTTGTTCACCCTTGTGTTTTGATGGTGATGGATATTGCGGTAGGCTCTAATCAGTACAGTACACAACACACGTATATATTTTATTGTATTCCAAAGATAGTTAAAATAAAGGAAACAGTAATTATGCAGGTTAGGGGCTTTTCGGAAAAAAATAAAAACCCCGAGAAGTGATATATTTCCACTCTACTAATTACGCATAACACGAATATACTAGGATCATAAACGTATGGGTAGTTATTAAGTTTAGGGGCTTTTCTGTAAAAATAAAAATAATTAATGGAAAATGGTATATTTTCACTCTACTAATGACGCAGAACACGAATATACTAGGGGCATTAACGTCCGACTAATTTCGTAATATATGCCCACCTAACCTAACAGAGGAGCCTAACCCCACAATGGGTGAATCACTATTTTACAGTTTTTAAACTAACCTAGGATTGTTGGGTTTTACAGTAACCGAAGGTTTTTGGATTTTACACTAAACTACGAATGTAGGATTGGAGGGATTTAAATGATCCGTAAAACACACCAAAATAATGTAAATTGACTCACCTAGGTAGGGGGCTGATATAATTCCTGTGACGTTAATAGACCAAAACAAACATAGTAATTATTAAGTTTAGGGGTTTTTCTGAAAAACTAAAAAAAAAATTCAAAATTGTGATATATTTATACTCTACTAATCACATAGAACACGAATATACTGTGGGTGTTGCTTTACAATAACTACAACATAAAAATAAAAAAATTGAACAAAATTGCAAAATGAGCAGTATAGCAAGTTTGTTTACGTTTCTGTAAGAAACGTCCTAGACCAACAAAAGTTGCATTAATGGATTCTGCACAGCTTACCTTGTTCATATTCAAGAGGGTGTAATGTTAAAATAAGTAGAACATATTTAAAAAACTTGCGAAATATGTTTGTTTACATCTATTAATGTCAGAGGAATTATACCAGTCCCCTACCTAGGTGAGTCAATTTACCGTATTTTGGTGTGTTTTACGGTTCCTTTAAATCCCTACAATTCTACATTTGTAAGTTAGTGTAAAACCCAAACATCCTAGGTTAGTGTAAAACCCAAAAAACTTAGGTTAGTGTAAAACCCAAACATCCTAGGTTAGTGTAAAACCCAACAAACATAGGTTAGTTTAAAAATGTAAAATAGTGATTCACCCATCGTGGGGTTAGGTTCTGTTAGGTTAGGTGGGCACATATTATGAAATTAGTCGGACGTTAATGCCCCTAGTATATTCGTGTTCTGCATCATTAGTAGAATGGAAATATTCCATTTTCCGTGAATTATTTTTATTTTTACAGAAAAGCCCCTAAACTCAATAATTACTGTTTTGAAGTAGGCAACCCAAGCGCTGTTTAGTGAGGACTTATATTTATCCATTCTTTCTGGAGTTTTCTTCACTTTCATGCTCTTCCTAATTGGCGGTGGCCAAAGTAGAATCGAGACTTCTCTCTTCTCGTTCCATGGGAACTTGCCTTTCGTACTTTGGTGGTTCTTCCTCCCACGTCCATACCACTTACTTGTGCGTAGCGAGTGCTTCCTTCCGGGAAGTCTATTGTGCCCCTTCTGCACAAACCTCGCGTGACTGGCGTGCGCTTTTACGTCACGGACGACAGGTTCTTCTTCACTAAACATCACATAGTATAGCAATTTCCTGTGTGAAATGCATTTTTGCACATTAGTAGAGTGCCTTTTCTCTTTTTGTTTACCTTCGTGTTTGCCTGATTTGTTGCCTTTCTTGTGTGTGGAAGTGACAGATTTAGAACGTTTGAAGTTTATATTGCTTCGTACCTTATGTGACGGGTCTGAAGTCATTTTCTTGCACGGCAAGCAACTATGTGTGATGGCAGTGGTTCCAGGCTTCACCTGCACTGTTGTTTCCGATTCTGGAATGTGTGTGGCTTGAGAATTCTGTTTGTGATTCTCAGTTTCATTTTTGTTTGCACGGACTTCAGGTACCAGTGTGATTTCATTTACTGTAATATAAGTGTGCAAATTTTGCTCACTTGTGTGCGAGAGTTTTTTGTTTTCAGGCACAGCAGGTTTACTGCTGCTACTACCTCTACTCTGTTTTGGACTTTAGAAATGCTTGACTGCATGGAAACAATCGATTCATCAGTGATATCAAGGATGCATTTATCCACTCTAATCTTTAAACTCTCAAAATTGTCTTGCAATGCTTCTACCTTGCTAGCATGTGTAGCCTGACTGGTTGCTATTTCAGTTACTACTGTCTGGAGTTAATTTACAGCCTGTTGTGTACTGTCTGCTTTAGCCTGCAAAGCTAGAACATAGTGTGAAATTTCTGCCTTTAACTCTGCCATACTGTTATGTACGGCCTCAAATTTGTTTTCCAGTGTATTGAATTTGCCATCAAAATCTGTTTTGTGTGAATCCAATTTACTATTTACCTCAGCCTTAAAAGAATTAAACTTACTATCTATGTTACAACTCAAATTAGTCTTGAGGATTTTCATAGCCTTTTTAGATTCAGACCTAAGACTTTGTATTGCCTGCATAAACATTTCTGCAGTCAAGGGTGACTGTTACTGGTTACTACATTTACATTTGTAACAGGGACACTTTCTACCGGAAAATTTGCCATGATGTTTTCCGTGATTACATTCTGAACAAAACTCTCATTGGCATTATCATTAATTTCCCCTACAGAACTAGCATCTTCACTCAGAGTAAGTGTTCCGGACACGCTAATGGTTTTTGAATTATCATCAGCCATTTTGTTGTTGTTTGATTCATGCAACAGATGTAGAGAGCTTCTAAGAAAATACGGTTCACGTGTGGGATTATTGCTCACCCCCTGTTTACCTTTGTAGGCTGACATGTTGGGGCACAAAATTTATGTAAGAGATAGCTTGCAAGGTAGTTAGGCCCAGATGCTTGTACGCAAAATTTTGTTGTGGTAGGTTTTAATTTGGAGTGTGTGAAAAAAAATTTCTAAGTGTGTGAAAATAAAATAAAATATTTCCTTTTAAGCAATAGAAAATATTAAAGTGTAGAATATTTGAAGGATTGTCAGGCATGCAAGTGATGAATAACCAATTTCCTACCGTGCCGTTTACTTTCTCTATGTGCGTGGCATCTAGCCGAGATGAAATGACGCCACGCTAGTTGACGTCCCTTTGACTGATACAACGTGAGAAAATAGTTTAAAACTTTTAATTGTGATGCAGAAATGCCTGATTATTAATTGGTATCACAGGTAAGTAGTGGACAGAGTAATTAAGACACATTAAAAGAAATCCTTAGTAAAACAGAAATACATGATACACATTTACCCTCAAAGCAACAGATATGCACACAACACAAAGTTTTCATACAATTTGTATGAACACTAGGAAACCAGACAAGAAAATCACTTGATAATAAAATACTATCTACTTCTACACAAAACAATACACATTTCATAGATGTAGAAAAATATAAATTTTATTATAGTTATGTACGTAAAAATTAGAATTCATAATTAAGAATAAAAATAATCAGCTCAGAAACCAGTATTGAAATTAATGAAAATTGCTGTCAATTAACTTAAATAATATTTCAGTTGTGAAAGAATCAGAAACTAAATCATCTCTTTAAATAATAGTAAACCAAAAGATAATTTATGTGAGCAAAACTGCAACTGGTTGATTGGTTTCTCAGCATTAAATACTTGTAAAAATGTTTGTAGATGTTGCACTGCTTTAGAGCAAGAAATTCCCTCTACTGGCTTCTGCATAGAGTTCATAGCAAAATTAACGCCCTTATTAAAATTCTGATCATAAATTTAAAGTGGCATATGTCACACTCTTAAAATTCAAAACAATTTAGAGATTCCAAATAATGTAGAGTAATTTGTAGCCCACATGCGTAAAATTATGCCAAATTATATTACCAAGCCTCTGCAGGTCATACTTAATCGTAGGTGGAGACGGCTGGCGATGTATTTGAAACACTCAAAAAACTTATTGTTATGCGGTTTTGGGCCTCCTCTTGTCGTGCCCCGCATATTTACTGCAACTTAGCGCCTCTCAAACACCATCCCTACCTTTACGTTGGGCAGTTATTACAAATTTACAAGCAAATCTTGGAGACAAAATCTTACGCTAATTAAACGGGAAATTCCAAAAAGACGTTACTTCTTCCTACGTCACGGTCTAATCAGCTCTGTAATTTATACATTCTTTGGAGGCCAAAACTGCTGGATAAAACCAGGTAAAATGCAAAGAGAAAAACGATGACAAATTAATTAACACTACCAAAGATATTTGAGGTCAGTTCACATAACAAATAAATTAAAGAAGTGAAACTGTCAAAATATACAAAAATGTAAACTAAACAAACCAAAATATATAAATAAAATCTAGAGGTGATGTCCTGACTTACAAATCCAGTTGTACCTGGGGGTAGGGGCTTTAAAATAAATAATTACGTTTCAAGATAAATAAAAATTCAAATAAAAAAAAAAATAAAACATGAACAAAAAGCTTTAGATGCTGAAATCGTTACATAGTCACAGTAGTCCTCAAATTGTCTGAGGAATGTGATGGGGTTTTCTTGTAACTTTCTATGAAATACTGGAAAATCTTTCAACCAGGGTTGTGCAGGGTGGTGTATCATAGCTGCTGTATTACACTCTTACATGGGTACAGTGTAACACATATGTTCCTGATTTTTGTGATCAATATTACATTGTGTTGTTTGCCCTGGTTGTGAACTGACATTTTGAGCTGCATTATTTTGTTGTGTTATTTCAGTGTTTGCATTGTGTTCAGGTTTTGTTGTGTTATTTGAAGGTGCCCTCTTCAGGTTTTCAGTTTTTCCGGCTTGCAATAGCTATTTTCTTGTTTGCTCGAACCTGTCCTGGGTTTTATTTAATTACTTGCTAGTAGTCATCTCTCTTTGTGTGTTCAGTTTCACCCTTTCTAACTGACTCTGAATATGTTGGTTCAAACTTTCCAAGTCTGTGTTCCTCTGGTGTCTTTCCCTTTTTGTTTGATCCCTGACTTCCAAAATTTGTTGTTTTAATTGTGAGGTGTTAGCTTCAACTTGTGAGATAATTGCTTCTACTAGCTGCTGTGTGACTTCATTGTTTAGTGTCAATTTGGAAAATGACTCTTCCAACATTTTTATGTGGTAATAGTCTATTCGGTTATGTCACACTTTTCTGAAGCCCTGCTAAATGTCTACTTTTGGTTACCAATTACGTATCCTTCCGCTACATGTAAACATAAACACTGGCATGTGAGTTTTATGTTTTAACTGTCAAATGCATTGTTTACAGTTGTACAAAGAATTCTGTCATATTTCAAAAACTATTACATATGAATGTTCACAATTAAGGCCTATAACCATATTCAGGTCAGCTTTATGACTTTTTAACAATGTCTGTATTGATGATAGTTCTTACAGTTATTATTTTACATTGTTAACATATGTTAATATTTTGATGCGACTGTGCTTTACCCGGTTACAACTGTGAGGAAAGAACTGTAGTATTTAACCTCTTGTTATTGATGTCTCTTTGGCCTTAGTTGGATTAAAAATTAAAACTAAGGAGTTACCAGTCCAATGAAAAAGACATTAAATTCAAACACGCACCTCGTGCCGCTTTTTTGTACGTAGCAGCAACAAACTTAAAATATAGTGGTGAACATGTTCACAAATAGGCTTACAGTAACTTTTATTCTGCTCATATCTCCTTGCATAGGTACTTAGTGTTTATTAGGTTTATTTAATTATTTATTTAAAATTTTCTGGCTAGCTTAGTAATTTGTTGAGATAATGACAAACATTCAGATCACTAAAACGTAAGCACGTTACACAATTGTGTTTCAAACACCTAGAGCGAAGTTGCAGTGTGGTAAATAAACAGAAGTGTAATTAACTTCATCATAAAAACAGTTCATGGTTAAAACATATAAATTTCATACATCCAATATTTGCAATCATACACACCGGGCCAGCGTAACGACAATGAAGCAGTCACACCCTTTCAGGCACAGCGGTTAACGATACACGTTCCATTATATTTATTACTACCATGGAAACACAGATTTATCACGACATCGTAACTTGCCTAGGTAGGTTTTAAAAACTCATGTACACGCTTGATGTGGTAATTAGAAGTATTTTTCACAGCAAGAAAAATTAGTTATTTGTTTAGCAACAGCAAAACGCTATGTCATTTCATGTCGCCACTCACCACATCTGCCAACTTCGGATTTGTAACCCTCCCATTGTCACATCTAATTATATTGTAATAAGTATTGAATCATTAAAATCTCTTTTCAGTTTTAAATTACAAATTCAAGAATTATTATTTTTCCTGTAATAAGTATGCAATATGCTAAAATTTAAAATATGTATAATTTTCCTGCTTCTTTTAGCTGTGCGAAACTTCTTGAGAGAGAGACAGAGAGAGTGACAAGCTCAGCTCTGCCGGCAGTTTCTTGCTCAGTCAAAAAAAAAATGCTATGTCACTAGGGCCTACACACCGTATTTTGTGCTGATAATTTAACTGTAACGATAAAATATGTTTCCATCAGGGTTACCTCAAAATTTAATCATTTCAATAGGCAACGTTTAATTTACAAATAGTATATAATCCATTCACGGTATCTTTGATACCTTTGAAAAGAACCTTTGAAAAATCACCCAAGGAGTTACATGTTCAATTGGTTATAAAAAAATATATATGGAAAAAGGTTTTGTCTTGCTTTTAGCACTGAAGCACTATATAAATTGGTTGTTTTAAGTTGTAAGTATATTTTTTCAATAAATTATAATAATTTGTTAAAAGTCTGTACGAATAAACAACGGATTTTGAAGGGACGTGTTGGTTATAGCTGAAAAGAAATAGTTCGTAGGTTAAATATTAATATGTATAAATTTAATGCCGTAATTGTAAAGTTAATATTGCTAAACTATATATTTACATTTTTACGTAGCACTCATGGGTAAAGATTTCACTGTTATTAATTGAAATTAAATAAATTTCAGTGTCTGTCCAGCGGACTCATACACTCCATCTTGTCCGTTTGGGCACGTTGTTTTCAGAAGTATAACCACGCCATATTGGATATTGGAGACGCTGAATTGTGGTTATAAAACTAACGTAACACATTCTTTCTACTTATAAGATAATTCTAGGTTAAAATGTAGTTTTAGTATTAGCGTTGTTATTTCTGCAGTTTATCAAATAAACGTGCAAAATATAGAAAGGCATTTGAATATTTCCGTTACGTAATTCCCTTTGCAATCCTTAACAGAATAAAATTTTTTAAAAGAATGAAAAGGAATCGATTTTTGGTCAATAACTGATAATCAATTATTTTTGAAAGCTTTTAGTGGAGCCTAAGAGATAGCAGCACATTAGCGTTGGTTCTTGAGTAACTAATGTTAGCCGTGACTTACACGTCTTTCTCTTATATCGTCTTTCCGCCGCACGTAGTATTGTTTTGATGTTGTGGCAGTGAAGAAGTGCGACAGTTTCTTGACGGAAAAGCGATGTACCTACACCGCAGGTTTCAAAATGAAAGTGATTTTGTTCGCTGAAGAGTTTGGAAATCGAGCCGCGGGCCGTGAATTCGTAGTAAATGAAACGTTAGTGCGGGGCTGGAGGAATTTTTCTCACTTATAAGTCGCACCCCAAGTTTTCAATAAATTTTTTTTTAAATAAAATGTGCCACTTATATGCGATAAAATACGGTACCATTTATCACAGTGAAATCTTTAACCTGAGTGCTACTTCCAAAAGTTTATTATGTAAAATTTAACTTTTTCCTTACAGCAAATATGTAAATAAATCTTAATACAATAAGTAAACTTTAATTAAATTATATAATTAACAGTTCCGATATATACTTCAATCTACCTTTTTGTATGTATTACAATATTTTGCTAAATTAATTAGCATTTTTTAGACATTTAGAGAATTTTATTAAAGTATATGACAGTTAAGATTACATGGCATTCATTGTTTCTCTTCAAAAATAAATTTTGGTAGTTCCCACATGGACACTGTTAACAAAATATTTGACAGTTCCCACATGGCACTGTTTGTTTACAAAATATTTGAGAGTTCCCACATGGCACTGTTTTTGTTTACAAAACATTTGACGGGTGTTACATGGCAATGTTTTGTTTACATACTGCGGAAGGATACATAATCGGGTCCCTGAAAGTAGATCTTTAGCAGGACTTCAGAAAATATTGAAGTTACCGTGAATACATTATACTAAAAAAAATTGGTTAAAATAATATTTTAACTGTGAACTACAAACAAAATAATCCACTGCCACTTGCGGAGAACATATCTGGTTAGATGAGAAAGAAAATTGTCTGTGCAGTACCTAGGGTGTAGTTGGGTACTAGTTTCTACCATTTGCAAGTAAAACACCAAAAATATCTCATTCATCAGTTTTAATATTCTGAAAGTTTATGAAAATTAAATTGTTCCACATTAAACACACTCTTGCAAATATTAAATTCCCTTTGCCTGCCAAGTACATATAACACACATAAATTCCCATTTAACAAACATAAACACTGTTCATTCCACAATATAAACATAAATTATATTCATTTTCCTCGGTATGAACGCCAGCCAGTGAGTATGAAACTCCTTTGTATCTCAGGGTATTGTAATGGGCAGAAAGCCTTCCATAACTATGATGTTAAATTAAAATAAATAATTGTGTTGAATGACTTTTCAAACAGATTAAAACAAGTTTGCTGTAAGATAGGATGTTAAAAAGTGTTCTTTATAAAATACTTATATTTTTGCTGGGTATATCTTCCTTCTGCCATTATTGAAAAAAGTACAAGTTGCACTACGCTTATATCCTACTAATATTATAAATGCGAAAGTCTGTGTGTGTGTGTGTATGTGTATGTGTATGTTTGTTACCACTCAGCTCCATAACAGTTGAACGGATTTTGATGAAATTTGGCATATAGATACTTTTGGTCCTGGAATAGGACGTAGGATACTTTTTATCCCGGAAAATTGTACGGTTCCTGTGGAATAACAAAATATAATTCTGCAACAACTGGGAACGTGACCAAAATATTTTTTTCCTCTGGTGTCAGAGTTTATCAGGCCACCCAAGGACATCTGAAATGGCTTAACGATGGCTATCAATTTATAACAACCAAAACCGAACATTTAATGTGCCCTCTGAAGCCCGAAGCACTCAGATGTTATGCCACTAAACGTTCACCCATCCAAATGTGTGCCGCTAGAAACGTTGTTTAACTTTGGTGAATGAACCCTCAGCCAAGCGCAAAAAGTAGTATAGGAACACTTATTTCTAAAGCTACAACTTGATGAAACTCACGTTTTGATTTTCATACATTGATGCTGGAAAGAGGAAATGTGGTAACTATGCGATAGTTGCACAGATACACTCCAAAAACAATGCCCTACTTCTTGGATGTTGGGTAAAAAATATTTCCTTTCTTTTGGGTTGCGTAATCAGTTAAAAACCTAGGCCAACATAGTATAATTTTATAATTCTGTTTTCACATAAATTAATTGTCTTTTCGCAATTTATTTATTAGTGTATCACTGTAAAACTCAATTGTACCTGGGCAAAGAGGGGCCGGTTCGCTAGTCTCCTCATAAAATTATAATCCAGCAAATATTGGGCCTCTTCTTTACCTGCCCTCTGCTCCTTAATACTTAAAAACAAGTTTCATTACATTATTTAACTTTTAATACACTTTACTTCAGAAAATAAAATTTTTATTTGAGCAGCATCTTGGAGAGCCACTCGTCCAGATGAAGCCTAGTCCGAGAAGAAGGAAACTAGGCGGGCTAGCAACCCACTTCCCAGATTTTGGCACAAATTCACGCATCCAATGATAGCCACCATCCGCCCTGGAGCTGTCTGAGTTGTGGATAATGCAAATACGTCAATGGCGTTTACCTGTCAAAATCATATGGTAGCTGCTGACGTAACCAGTGGTTTTGTTTACATAGCATGCGTCTCCGATGCCGGGCATGCTGGCACTCTTGCTTGACCCTTAGAAATACACTTCTAAATAACAAACAGCCATTTTCAAGCAACATTTCCTATAAAATAAACAGTTTTTAAACATATTGTGTCCATTTTTTACTGGTTTGTTTGTAAACAAACAATGTTTACTTTTACTGCGACACCTGTATAAACGTAATGCCTGTCAAACTAGAACAAATGTAAATAAACAATACTTTCATACTAAAACACATCAATATTTATATTACACTTTAAAACATGGAAAAATACTTCAAAACACATAAAGCATAAAATAAGCTAACATTCTGAATTTGTTACAAAATGCAATTAGAAAAATACATATCTGTAGTTTTATAAAAGTGCTTGTATTTCTAACCTGCAGGCTAGTCCTTAAATGCATGGCAGGTTGGTAATTGCAACCATAATTGCAAAAATTAAGCACACTGCAATTGTGCATTTACGAACTTACGCAGATAACATATCACTATACACACCATAATTGTGCAATATTTATCTTTTACATATGCATTCACAGTATATACGAGTACACTTAACACTATTGCTTTTGGGATTGCAAACCTCTGGACTCGCATGGCTTAGCTCATATGCATTTTCACCCATTTATATTAATTTTCTTTCGTCGCAGATAAATCAAAAAAATATAGCAGTTTTAAGATGTGTTTACCTGCCAAATTTACAAACTTAAGAATAACTGAAATATAGGGAAAATTCAGAACAACTAGCGACTTCATAGGGCACTCACAAGGCTATTCAAAGTAAACAAACAGTTGTCTGGAACCAGCAGCTTTGCGTGACGTCACAACTAATGGTGTCCATTGGTATCGAATTTACGCACTTTTCAGTGTTCAATCAAAGGCAAGTGTATGATCCAGTAGTGCACACACACATATACACAGAGGTGACAAAAGTCATGGGATAGCAATATGCACGTATACAGATGGCAGTAATATTGCATACAAAATGTATCAATGGGCAGTGCATTGGTTGGGCTTTCATTTGTAGTCAAATGATTCATGTGAAAAGGTTTCTGACGTGATTATGGCCGCACGACGGGAATTAACAGACTTTGAACGCGGAATGGTAGTTGGAGCTAGATGCATGGGACATTCCATTTCGGAAATGGTTAGGAAATTCAACATTCCGAGATCCACAGTGTCAAGAGTGTGCCGAGAATACCTAATTTCAGGCATAACATCCCACCATGGACAACGCAGTGGCCGACCGCCTGCATTTAATGACAGAGACCAACAACGTGTGCGCAGAATGGTCAGTGTTAACAGACAAGCAACACTACGTGAAATAACCTCAGGAATCAATGTGGGACGCATGACGGACGTGTACGTTAGGACAGTGCGGTGAACATTGGCTGTACTGGGCTATGCCAGCAGAAGTCAGACTCGAGTGCTTTTACTAACATCACGACTTCGCCTGCAGCACCTCTCCTGGGCTCGTGACCATATCGGTTGGACCCTAGACGACTGGAAAACCTTGGCTTGGTCAGATGAGTCCCGATTTCAGTTGGTAAGAGCTGATGGTAGGGTTCGAGTGTGGTGCAGACCCCACGAATCCATGGACCCAAGTTGTCAACAAGGAACTGTGCAAGCTGGTGGTGGCTCCATAATGGTGTGGGCTGTTTTTACATGGAATGGACTGGGTCCTCTGGTCCAACTGAACCGATAATTGACTGGAAAGGGTTATGTTCAGCTACTTGGAGACCACTTGCAGCCATTCATGGACTTCATATACCCAAACAACAATGGAATTTATATGGGTGACAATGCGCCATGTCACCGGGCCACAACTGTTCGCGATTGGTTTGAAGAACATTCTGGACAATTCCAGCTAATGATTTGGCCACCAAGATCACCCGACATGAATCCCATCAAACATTTATGGGACATAATCAAGAAGTCAATTTGTGCACAGAATCCTGCACCGACAACACTTTCGCAATTATGGACGTCTATAGAGGCAGCATGGCTCAATATTTCTGCCGGGGACTTCCAACGACTTGTTGAGTCCATGCCACGTCGAGTTGCTGTACTTTGCCGGGCAAAAGGAGGTCCGACACTATATTAGGAGGTATCCCATGACTTTTGTTGCCTCATTGTATATATATAATTTTCATGTGTACATTTGTCTAATTATGTGTGACCACTAGTTAGCTTTTCAATTCTTTTAAGGAAATATGCTGCTTTTGAAACTACAATGTGCTTAAACAGCTACAAGCATGCATCTCATTGGCCTACACTGTCTGTGGTGCAGATAACATGACCATTCTGCTGCTGCCTGGTAAAAGTAAAATGTTGGCCAACTCCACCTGAAAGCAATGACATGGTACTACACAAAGTGCAGTGACGTCATGGTCACAAAGCATCTGCAGTCACTAGTATGGCAACTCACCGGCCCGTTGTAGCAGGGCTCCAAGTGGAATCAACTGTCTGTTCGCTGCACTTTTAGTTAATTATGAAGAGATGGGGCTCTTGAAAAAAAGAGAAAATTTTTTTTTTGCAATATACCTATGTATCACCACAACTAATACTAATGCCGAAAAAAAATCTCATAGGTGCAATGTTATATTTATAGTAAATTCTATGCATTGTGATAATGGGGAAGGCTACAAAAATCATGAAATTTTGGGGTAGGTAAATATCTAAGACAATGTAAAAAGTAACAACATAAGATCTGCCAAAAAGCTTATCCACAAATAACTCTAGTGAAGTAATCTCACATAAATTTGCACCAATCTACTTCCTGAAATGTGAGCAAAGTGATAATGGAGGACTGCATCACTATACTTTCTCATACATTTACTTGGCTTGTAGGTTTTAACAAGCTACGCATTAAGTAGTTGAAAACGTATGGAGCAGGTAAATCAATATGGACCACCAAGCTTCATTTGTGCACACACTAGGAAGCAGAGTGGCACAAATTTGCATGAGTTCATTTTCCTGGAGCAAGCTTTTTGTTGTCTGTGTGAACTACACACAAAATGCAAAACCCAAACAAATGGAAAATATACTAATTTGCAAAAAAAAAAAATTGATCATAAAAGAATTGTGCAAGTATAACGAAGGTTGCCGTACAGTATTGTCATAGTCTGACATGTGTCCCATTTGCGTTTAATGCAGTTTGCTTGAATGGATGTGCAACTTTGGGTATACATCACTCAATCATTCATAGTTGCAAGACACCAAATAAGGTCTTAGTAGCTGTGTGAGCCACAGAGCCAAGTTCAGTGAACATGCTGCATGCCCCAATGGTGCATTCGACAAGCCTTTGCTAAGCTGGATGAGTTTGAGAGAGGCCACAACATTGGCCTCAGAGAGGCAGGTTGGACATTTTGGCACATTACTCTCTACTTGAAGCATTTTGCTTCTTTGAGTCGTGTTGGATGCAGTGGGAACAGGAGGGTACACACACCCTTCAAGAAGAGACGGGTCGACCCCTGTTGACCATCAGCAGGGAGGATCATTTCAATTTTTGTGACAGGAAGTAAGTACTCCACAGGTGTCACTGCGCACCATCCAGGGACATGTCATGGTAGCTAAGGATACGTTAGTGTCTACCAGTACCATATCCAGGTAGCTACCAGAGCAGGATCTGTCACCGTGTCATCCTTTAAGGCGTCTGTCATTATGACCTGAGCATTGCAGAGCACGTATAGCCTTCTGCCAGGAACAAGCAGTATAGCAGCTTGTGGATTAGCGATGAGTGGTATTTAGCTGCAAATCATGGTTTGGTCTGGATACAGACGACTGCCGTATTTGAGTCTGGAGACGTTCTGGCCAGCACCGTGATCTACGCTTCATTGTAAAGCAGCACACAGCCCCAACTCCCCTAAAGCGGTAGTGACTGGCATCAAAACAACGTTGGATTTTATACGGGCCTGACCAATTGTAATTAATTTTTTTTATTTTCTTATCAACTGCCCAGCTGGCAGGGTGTGCTTTGCACAGAACAAGGTCACCTACACAAAAAGGGTTATCAATGCGACCTTTATTATACTTGGCACAACTCTCGAAATGAGTATGCTTTAAATTTTTGAGGGCGGATGCCTAAACATCACGAACATCCTTAGGATCGTTCAGCAACAAGATGTCACAAATTTGACAAAGGGTTATTTGGGGCAAAGGTAAACATGAGATTGAATGGGCTAGTTTTGTGTGATTCATGTTTAGCATAATTGAATGCCATTTGAAGCCACAATAGATTTTTATCCCAATTAGTCTGGTCCATCGCATGGAGAGCAATGAGTGCTGAACGAAGGTTTCAATTGAAATGCTCCGCTTGCGAAGGAGGTGGAGTATATGGGGATAAAGTAATGTGGCATATGCCATGAGAAAAACACATCTTCTTAAAAAGATAAGATGTAAACTGTGAACCGTTTACAGAAGCAATAGATAGAGTACCAAAATTTTGAAAAATGTGTACTTGAAGAGCACAAATAGTGGAGATAGCATCAGCTTTCCGAAGTGGAATTAATCATACAAATTTAGTGAAAGCATCACCACGCACTAACAACATATTATTTCCTAATTTATTCCTAGAAAAGGGACCAACAAAATCAATAAAAAAATTTTCTATAGGTTTTTCAGCTACATCTGAAGACATAAAACCTAAAATGTATATTTTGAGCTGGCTTGCTCAGAGCAGAAATTTTGCGACATTTTAATCACTCAGAGATTTCTGCATACATTCCTTTGTAAATGAAGTGCTGACGAATAGCCTGAATAGTTTTGTGTAAACCCAGGTGAACGCCAAGAGGTGATGAATGAAAATACTCAAATATCATAGGTTTATGTTCAATACCTGATTTTAATTTGAGACAATTTGTTCCAAATTACTATCTTTTTCTTGGTGTTCTTTAATGTCTGTAAAAGCGAATGGAAAACTAGACAAAACAGTACCATTTGGAATAATTTCAGATTCCACATTGGTGCCATCAAACATACGAGATAGTGCATCTGCAACTATATTTTGAGTTCCTTTTATGTGTTGCACTCTGAATTTTAAAGAAGAAATTCTAACTACCCATCAACCAATTTTTCCCAGTTGGCATGGATGAGCCAAAAGCCATAAAAAAGCCTGGTTGTCGGTTTCGAGAAGAAATTCTGCCTGTTCCAAATATTGCCTTTACTTATCTGGCAAAAACTGCAGCCAAACATTCCAAGTCATAAATAGTGGTAGACTTTTTCTCTTCTGGAGTAAGAGTGCAGGACTCCAATGCAATTGGCTGACGACAGCCATTAATCTCCCGAGCTAGGACAGCTCCTATAGCTTGGCTTGAAGCATCAGTTTGGAGGATAAATTCTTTACTAAAAATCTGGCATACGTAACACAGGAGGATGAATAACATAATTCTTTAGAGTGTCGAAGGTCTTTTGCTGCTTCTCACCCCATTCAAATTTGACTGATTAATTTCTCAATTTATTCAGCGGTACTGTTTTTCATCTAAGTTCGGAATAAATTTGCCAAATATTTGTATCATACCAATGAACCTTGCTATACCTTTCACATCACATGTTGGGGGAAAATCTCTAATGGACTTAGTCCTTTCTGGATCAATAGAAATTCCACTGGAAGAAATCCAATGTCCCAAAAATGAAATTTGTATAACTTCAAACCTAACTTTAGAAGGGTTAACAGTGAGACCTGCCTTTTCCAAATGTTGTTCAAAACTGTCGGAATAAATGACGAGATCATCCAGATAGTTATAGACAACTTGAATTTAACATCATGAAAAATCATATCTAAAAGCCTGGTTAGTACTTGAGCACCCGTGGCCAAGCCAAACAGGACACAAGTAATTTGATACAGTTTCCAACGAACACAAAAACTGGTAATTGGTTTAGAATGTTTTGACAAAGGGATTTGGTGATAGGCCACGTTTAAATCAATAGTTATAAACAATTTTGTTTTTCCAAACCTATTGATTGCAGAATGGAGATCAGGAATAAGAACTATTTCAATTTCAATGTTTTTATTGAGTTTATGGTAGTCCACAACCAAACAATGTTTCCCATTGGGTTTCGGTACCAAAAAGGCTGCACTAGCATATTGGGAAGTAAACTGTTCAACTACACCTTTATCTAACAAATCTTTAACTTTAATTATTTAAATTTCCATTTACGGTGGTGCAAATCTATATGGATGACACTTGGCATTTTCTTTGTTAAGCAATTTGATCTTATTTTGTAAAAATTTAGGGAGGCTTACTCAATGGTAAGTACCTTAGGAAAACTTTTACATAATTTCTCAATAGCAGAACACTGCTGCTCATCAAGATGCTCAAAAGAATCTATAATTTGATTGGACTCTGCTTTACAATCAGGGGAAACACTTTGTTTTGGTTGAGAGCCCACCAATGGTAATTTTGTGTCTGGAGCAAACTTAAAAAAAATATGTTCATCTTGAATATCAAGTATTAGGCCAGTAGCAGCCATGAATTCGGCACCTAAAATAAAATCTAAACCAAGTTGTTTGGAAACTAAACAGTTTTGCCCCCACAATAAATTATCAATTTTCAACTTTACAGTGGCGCAACAAGATATCAGCAGAGTCTGCCATGATGCAGTATAGCATTGTACATCAGAAGGTTCAACAGACTTAACTAATCGTAATTATTTTAATTTCTCAAAAAGTCTCACAGAAATAATGGTACGCGCAGATCCAGAATCAACAAGAGCACCAACAGATAATGGCCCTAAATTTACCTTAACCTGGGGTGTCATAACTTTTTGAACTACATTAGGGAAATTTACATGACCTCTTTCAAATTGTTTCTTTTCAAAATGGTCATAAGGACCAAATAACTGTTGAAATTGCCTGCAGAGGTTCACATTTTGAAACAGGTGAGCATTATACTGAGCATTGGCAAACTTGATTTTTAAGTTGTAACACTGTTCAATTGTGTGGCCTGACCTTTTATAATACCTACAAGAAAGTTGGTTGTCACGTGGAGGAGAATCAGAAGGTGAAGGGGATTTGTCATCATTCGGTTTCTGTGACTGCTCTTTTTTCTCAGTGACAGCATTGGTGGAAGAATCATGAGGCATTTTATTTCTATCAGTACCACAAAATGACTTGTGTGGCCTAAAAATATGCTGGCGTTTTTGGTCAGTGTATCTGATGTTCTGGGAATGTATACATGCCCTATCCAATTCAGAAAAAGTGTTGGGTTTGGAGAAAAACACTAAACGAGAACACTCGTGAGGTAACAAGCCTTCTAATATCCTATTAACCACTTTAGATTCTGGGAGATTTAAACGTAATGTGATGACAGTCTCTTTAACACTGCTCACATACACAGAAAGAGTCTCCTTAGGTTCTTGTAAACAATTAAACATTCTCAGTTGCAACTGAGCACACAACCTTGAGGGGATAAAAAAATTTAGGATATCAGAATGGTAGGCATCAAATGAAACATATTGTGATATGGCTACACTTGTCCGTTCACTCAGCGGACCTTGAGTGAGTGAAAGGGTAAACGACCTCAAGAAATTGTGCCTCTGGCACTATTTTACTCTGATGGAGTTTGACAATGACTTTAAAAAACTCCAAAACTTTGTAACATTAAGATCATCAGTAGCAGGGAAGTTACACAGCATGTTTTCAAGAGGGTGAGTGATTTTACCAAAAACAGATGAATACATGTGTGAGGGTGGAGATGACATGTGCACAGGTGTACTAAAAACAGTTGTCGGATGAGTACGAGGTTTGAACAGGTGTTGTGGTGTGGATGGAATGATGGTTGAGGAAAGGGTGGAAATGGGTGAGTTGCCAACTAAGTTAACTATAATGGGTTGGGGGGTGGCTGGAACATGGTGATATGATAGATTAACATTAACACTAGCAAACTGTTGGGTGACTGAGGTGATAGAGGTGGTGGGAGCATCCTCGTTACTGTGATCAATGATGGAAAGTGACTCGAAATTGGAAACAGTCTCAAAGAGGGACTGGGTCCTAGACACAATGCTCTGAAGTGATTTTAATTGAGCATCTGACAAATGCTCACCAAATTTGGTGAAAATATTTTGAGTATGCTTTTTAAGTTGTGCTAAACTGTTCTTTACCCTGGGGTATGAGTAAGATGTATCATCTTCACCAAGGTTATCAAAAAACTCTTGTAATGAAATTATCTTTGTAGTGCAGGTATGATACTCTGCATCTATATCAATTTCTGATAACATGTCTAAAGAAATAGGGACATTTGCATTCAAAGCAGAATGCAACGTGCTTATTAACATGGCTGCTGTGTTTTCAGGTGCTAGTACACTTCTGATGATGCACTCATACTGACACTCATCCTTTAAAAGAGTTCTGGCACAATACAAAAAGCCATGGTACCAGAATATAAGAAAATTGACAAAAAACTAGAAAAGAGACACTCTTAACCTAACTTAAATGTAAAAGCACAGAACTCTCACCAACACCATCTGCATGCCGAAGTCCCAAGGGGACACATGCAACAAGCATGCACAAATAAAAAAAAAACTCCTATCTACAACAGGAACCACCAGCTACTGCTACCACATGTTATGTAGCACCTTCGTGTCATGAACTTGAGCACCCATAGGTACTCTCGCTACAACACAGGCACATACATGGAAGGTGAGGTCTAGATTCCTGTGTAGATTAAGGTTTTTTACTACTGAAAGCATAAATAATGGGCGTGCTCCTGTTTTACTTATTACAAAAAAAGATGTGTGTGTGTGTATATATGTGTGTGTGTGTGTATATATATATATATATATATATTTATATATATATATATTTATAAAGCTATTAGGTACTTTTATAGAGTAACTCAATTTTCTTTTTAACACAACATTAATGTTATAAAATAATTGGTTATCTACGGACAATAATAGGGCAAGTAAATCACGAAAAGCATAATTCTTTATAACAAAGATATATTATTTCTATCGCTCTTGAAATACAACAGATCAACAAATATATTTAAAAAAAAATTAAATTTTTATTTTTTATAACAAGAACTATTTGGATACCTTGTTTCTTGCTTTAGGCATAACAGAAACACAAATATATATTTATAAATAACATTTTCATTAGTATTATATATATTTTTTGGTTAGAAAAGTAGCTTTTGAGAACTGATAAACTCCTGTATTATTAAATTATATCATGGCCATTACTATTTCGTTGGGTACCTATGATCGCTTGATTTGAAATTATACATTTGAGCACAATAATATTTTATACATGATTTCTTTATTTTAATTAAGGAAAAATTGGCCATGAGGTTAAGCCATCAGTCGGACTGCTATGCAACAAGAATCAAAAAATGCTTAAAAAATTATAGTGCACATGAAATACGATCACGATAGAATGAAAGATAATATCCGCAAACAAATTTACCCACAATAGAGGATGAAAATACTAGAACATCACAAGGATGCCAAAAGATTCCACAAGTTAAAAATGTTAGCTGACTATATGTTGTATGTCAAGATTGCAAAGAAGAAGGAATTAACCTGAGTAGAAACCTATTAACACTAGAGTATGGTCTGGACTTTATGGTCTCGTGTGCTTAATCAATACATAACTCAAAAGTTGAGAACGACTTATAATAAATCACAAATAAGGTTTTTCATTTCGCTAACCGCCATTAAGAATTAACACAATATTAAGTACTTAAATAAATAATAAACATTAAGAAAATTATTATTTTTAATTGACAGCATAATAATATACACTGAAGAGCCAAAAAACTGGTACACCTGCCTATTATCGTGTAGAGCCCCCGAGTACGCAGAAGTACCGCAAGACGACGTGGCATGGACGCGACTAATGTATGAAGGTATGCAGGAGGTAATTCACACCATGACTCCGGCAGGGCAGTCCACAAATCCAATCTGCGCCAATTTGAGAAAGGGTTGCACGTCTGTCACGTTTAATGATTCTCGTCAGTTGTCATTTGTCCCGTTCTTTCATGATCTTTTTCTGGGCATAGCGATGTCAAAGATTTGATGTTTTACCGGATTCCTGATATTCACGGTACACTCGTGAAATGGTCGTACGCGAACATCCAAATGCTATCTCCACCTCGGAGATGCTATGTCCCATCTCTCGTGCGCAGACTATATAACCATGTTCAAACTCACTTAAATCTTGATAACCTGCCATTGTAGCAGCAGTAACCGATCTAGCTGCCGACTGCATCGCACTACTCTGATTGGTTCCATACCTCTGTTACTTGCATACGCACGCCTATACCAGTTTTTTTGGCTCTTCATTGTATATTCACAAGGGGAAATATGTAAACAGTACAAATTTTTCCGGTAATAAAGTTATTTCTACAACTTAAAATTAAATAAACATAATAATTTAAGAATAACTAGAGCATGTTCCATAAAAAAAAATTATTTGGTGTAGTACCAATTAAATAAGAGTGGAAATTAATGGAATTACAATTACATGAAACAAGTGCCAGCACAACTGGCACAGTACATGTTCTAGAAGACTTTCAAAATACAAATATCAACATAACCTAACTTACAAAAAACAGATTGATAATTACATCTTATCTTAAACATTGTGTTTCCCAACAGGATGAGTGTCATAATGTTGGAATATAGCACTGAAGTGGCCATTCACGAATGGCAGGGATACTGGTTGCATGACCTCATGAATGTATTTTTGGGCCGTTGAATTACCAGTGATGAAGACCAATGGTAATCTGGCATCATACAAAATCACACCCAACATCATGGCAACATGCCATTTGGATGTTTGATGTGTGACAACAAACCATTCATCTTGGGGCTGCCCATGTTGCCTCCACATACTAATGCGTTGGTTGTCATCACTTAGACAAAATCGGAACTTATCACTGAAGATTACGTATTCGTGATAACTGTCAGCATAATTATAGCCACTTTGTGCATGTCTGGCAATTTGTCAGTGCTCCCATGGTGTGTTTCGTGGCAGTCTACCACATCCTGCATGTCATATGTACATGTCTTTCTTTATCCATTGGTGCCAACAGCATGCTACAGTAATATCTGCACAATCTGTATGGCACGCAGTTTGGCAAAATGACCAGCCCCTTTCCCGCAGCCTTACAAAGCTACCTCTCTCAAAACACTTTCAACTCTTAGAAGCGCTGTCAAACTCATGTTAGAGGCATACTGCACTTTGAAGGGATGCTACCGACACAACAGCATGAGTCAGAATGTAAAGTATGCACATTGGGATGATCTTATATAGTCCGGCAGGTACAGAGATATGGCCCGCCCTTGCTGATGTCACTTGCATGGCCAAGCATAAGACTTGAATTATCTGCATATCTTACGTTGTTAAACCTTCCTACCACGTTTCATTCCTGTAAGTTAGTTTCAAGAAGGTGCAATAATTTTTGGACAAGGAGTGTACTTTTATTGTGATTTCAACTACGTAGTCCTGCAGTGGGTGGCATGTGGGGTGTTATAATAGAGGAAGACCAATCTGAACATCTGGAGATCTGATAATCAGCAGCAAATTTGACCTATCTCTGTGTGGTTCTTCTCTCTCACAATTAGAGATGGGGCTGGCTAAGTTTATTAGTTTGGATTTATATAATCTTATATATTGTTGTTAGTTAATATTTCAAAATGTACCAGACATTAGTTGCAACTTTGTGTAGCTGTTGAGTGATGTGTCTGCATCGTAATGCATAGGCTGTTATGCAGGAATATAAAGTAAGACGTTAATAAAATCTAAAATAAAATTTACTGAAGAATGAAGGTTACATTTATTTATACCATAATTCAAACTTTTGATTTTACAGATTTAGTTTTATGTATTATTGTCTCAGATACTTAATGACAGTTTTAATGCATGTCATTTAACTTCTTGTATTGAAACTGTGTAGTGTGTTTTTTAATTAGTTATTACTTGAGATATACACCACTGCATGTGTCCAAAATAATGGAATGTTTCATTCAGTTACTTAATCCCATTGTAATAAACATTCAAAGATTATATGTAGGACGTATTAAAGCAGACATCATGTTTCTTCTTTTCCTTCAGCTTAATGCTGTCCTTTTTTTGTTGTTACAAATTTGGTTATTTTGCATGTAACCCATCCACACCACCATTATTATAAACCAAATTTTCTTCGCCATCTAACCATTAGAACAGTTTTTGTGTGCATTTAAATATTTTATCTTTAAAAAAATGTTGATTGACTTTAAGGAACATAAAATAATTGTTTAAAACATCCAGAAAGAAATTTTTTAAAAAATTAAAGCAATTATGATAATTCTTAATAATTGCGACTTTTCCAAAAAAAAAATCTCTGAAAATGGTATAAATCAACACTACTGATTACACAGAACACTAGTTTACTAGAGGCATCACAATATTCACTGTACATACTACCAAACACGATAATGGGGAGGGCTATGAAGATCTGGGAAATTGTGGGGTAAAAACATAAAAATTGCGTATAATTGATGTAAACAAATTGGGTTAGAGCTGCGCTAAATGCAGGAAGACCCTAATTACATGTAACTTGTAACTTCACTGTTGTTGAAACACAATACTTATTTTTGTTTTTATGGCAAACTCCAAGCTTTGCGGATGCACGAGCGCTTCACGCTCAATACCTACAAGAAACAGCCGGCATGCCTTGTTATGTGGTATTTACTCCCCTGCTGGTGCTGGGACTTTGGCTCGGTGCATAATGGTTGGCTACATTTGAATAGTATTTTCTAATGTGAGGGGGCTATGCTCATAAACAGGTGTGTGAGTGTATACCGATGCACTATCACATGTTGGCACACACACGCACTGTTTTTTACTTAAACACCAATCTTCACAGATGCATGAGTGCTTCATGCTGGATATCTACAAAAAACTTCCGGCGTGCTTTGAATGACTGTTTTGGGGATTTACTCCCCTGCTGGTGCGGGGAGACTGGCTCAGTGTGTAATGTTTGGCTATGCTTGAACAGTATTTTTCAGTGTGGGAGAGCTACACTTGAATATCATTTATACAGTATCACCGTAAAATTGTCAAACTATCATGATGTTAGGTATAATTTGGTTAGCTCTTCTGCGTTTGACATGGCTAGGCGGCAGCAGTATGTAAGCCCTTTGATTCCTAGATTAACATACAATGCTACACAGTACAATTCACTACACTCAATTTCCATGCTAAAACTCATCTATAAATTACGTTACTCACCCATGTAAGCAGTGAATATAGCTCCTGGGTGATGTATTGTTGATAACTCACATACAGGACACATTAATTTGCATTGTTAATGTGTCTATAACTCCACACACACTTGTATTTATGAACAATAATTACGTTTAACACTTCACATGGAAATAATTGCAAAGGAACACATGTATTTTCACACAATAACTATATATAACTTGTCAAATGGAAATAATTGCAACAAAACAATCGTAATAGCACTCGTAAACCACAAGTCTTCACACTGTCAAATTAACGTGGTACATTGCACTTCCGCACACTACCAGCATACAACCGGCACGCAAAATAGCTAAAAATTAAACTGGATGACCTAAATTGATGCACATTTGTTTCCTATCTCTATGCATTGTTGTTCAAGAAATGTATCACGGTGATACACTTGAACTGCATGTAAACAACAACTGGGAATATCTTTTTGTAATATATATATATTTTTTCTTCTACTTATATGTTAGATATTATAATCCTCTCTTGAATATAACGAAGGTAAGCATTGTAAAATTCAACAGAATTAAATGATGTTCCGACACTGCTTGATTACCTTGGATTATACCTGTATATCTTT
This sequence comes from Clitarchus hookeri, assembly GCA_002778355.1. Classification (NCBI taxonomy): domain Eukaryota; kingdom Metazoa; phylum Arthropoda; class Insecta; order Phasmatodea; family Phasmatidae; genus Clitarchus; species Clitarchus hookeri. The sequence goes on from NQII01000780.1 coordinate 87,603, forward strand.
AGCGCATTGGCAAAAACATACCCTGTGAATAACGTATTGTAAATTACTATTTGGTTACCAGAAGTGTTATTGCATTTAACACGGTTCAGCTACCCAATCAAAATATACTTGACAAAAATTTTACATGTTTTACCGTAAAAATACAGTGGTCTTAATAGTCCTCTTCACTATCACATTTCATGGTATACACTGCAAGTTATGTGAAGCCCCCATGAAATTCCTATTAAGTGTGATTAGTAATGACCATATACACAATTTGCTGGTATTATTTTCCTGATTTTTGGAAAAAGTGATATTCTTAATAATTTCCATAATTATATTTGCTTTTGTAATTTATCATTTAGAATGGGTAGAAATTTTGATTAATACTTAAATATATAATCTTGAAGTTTTATGTATTTTGTCAGGTGTTTAATAACCATTATCTGTCATGGTTTCAGAAATCAATCAGCAACTTTGGCCTTTTATTTGACATTGACGGTGTACTTGTACGTGGTAAAGATACACTTCCTTGTGCTGTCAAAGCATTTCGTCGCTTGGTGGATGACAGTGGAAAGTTTATTTTCCCTACTGTTTTTGTAACAAATTCATGTTCTGCATCACCTGTGAAGAAAGCTCAGCAGTTAACACAGTGGCTGGAAGTAATGGTCAGTACCATTCAGAGTGCATTACAATTTTTATAAGTAACAATGTTAATTATATTCACTGCTTAAGTGATGTTCACTATTTTGATGAGGCCAGCATTTAATGAGATTTCAATGAAGAGCTAACCTTCAGTGCTAGAATTTATATTTAAATCTACATTTGTCTGTGAATAACCGTAGTTAAGTACCTACTTTTCACCTTTCTCCTAGAAGTATTGTTAACATGATATTACAATTATAAGGAAATTCCAGACATCTGCTGCAGCCACATTTAACTTATTTCTGATTTCAGATAAGTGAAAAGCAAGTGGTAATGGCATACTCACCTTTGAAGTTGTTTCAACAATATTTTGATAAACGTGTTGTAGTTTGTGGCCAAGGACCTGTTCATGAGATAGTGAAAGAATTGGGGTTCAAAAATATACACACCCTTATGGACTTGAAGAAAGCTTTCCCATTGTTGGATGCTGTTAATCATCAGCATCAAAATGTCTTGGTATGAATAACTGTTTCTTATACATTTTGATGTTATGTAATAATTTATTATCTAGTATTGTGATGCTTCAAACTACCTGTTTACGAAACATATTAGTAATAATAAGCCAGTTGTAATCAGGTCTTGGAAATTCATAATTTTCATTAATTAGTAATAATATTTATGGATATTCTTTTATAAAAGATTTAATTTATGGTCAAATGAGTTAAGGTATTCTATGCTGAGTGTTATGTTGGTTTGATTTCTCACAAAGCACATATTTTCAACTACTTTCTTTAGATGAGATGACTTTAAGTTATTTTGTAGTGGGTTTTGCAGGAGGTGAAATAAACATCTTCTTAAGGGGGAAATTGTTTGGTATCTTCTAACGTAAAGTGATGTTTCATAAAATACCTGGTTCATACTATTTGCTTTTTCAAATGCAAATTATTGGTTTCGAGCAGTGCTGAAGAAACGATTAACAATTTTTGGAATTGGTCCAGGCATATTTTTACGTGATCTATAGATAACCTTACAAGAAAGAGAAGAGAACCAGTAAGGTGAACACTCCTTTAGATTAAGTAATCACAAACTGCTGTGCTAATGCACTACCATCTAGCCTAAAATTAAATCCTTGTCTTCGGTAGACTACAGAGAAAACAACACTAATCTTAGATTTAAGCCTCCACCATGTTTTGATTTTACTCATTTACAAAAAGAAGGAGGGAGTAGAACACTTCTTAAAAAACCAATTTGCAGAGTGAGAAAAGGGGATTGCTTTGTAGTCAGTGTGCCACCGAAGGCTGATGTGGTCAACCAACTCTTACTTAATTGCTACAACTAAAAAATACTGAGTTCTGCCATGAGGTATTGATGAGAATTATTACTTAAATTTTATTGAGTCATTATGACAATTACTAAGTTCCTAAGAAATGAAATACACACAGACCTGAGAGCCTTTAAAAACAGATTTATCATAAATAGAGAAAACTCAAAACATATAACAGCCTTTATGATGGATTGATAGTCTTTGGATTGCAATATCTATATTATTAATCTCAGTGAAATTCCAGCTACTGTTACATACATTAAAGAAAAAGGACACCATAAAATTTCAAAGTTGAAATTACAGGATTTTGAATAAAACAAAAGAAATTGTGAAACTTTTGCCAAGATGGTTGGTTCTAACACTCTGGGATGGGTGCATTTAGATTTCAAGGGGCGGTGAACAAGAGATAGGAATAATTTATGGAAATTATAACCAGACTAGGTGCCAGACACCGTCGGCAAGCGGTGTCAAGATGAGATTGCTGGTGTTCTCATGGTCGTGTGGGGCCGTCCACCCGGATGTATGCCGTTCTCTCAGTGATGGAATATAGTTGAGTTGTCTCAAAGATGAAGGTGACGTCAGGCTTCCCTCGTGCCTGATACTTACGTTACATAGCTGGTGGGCCTATTTTGGCTGACCCATACACCTTAAATGATAAGTCCTTTAAATACAACTGTGAAAATTTAAGTTGCTGAAAAGACGCACTTGAATGCGGGTTGTGGAGAAGTGTCCCTAAATGCCATGTGGGCTGTGCTCAGAAATAAAACACATGGTTTGAAAACTCATGTATATTGAACTTTGTGCTACAAAATTAATCATTTTACAGTAAAACTGAAGCGGATCCTGGTAGTGCTTGCTAGGTAGGCTGTACTGCTCAAAAACCTTGTGAACGCAAAATGGTTGATTACGGGCAAAATTCCCTGGGCCATACTATTCCTTGGGAAGAAGGGGTAGCATCTCCAGCTGCAAAAATGAAACAGTTCCAGTGAAGATACAGAAGGCTATGGAAAACTAAATGATTGGCGCAAAAACGTGAAGTGCACCCGGTGCACAGTACGGCCTACCCCTTGGATTCTGGATGAAGACTCTATCATGGCGGGCGTGCATAGCCACAGTTTTGGCTGCAATTGTGTGCCAGAACAATTTTTCTTGAAAAACAACTGGTATTAAAATACACATAACTCTTACCAAATACATAATAGGAATTCAACAATATTATAGAAAATATACAGTAAAGATTTTAATTACACTGGGGGTCTTTCATATAATAAACATGTTCTTGAATCATTCTAGCTTTATTTGTTACAATTATGTTGTCCCCTGCATTTTTTTAGCTAAATTCTCCATACTGTCCCGCTTCGAACTGTCAAGCCGTCGGGGGAAGAGGGGATGGTTACACTACCTTACTCTCACACACATTGCACTGCACTGAACTGCACTGCATGAGCGTGTTCTGTGCTCACACTCGTCGTGCATGTTGTTGCGGTTGAGTTGGGCATGCGGCATAGCAGGTCTTAAAGGGGCAGGATATCACTCTGCATCAAATGCCCACCTCTGCGGAGACAGTCTGCGGGCCGTGCGCTGTCAGGCACAGCAGGAGCAAGCAGGCCGTAGTTCTGCGGCGCCGAGGCCACAGGTTGTATGGCGCCTTGTTGCCATCCTGGACATGGTGCTAGTGTCGTCGTCTGCCTTTGCATGGGCAACCTACTGCAATGGTGACACAATGAGATCACTGCTGGCTGGATATGCCCGTGCTACCTTGCATTGTGGTTGTCATGAGCGGTGGGGAGGGGGCGAGCTGGCTGCGTCGCTGTCCACGCTGCCACAGTCACTTCTGCTGCTGATGATCCACTGGCCCCACTGCTGCTGGTAGCGACCTGAACAGGCAGTGACTAAGTGGGGTTGCTCACCCTGGAGTGTCCCCTCGGCTGGCGGTGGTGTCCCTGCTGTGGCCCATCGAGGTAGGCACCGCGATGTAAGGCATAAAGATGTGGGCAGGCTGTGCTGCTTATTCCTCTGGTTGTTGCTGCAGTGGCTGAGGTAGTGCCGGTGTGTGGACAGCGGCACTTGGTGGTGCCGCGCCATCAGTAGTGAGGTCCTCGTCTAGACAATCCCCGTTAGGCGCCTGGGCACAGGGTGTCGTCGGGCCGGAGGATGTGTACAGCGGCCCCCGGTAGAGGGTCCCGCTGCAGGTTCTGCTGCCATACTGTTACTGCTGACATTGTAGTTGGGTGTGCTGTCATGGGGCACGTCGGTGCCAGGAGTGGCATCCCAGTGGACCTTGGCCAACCGTCGTCTGATGAGACAGGCCAAGTAGGTGGTCGGCCCTAGTGTCTGCAGGATCTTGTGCGGCATTCTCCAATTTGCCTCAAAACCAGTGCAGAAGCCCTTGGGGGCTGGGGATTGCGGGTGCGCATGAACGTAGACTTGCTGTCCTGGCCGGTGGCGAGGTGGTGGTCGCGTAGTGGTTGACATCCACTGCACGATGTAGCGAAATTAAATACCTTCTGTAATTCTCTTTTTCCATTAATCGTAAGGTCAATTTCTCTGACTAATAAATACGGCATTACATATAGTATGATCTGTAACAGCTTTATTAAAATCAACATTAATTTGGATATTTGTCTTATCTTTAACAATCATAGTTTTCATATAGCAACAATCAATATTATAAAGTGGTCCCCTAAAAAAAATGATAATCTTTAATAAAATTCATTATCGGTTTATAATAAAGTTCATTATTTTGGTAAACTGTATACATTTTTTGATTTAGAATTTATGCTAGATACATTTTATGATAAAATTCTTGGTCAAAGTCTAAATTCCAATTCTCTTTAGGGAAAATTTCATTCCCTCAGTTTTTAACATAAATATTTCTTACATCATAGTGATTAAACATAGAAGAATGAACATATTGATCACACAGTCTGGCATATCAAATCATAAATTATTAAATTTACCTTTTATATCAAAATTAAATGTATTTGAACCACTAGGTACTTCTTTTTCTAAAAACTGTCAATTATTAAATCTAATTGGTACATTAGAGTGTTTGTACAACTTTTATTTTTTCACGTTTGCTGTATTAGCTTCATATTAAACAATAGACCACATAATTTCTAATGTTTGAATAGTAATTTTACCTTTATCGACATAATCCCTCTCAAATGATACATCAGATTTTTCATTTGATATACATATAAACTGTTGTTATCAGAAAGTTACATATAAAAATAATTTTATAACCGCCTTTCCAATATATTTAGTTAATATCTCTGAGAAAACCAACCAGATATCTGAATGGATAAATAATTTGATTCCCTCTGTCACTTTGAACTGATTTAAATCTAAATGTATTATCAACACCACTGATCTCTAAATAATATTGTTCACCTTGTGATATTAACAAAGCATTCATCATTGTATAAGTTAACACAGGATTATCAACAGATTCAATAATTTGCCCATGTTTTGATATCTCTACTCTAGAACACTGAAAAGAAAAAAGTTAGAACAAACATCAATATTTGCTTCTTTGAGATAGTGACTAACAGCATCTCTCTTTGATAATCTAAATTGTTTGTAAACATAGGCATCGTTAGGGAAAAACATCCATCACCTATAGGTATAGTGATTTATATTTTAAACATTTAAATTCCCCCTAATTATAAACATTTAAATTCCCCCAAAGTCTGATCTGTTGGAGGAAAGGTTTGTCTTTCAAAACTCTCAATACTATTATAGCTTATTTAAATAGCAAAAATTGTTTGGTTATAAATGGACCAAATAAAGATGTAACAAAACCAATATATGGAGTTAAATCATTGATAGAAAAGTACCACAAAATATTAACAGAAAGGGAGAGGAAGTAGCTGAACAAAATAAAAATTTTATACATAGTTCCAGTAGCAATAAAAAATGTAGATTATCAACCAACACCAAAGCAAACATAATTATTCCCAGATTTCATTTCTCCTAATTCAGAAAGACAAAAACATTTAAATAGAAGATTGCAAGAATCCAAAGAAAAAATTTCAGGGATTCAACCAATAGAATATTCTACAATTATCCTTGGTACCCAAATAAATATCTGAAAGAATTAATGTTATTAATGAAAAATTAGTTTTAAGAGGAGATGGACAAAATTTCTATATTGGTGACACCAAAGTAAATATTGAAAATAGACTATTCATCAAAAATAAAGAGTATGAATTAACAAAATGGCTTTCAAATTTGTTAATTAAAAATAGACAAAGACATTGAAAAAGGGATATACTGATGAATACACTGAGAGTTATACAAAAATTGTTTTATCAACAAATGCCATTTTCCAGGAATATAACCCAAGTAAACAAATAAATTCTAATAATAAAAGTTGGAAATATATTAACATAATTAAACCAATTGATGAAAAGTATAAATACACCTCACAAAAAGTTTTGAATATTTTGAGATAATGCAGATTGGGTGGTAGGAGTTATATAGTTCTTTTGTGGTCAATAGAGAGTACATTAACGCATTGAACATGTCTGGGACAAGCTGAAAACAGCGGTTTATAATCGTCTACAACTTCCAGAAACACTTCCAGGTTTCATAAGAGCTGCCCGATGGAGTGGGACATTCGTCTAAAATATTATATCAACACATTGATTATAGACATGTCACGGCATGTTAGGGACATGTACAATGCACATGGAGGCCATACATGGTACTAAGTTGCAGTGGGAAGAAAGAAACCCTCCCTAGTCAGAGACACCATTAAGTTGATTTGGTTGTTCTTTCATGTTTATTTGTCTGTGATGTTGGGAAAATGTTTTTTTTTTTGTTACAAAAACTTAGAATTCCACGTTTTGTATCGGTACCATTGGTATCTTGTAATTGCTATGCTTTCTTTTATGTATATTCCATACTTTTTTGCATTCTGTATGTATATTCCAAACTAGTGGTGCACCTATATGACTTTACCGATTACAGATTCAATTACTGGTTATGATACAGTAAATCGGCAGATACTGATTCAATTAACAATTATCACAGAATCTTTGCAAGTTAGAAACATTAATGTTTCTCAGCAAAAAATGTAGACTAGTGATATCATAGTACAAACAATTTATTCATAAAACTGTTAAAAAAAAAACTTACACACGTTTTTAACAGTGAATATATGTGATACATGGAAGTATTAAGAATTTGGGGAAATTGTCAGACAGCACATTTTCATTCACAATAATAAAGTATTTCACTATTAAAACTCATGCCTGCTCATCAAAAAGGCAAGATCATGTAGTTTACAGTAGTATTTACATGCATATGCAATTATAAATTAAGCGTGGCACCAAATGCAACTGGATGATAAAATATCACATTAACATAAATGTTATTTGCCGCAAAACTGATTCCATCACAAACAATGTGTTGTTTTAATGAATAAATAAATAACATTTATTTTAGATTTGTTGCTAAAGTGCAAGGGGAGTAGGGACAAAAAAGATGGCGAGACGGCCTCAGAAAGGTTTGGCGATTGCAGGCCAAATTCAAATTATTAGCTAGCAGAATCACTTCACATGAAAATATGTTACATAAAAATATTTAATAGAGTTCGTGAAATATTTAAAACCCTGAAAATTTCCTTCCATATTTGCATTCCGAAGCAAGCCGCGCACACTAGCACTGTCACCTATTTTGCTGCGGTGTTGCAAAAGTATATCTATTACGTGACTTTTAAAATAAATTTTTAATCTTATGCAGGCTCAAAACAACTCAGGTTTGAAATATATTACGTCAAATTAATGTAGAAATATTTAAAAAATACTCTGTGATAGATGTGTAGCCTCTTCAATTAATATGAAGCATGCACGTGGCGATGTTAGCAGCAAACACTAGCTACGGCCATTAAAGAAGAGACAAACAAAGCTAAACTATCACATATGGTGTTCTATTTCGTTTATGCACCTACATATTATTCGAGAATGATGTTTAATTTGTTACATTTATAACAGCTATTTTGTAACAATATAAAATAAACTACATATACATATTGTCTACAATCTCCTTCCTGCCCGCATATTTCTCAGATGTCTGTTGTGCAAATTATGTCAAAATAGCCATTGTGGAATTTTCTTGCAATTGTTCACGCATCAGCTGATACAGGATTTTTCATATGTGATGATGTTAATATCATTTATGATGTTGCCACACGGGCTGTAAAAAAATTTAATTCTTATATGACTGTATTATTTTTTTACATAACCTTCGTGTACAATATATAGGCCTAAAGTAAACACCCCCTCCCCCCAATTTCTTTAACCATGAATATTGGTTATCCATGAACCCTGTCATTAATATTGTTCTAATACATGAAAAATTAACCTATGTTTTTTTTTAAAAATAAAGTTTAGTGGTCGCTACCAAATTTTGAAAATTTTATTTATCGTATTTTTATTAAGGTAGCATGATTCAGATTATATCAAAACATAAACACACCACGATCACAAAAGTTACTTTAAAAACACTTAAACTGATGTATGCACTCATTACCCTTCCGCTCTCCCCCTCCTCCATTCCCGTTATCCGACTACCGTGACCCCCCCGCCCGCCGTTCTCACTCCACTCTCAGTGCCGAAATCACCTTCGAACGGGGCGTATGCGTTTTAATTTTTCGACTTCCCGGACTTTTGTTAACGTGTGCATGTATACAAGTTTTTTATTAATTTATCATGGCATCTACTAGTGGTGGTTCAATATGTACAAGAAGTAAAATAGATGTGTGGTTAATTGGATAGATATCGCCAGTTCTGGTAGAGACAAAGCTTCCATCAATAAAAGAAGTATTACAATTATTTTTCTACTATAAACTCGAGAAAAAACAAAACAATAATGCTTCTGCGGAGTCTACTGCTCACGACGTCTTGATTGTATGGCAAAAAGCAAGCATACCTACCAGGAAAAAACAACATGTGAAGGAGAAAATACTTTAAGCAATGGCAATCTCTGAAAAAGAATAAAGAAAATAAAGCCAAGCTGTCCGAGTCAATACAACAAAAAGAAGCAACATGGCAGATTGAACTCTATGAACTTTTTGACATAGCTCATGCTCAGGCTTTGGAAATCATATCAATCGAGGAAGATAAGAAATTTCTGCTAGCTCAAAAACAGAATAGATCTGGAAAAATTGGAAGTTTAGATAAACAACATGCAAAGAAGGTGGCTAAAAAACAAGTCAGAGCAGAGCGATTTAAAAGCTTACATCAGCGAGAAGAGGCAGGTGTTAAAATATTGACCAAAAAATGTGTTCTAGCATCTTCATTGTCTTCATCATCGTTAATGGGCAGCAGTGGTGATGACAGTTTTATCGTTTTGACACAGCCAGGTTCTTCTACCTCGGAAGCGCCACCAGCAAAACGCGGCAAGAAAAATCTAATAGACTGTCGTTTAGCTGTTAGCCTCGACATAGCCAAATTAAGCGATAGAAAAGCTACTGTCATCCTAACATCCACACTCAAAAGTGCTGACTGTGATCCTTCAAAATACAACATAAACACATTTTCTATTTGTCGTCAGCGAATACAACATTGAGAGAAAATAGTGCAATTTTTGAAGTCAGAATTTAAGCCAAAAGTGTGAAGATATCACTGGTCACGAGATAGCAGACAGATTACCTATTTTAGTGTCATGTCAGGGTGTTGACCTACTTCTTGGTGTTCCGAAGCTAAGCCATGGAACAGAAGATGCAATTGCAACAGCTGTGGTTGAAACAATAATGGGTTGGGATTTAAGTGAAAAAATTAAGTGTATGAGTTTTGACACTACTGCATCAAACACTGGTCAGAGTAATGGAGTGTGCATCCTTTTAGAACAAAAATTAGAAAAGAATTTGCTCTGGCTGGCATGCCGTCATCATATACTAGAAATAATGTTGGAAGCAGAGGTACTTTTGGGGTTGGGCCCTTCCAGTGGACCTGATATTTTAATTTTTAAACTATTCAAAAACAATTGGACAAATATTAATCAAGAGGACTTAAAAACAGTTTCTTCTGATACATCGTTGTTTAAAGATTGTGAAGATATTTCAAGTGAGATTATTACTTTTGCAAAAGAACAATTAACGTTATATCAGCCGAGGGATGATTTTAAAGAACTGTTGCAGCTGATTGTTATATTCCTGGGAGGTACACTTGAAAAACCAACGTCCTTCAGAGCACTTGCAGGCTTACATAGAGCTCGGTGGATGACGAAAGCAATATATTCAATAAAAAATTTTCTTATTCAGAGATCAATTCAGGATGTCGAATAAAAAGCAGAAAGGTATAAAAGATATTTACATATTCACAGTTCGAATTCATGCTAAGTATTGGTATAAAGCACCTTCTGCGCCATCTGCACCTGGGAATGATCTACAGCTTTTAAAAGATCTCAAACTGTATGAGGAAATTAATCAGCAAATATCCAAAGTGGCATTAAAAAAAATAATGGGTCAATTGTGGTATTTGTGTGAAGAACTTGTGGGCTTAGCCTTTTTTGATGACAGAATAAACCTAAAAAAGAATATGGTGAAGCATTGAACAATGAAGGTTTAGAGTACTGTTCTAAACGTAAAGCCTTGGAAAGTGATTGATTCTCAACAAAAACCTTGAAGATTTTGTGTCAAGCAATACATACAGATAATTTCACATAACTGGAATGATGCCTGATTTTTTAAGAACGACGTGGAAACATGGGATAATGACGAAAGTTATACAAGAAATAAGGCAATAGTTTACAGTATGCGAGTTGTGAACGACATAGCAGAGAGAGGAGTGGCGCTTATGGAGGAATATAACAAATTACATACCACCAACGGAGAACAAAAATAATACCAGCTACTATTGGTTAAAGACTATAGAAAGAAATTTCCTAATACGAAGAAATCTACTTTGTTGTTAACATGAATATTAATTTTGTTATTTTACTAACCTGATGTGTCATTCTGTAATTTTTGCCACTGTATTTAAGTGATGTTAATAAAAAAATATCAAACATTAACAGGATTTTTTATTTTTTTTTTCATCCAAGATTTGCCTTGGGCGGTAGAGACCGCTAAAAGTTTAATAAAAAATCCGAAAAAAATACAGAAATAGTTTTTTAAATCATAGAACATAATGATGGGGTGTCTCCTAAAAAAAATTATGAATTTTTTTTTTCGACCAGATAAGAACCACCCTACCGAGGAGTTGGCAATGGTTGACTGTACTGCGACACATATGTTGTTGGTTGGTACTACTAGTTTTATTTATTTATACTGTTTGTTTATGCCTTCTCTGAACGTTAACACAATTGTGATTATTTGCCCTGTTTGCGTGCTTGTATGATAAGTATCATGTTTAAAAATTATTTGTTATGTTTATTTGATATGTTGATCCTGTTCACACGTTAATAAATGAGTAGTACATTTTACCTGAAAGAAGGCAGTGAGCGTTGGTCATGTGATTAAATTTCAAAGGTGAAAAACTAACAATGTTGAAAACAACAGTTATATAAATAAAGTATGTTCGTTTCGCTCAGGAAATTTATTTGTGTTTTGGTTAATAAATTATTCACATTGCTATTTAACTGGTATTAACTTAATCAGTACAAGTAATTGTTTGAATAATCACCAGTTATAATTAATTGGTAATGAGCAATAATCACAGATTTTGATTAATCAAAATCATAATGAGTGCACCACTATTTGACATTTTTTGTGAGGTGTTTAAAAAGACCTCATTCAAGATCTGCTGCAAATACACCTGCAAGAATGTATTCGCCAACAACACCAAAATTTGGTCAAGGAATTAAAAAATACAATGATATACCAAAAAAATATGTCTGGATGAATGATGTAAGAAAATTAATTGACTGTCTTTTAGTTATCCATGGTGAGAAAAATGCTGGAAATAATAATAATTACAATGAGAAAGTAAGCATTATGAATATGCTAGGCCTAAGTAATAAATTAAATAATTTCCCTGTTAACCACCTCTAAGGAATTCCATATCTGATAAGGGCATTAAATGTCATTCCTCCCTCATTTTGGTGTTCTGAACATCAAGGTAAAGGAATAATAAAGTGGGGATTTAATAATTTAAATTTACCAGAAATGCATTTACCTGGTTATAATTATTGTAGTTCTTTTACAAAATTAGATGAAAGATTATAAAGGAGAGATAAAGGAATAAATAAATTAGATGAAACCTGTCAACAACATGACATTATTTACAGAGATCATGAAGATTTAGAATCAAGGCATGAAGCTGATAAAATTATACAAAATAAGTTAAAGAAATTATGTTAGACAATCATACTCTAATTGGTGAAAAAATTGTGACAGTGATAATAAAATAAACAAAATCTTTATTAATTTTATATAACATTCAATATACCAATTCATCAACTAAAAGAATTAGATACTAATAAATATTCAACACAAGATCAGCTTCAAAAGAAGAGTAAAATAATAGGGGAAGGTAAATAATTAAATTTAACATTACCATTATTACCCACAATAAAAAAGGAAGTCACTGAAAAGAAAGAAAGTGGACAACATAATGGTGGAATTTTACCATTTTTATTCTAATATTAAGTGCATTAGGTGCATTAGCTGGTAGTGTAAGTGCTATATACAATTCAGTAGAACAAACTAGAAAGAATAAAAAAGAATTAGGAGAGCAACAAAGACACAACTTAGCTATAGAAAATAATTATATTAGTAAAGGAGTCGTTGCAAAGTAAACAGAAAGAAGTTGACTGAGAAATAATTAAATTTTGCACCTTTATCTACTATAAAAAAAGTGAGAAAAAAAAAAATTGTCTATTCACGAGGGTCTCATAAATTAATTATACAGGCCTATGAGAAAGGATTTTCCTAGGAGAAAAGTAATCAGTTTTGGTATAAATGACTGATGGCAGATCAATTTAGTTAAAATGGATACTGGAACTTTAAAAGGTTTATCAGCTAAAAATAAAGGATATAAATATATATTAACAATCATCGATGTATTTTTTCTAAGTATGCATTTGCTATACCTATCACAGATAAAACAAGCTAAAAGTATTGTAGATGGATTAGAATCAATATTATCAAAAATAAAGCCCAATAACTAAAGAATGATAATGGTAAAGAATTTTACAATAAACAGTTCCATGAACTTGTGCAGAAATACCGTATTCAACCAAAAATAAGATAATAGTTTTCACTTAAAACAGTATTTAAAAAATGGGGGTCATCTTACAATCAATAGCAAACTGTTTCAATTTACAATAACACTGATAATAATAATAATAATAATAACAACAACAACCAACACCTGCAATTAGGCTACCGCCCGGTGGCGAGCTCTTTACCTCTCCCCTACCTGACCAAACTTCTCTTTCACGCCCTTCCTGAACTTTGCAACCCCCCTCACAGATAACAATTCCTCCCGCAACACATTTCACTCCCTCATAGACCTCACAAGCATAGACTGCCTACCCAACTCCGTTCTTCTCCACACCTTCTGAAGCTTCTCACTGTTGTTTCCTCTCCCTCTAAACACCCCTTTACTTAGCTGGCAGCGTAAACTTCCTCACCCTCCCTCGCCATTTACCACTCTGTACATCCTGACCAGCCTTTCAACTTTCCTCCTGTCCTTCAACGAGCTCCACCCCATTTCTTTCATCATCACTGATGGCCTATAGTTCCCTTCATCCTCACCATCCTGCCCCTGTCTTCTCCACCTACCCTTCACCCGTCTTGCTGCCCTTATTTGCACCTTCTCTAACTCTCGCACCTCCACCTCCACGTACAGGTCCCATACTGCTGCCGCATATTCTTACATCAGTCGTACCATTGTGTCATATGCCTTCTTCACCTCACAGCTGACTCCCTTCAGTACCCTTCCCAACATAACCAAAGCCCTTCTTCCCTTTGCAACCACCCTCTCTACCTGTTTTTTTCCATCTGAGGTCTCCCTGCAATACAATCCCTAGATACATATTCTCTGCTGCTTCTTCTCTCTCTTGCTCCTCCCCTCTCTTGCTCCTCCCATCTGTGCAAGTCCATGCTTATCACCTTCCTCACTACCTTAGTTTTTCTTACATTTATCTTCATTTTATTCTCCATGGTCCACAACCATATCCTTTCAATGTCTGTCTGCAAGTTTTCACCCCCTCCCACCATTGCATACAATATATGATCACCTGCAAACAATCTTATTTTCCCTTAATTCCCAAACCCATGTCATTTACTATTATGGCAAACAACAGAGTCCCCAGCACGCTTCCCTGCGGCACCCCTGACGTAACCTCTCCTTCCTCCAATATTGCCTCCCCCACTTTCACCCTCTATCTTCGCTCCCTGAGGAAGGCCCAAATCCATTCCACTACTCACATGTCTGCTATCAGCTCATCCACTTTCTTCATCAAAGTCCCATGTGGCACCTTATTAAATGCCTTCTCAAAGTCTATGAAGCAGGCATCCACCTGCTGCCCCTCATCAACTGCCTTCACCAGATCCTCTTAACAGCCCAGCCAGCTGTGTCTCACATGGTTATCCTTTTCTGAAACCATGTTGTGACTCCTCCAACCAATTCTTCTTGTTCATAACATTCACCACATACTGAACCACCAGCCTCTCCATTACCTTTCCTGTACTCAATGTGAGACTCACCAGTCTGTAGTTGCCAGGCCTCCCTCTATACTCCTCCTACTTGTGTATTGGGACCACCAACATATCCTTCCAACCTTGTGGCAACTTACCCTCTCCTAAGGACTTGCTAAACAACAACTCCAAATATTTCACTAACTCTCTCCTACCAAACATAAGTGCTGCATTCCCTATCCCATCTGGTCCCACTGCCTTACTGCTCTTCAATCCCCAGATTACCACTTCTATCTCCCACTCCCTCATCTTAAATTTACAAACAACCCCCAATCCCTATTAGTCTCCCTATTCCAATCCTCCTTTGCCTCAAACACTGACAAGTACTGGCCTTGCAGCATCTCCGATTTTTCTTGGTCATTTGATGCAGTCCTGCCATCCCTACCTTTCAGCAGAGGGATCCCTTCCTCTCCTCCCCTTACCTTTTTAACATACCTAAACAATTTCCCCCATTCCTTTCCTTTTACTTCTTCCACCATCATTCCTAAAAATATATTCTTTGCCTGTTTGATCATCTTTTCAATCTCCCTTCCCATTTGTTTCATCAATTCCTTAGCTCTTGTCATCCCTTCATTTCTCCACTTAGCATGTCATTTTCTACACTTCCTTTAATTTTTTGAATCTCCTGTCCATAATATGGTGGATCTCCCCCAGACCATAATCTTTTGTTTGGCACAAATTTCTCCAACATAACCTCTATTATTCTTCTAAATTCTTCCCATAATCCTTCCACACTTTCCTCTATAGACCACTTTTCTAACCTATCCCTCAGGAAGATTTCTGCCCCCTTTTTTTCTCCTCTCCCATACCGCCACACTAACCTATTTGCCGTTTGCTATTCCCTCATCCTGCCAAAACCCAATTTCCACAACAGGAATATCATGATTGCTTATGCCGTCCAATACTATTGCACCAACTACAGCATTCCCAGGTCTAACCAATACCACATCCAGCACTGACCGAACACCCTCTTCATTCCACCTCGTAGGTGTTTCTACTGCCTGGACCAAGCCTCTGTTGACTAACTGTGCTGCCATTCTCAGCATCATGCTGCCCATCCCTTCTGCACCCTCTAGTCATCTCACACCTGGCATATTCAGATCCCCTGCTACAACAACCCACTGCCTGCCCTTTAGTCGATCAACACTCTCCTTGATTGTGTCAATTGCCTGCCATACCTGTCCTGGTGGCCTATACGCTGCCATCAAAGTAATCGTCCTACTACTACCCCCACTTAATTTAATTTCTATCACCTCAACATTTTCACAAATCCATTCTACTGACCCTTTCAGCCCTTCCTTTACACATACCATTATTCCTCCTCCTCTCCCATCCCTTTCTCTTCTGAAGGTGTACTTATCCTGCCTACATTCAATGTCAAGCACTTTCTCATTCAGCCAAGTCTCCACAGCTACCACTATATCCACCCCATATCCTTCACTCTTACCCCAGAAGCCCTCCAGCTTGCTGTATACACTCCTACAGTTCACCACCATTATTTTTATGCTAACATGCTGCATGACCCTCCTACTTTGCTTACACCCTTTCTCCGTCCCTGTGGCCTCATCAGTGCTTACCTCTCCATTTCACTCTACTTCTGTTACCTTGTCCCTCTCTGGTTACTATTGAAACATTCACTGCTCAGCCCTGACTCTCTCCATACAGCCGGCTGCTTCCCTACGTAGCAGATCCCCTAGAATCCTCTTTCCCTGCTCTGTAAAATGCACCTGGTCACTTCCTACACATTCCCAGCCTACCCATTTCCTACTATCTATAAATGTAGCCCCCAAATCCATATATACTCTCTCATAAACCTCACTCACTGCCACAGTCTTCCATTAAGTTATTCCCTTTCTAACCAGCACGCCACTAACTACTGTCTTATCTCTTGGGAACTTCTCCTGTACTTTACTTAGTAACCCTCTGAGGTCCCTCTCTACCTCTTGCCTCACCTCCTTTTGAGCCAGGTCATTTCCCCCACATGAATTAAAACCTCCTTTGCCACCCTGCTACCTCTTATTCTATTAACTCTTTCCTCCAAATTCTTGATTGTTGCACCACCAAATGCTGCTTTATATGTATTTCCTTTCCTGATTTCCCTCAACTCCACCCCCTTTATGATCGAGCTTCCTAGGAAAACCACCTCTGGTTCATTTCCTACAATCCTTTCCTGTTTTGTGTCCCTTCCACCCACCTGCCTCCCCTTGCCTACTTCACCTCTTCCCCGATCCCTGTCACCAGCCTCCTACACCACCCTTCTTTCCTTCCCTTTGACCAGCCCTCTTTTTTCCCCTCTGGCCATGAACTTTCCAATTTTTCCTACTTGCTGTTCTTTGCTAATCCCTCTACTAAAACCTTCAACATACTGCTTCCTGCCTTCCACCACTGCCTGTTCCCTACATAGCGTTTCCCACTCATCTATTCTTGTTTGCTTCCTGCTGTCTACTATCGCCTTATCACTTGCTAGTATTTCCCGCTCCTGTATCCTTATTTGCTTCCTGGTGCCACCTACTGACTTTTTCCTTTCTACTGTCTCCAGCTCCTCTATCCTCCTCAATTTTACCACCTCAATCTCTGCCTCCGTTCTCCTCTGCTTCTCCTCCTGCAGTTCCTTCTGTAGACAAGCTTGTATTTTGCCTAACTCACCCTATATGCCTTCCAACTCTTCCTCTAACTTCTCTACCCTTATTGCTTAGCTACACTTACCCATCTCATTCCTGACCTTTTCCTCCACCCTCTCAATCCTGTGCATTATTTCCCTCTCTTTCCTGCTCATCAATTATACTATCTCCCCTTTCCACCTCTCCTCCTAAGCTACTTTCATCCTTGTCACTGGCACGCCCTCTACATGGTTCCCCATCAGCATTTCCCAAATCCAGTTTCCACATTCCCCATCTATTTGAGTTTCCTTTTTCACTGTTAGTTTGTTTTCTGCTCCCGCCACTATTGCCTTTCCCCCAACACATTCCTCACACCTCCACTCATGTTGCCGTAGTGAGCAGTTCTTGCTCTCGGATCCCTACACAATCGGCATGATACCAGCCACCGCACTTATCACACTGTACCCCACTATCATCCCTTCTCCACAGCTTCCCACATCCCCTGCACTTGCACCTCCCTACCATTTTGTTTACCTCCGTGCAGTTTTTTTGCCACCGGTATTATGCAAATATTTTACCTAACTTATAAGCAAACCTCACTTATAAAAACTTATATGTACTCACTTATATACTAGTCTAACTATCAAAATAACACAAGCACTTACAACCTATGAGAACAACACTGGCCACGTGCACACAATAGATAAAGAGCACTACTCTATCAGTATGACAAATTACCACTTAAGTCACTAAGCTAACTCATTTAATACTACAGACTACCATACGTATATTTAAACTTACTACTAGGACCTAACTACATGTAAAAAACCCATTTAATGTGGAGCGACACAACCTCTCACCCTCCTGCGGTGGCCATCATCACACAATGTTTATATACCCTTATGTCTGCCAATCACATCACATGTAAATGCATATATTTTTCATATAAATATAGACACACACAGTTGATAGTAATACTAAATATAATTCAGTTATATCTAAACTTCCCTATTGACATTGCAGTTATAGCATTAACCTACTGTTACTATGTAAATAATGGTGGCCATTTGGAATTCAAAACATGAAACTCATAGATAACATGGTATGAAAGTAGTGTGCACTTTTTACACTTTAATACTATGGCCATGTTCCAAACTACTAATGACCTGCAGTATAGTTTTGGTTCCATAAGGGTGGCGCTATCTGTAGATATTTCTTTTAAGTATTTAGTATCTACGTTTATATTGTTATTGTAGTCTATCATGTTTTTTTCTAACACTGTAAACGTGACGTGACCAAGCTTGGCTACGACGATAAAGCCAACTTGATCTGCGGTGTTTCCAGAGTTGTGAAGTAATATGTGTGTGCCCGGCGCCACAGCTCTGCGGTGAGCTGATGAGGTGTAGGGTCGTTCGGCCGACAGCCTAGGGACTCTGGTAAACACTCCGTCATACACACGTTGCCGAGGTTGTGGGCCACCTTGCACGCCTTACTTGATTATCAATAAAAACAGTGGTGCTGGTTGTTAAGGTATTTATTACCCCGTTATGTACACTCAACTATACAGAAGACACGTGGCCTGAATGGCCCGGAACTACAAGCGACCACGTGGTCTTATCATGTGAAGCTCGAAATGCACTTTTGATTCCCGATAAATAATAACGTCGCTCTCCCCTCGGCGCTATGCAAGTTAAGTCAGGAAAGAGATGATGATAATGATTTATAATGTTCCGGATGCGACTGGATACTGTTCGACAGATGATGTCCTTGCTAGGGCTTCTGCGGAGTAAGGAGAGCGTAACGTCCAAGCTCGTCCAAGTCCTGGCTAATACTGGCCGGAAATGTGCGCCGGCTTCCGCTACCTAGGCGCAGCTGACGCCATGCGGTGAAACACAATATACACTGAAAGATGATTATGGGATGGAAAATGATATGAACTAAATTAACACAAGAAAACATAATTACCCTTACACAAATACATAATAAAAATGATAATACTTATTCTAAATGTTTTCATTGCACCAGCCACAGCATTGCCAAATGTAGAATGTCACATGTCTCTGGCTGTGGCTGGGCAGATTGTCTCCGATGACAAAACAAATTATTAATTAATTACACTGACACTATTAACAAATACACTGACGAAATAAACTGAATAAATAATAAACACTAATGCACACGTGCCCACAAGCCTGTCGGTGTGGTGCGTCTGGTGTGGACATACTACGGCAGTCAGTGGGCAAAAGGACTCGTGAATGTGCGATTCACGTCAAACGAAACAGAAGTTTGTAAACAGTAATCTGAAAATATTTTATGAAAGAATATGCAATAGACAGTATATTTTAATGTCTTAAAAAAATTAAATACTAACATTTATTAGAGTGTACATTAATAGCATCAATCTCAGTCATTTAGTATTTTAATTATATGCAGTGGTTTAAGGAAAAAAATTAAAAGTGATTGAGTTAATAATTTTTTTGTGAATCCATGCAATGACTTTCCAAGAAAAAATATTTGAAATGATGACTAAATTATTTTTCTTGAAACATGGTCGTCTTATTTTTGGGTGAATAGTGTGTATAATTAATCTCTTGTGTACTCAGGGTGAATGGTAAGACATTAATATTGAGCAGGTTGGCAACATGTATGCTGTAGTTAGTGGATAACACAATGGTGGCCAGAACAGTGCCTTAATGGCGCGAGCTTTAAACTAGGATTGAATACAATATAATCATTATTCAACATATACAAATGTAGTTAAGAGATTTAATCATACATTAAAAATAAAATGTGGAAGAAATTTGTTTTGAATGGGAGTTATAAATGGATTACTATTATATCTATGATAAATTAGTAAATTAATACAATAACACAAAGCATACAACTATTGGTATGAAACCCATTAAAGTTCACAAATAAAAATAATGAAAAAATGTTAAGAAATCCAGAGAACAAAAATTTATTGCCTGAAGCTAA
This sequence comes from Clitarchus hookeri, assembly GCA_002778355.1. Classification (NCBI taxonomy): domain Eukaryota; kingdom Metazoa; phylum Arthropoda; class Insecta; order Phasmatodea; family Phasmatidae; genus Clitarchus; species Clitarchus hookeri. The sequence continues at coordinate 107,779 of NQII01000780.1, forward strand.
ATATAAAATTTGTGATATTGTTAGAATAAGTAAACTGGAGAAACTATTTGAGAAATGTTATACAACAAATTCGCCAACTGAATTATTTAAAATAGATAAAGATTTAAAATATGATGCACAAACTTATATTTTTTAATATGTGGTTGATGAAGAAATAAAAGGTAGTTTTTATGAATATGAAATTATGAAGACTGAGTATCATATATCTTGTCGAAAAAGTTATAAGGATGAAGGTTGATAAAGTTTATATAAAATTGTTATGATCTGATAACTCTCATAATTCATAGACCAATAATAAACAATTTTTCTGTAAAAATTAAGTACTTAAGCAAATCAATTTTTATTTATAAATGATATATATGAAAAGAGCAGCTCTCTTATTTTATTTAACTATACTTCATCCTGATGATGTTAATGTAAGAAAATTTGTAGATATACTACCTGATAACAGTGTTGAATTTTTATTTGATCTCAATGGAAGTAGAATAGATGATATTTATGTAACATTTAAGGAACGATACACATTTAGGGATGATTAAAACTTATGATTCACATTTAGATTTATTTGTGTTATTACATTTGAAGCATTGCTCCATAGAGGTATTTTCTTAACTACGTGACAACCTTTTTCATTTAACTTTTTTTGTATAGTTTTTCTTCTTACAATATTCTTAAATTCACAGTCACTGTAGATTTCAGTAATAAATTCTGTCAATTATTTGATGGGTAAATCAACTACTAAATTTTTATTTAAAACTTTTCTGTTGTTTCCTTGTTTTAATTTTGTTGCTAATGTCTGTTAGAGAATTATTGCTTTAATATTAGTTGATTATTTATTGTATATATCTAAATATATTTCATCTTTCTTCTCATTAATTAGATCTATATATGGTAATATGATAATATGAAACATTCATTTTCTGCTTCAACTACAAATAGTTTTCAATATACTGAAATCAATTTTTCTATAACAGTATAATTGTGGCATTCATAATGATGAACATAAATACATAAATCATTTTATCTTCTTCAGCTCTGCTACTTTTGTAAGTAGATAATCTATTGCTAAAGATATTTTTTTGAGTACCACCCACTTAAAAATAATTATGTTTAGCATATTGTTTATTTGTAGCAATGTAAATAATATTATCTTTATTCATATTTTCAGCTTTTTAATATTTTCATCTTTTTTAATGAAAGTTCTTACTTTTAATACCATACCTTTTTCTTTTTGTAATTATTGTTCTTTAATTTTTAATTAATTTTCATATTCAATAGTTAATTGTTCTTTTTTTGGTTCTAATTGATTTAACTTTCTGTAAATTTAGGTTACATTCAGCTTATTTAGAATAATCATAGAATATTTCTTTCATAATATAATAACTTTTATTTCACTAGCAACATTTTTTCTAAGAGAGAACTTATTTTTTGGAATTTTTCAATGAAAGTAATATTTATGTCTTTTGTACTAAATTATTTTTAGTTTAAGTTTTTATTTTATTTGGAATTTATTCATATTCTAAAGCAAGTGGATTATCGTATTTGATTTCAATAAAATATAAATTATAATTTATTTATGTTTTTGTTAAATTTCTTTTATTTTATCTTATTTTTTCAGGAGTTACAACCATACCTCCTGAAATCCCATAGTGAATAAAACACAAAACATCATTAGTTATCAAAATATGTTTCTCTTTGTACAATGTTACCCAAATATCTTTTCACCATAAACTTAATTTAATTTCATAATTATTTCTATTGATAAACTGAAACATATTTAACTGTCTATCTGTTACATCCACTTCATCATATTTATTTCAAATAGATTCCATTTGTTATACTAAAAAAATTTAAAATCATTATGTATATCTAAATATTTAACTTTCTCATAATTTATGTTTTAGATATCTAACATTTCTTAAATTTTCTCCTCATTTTTCTAAAATTCAATCTCCTATATTCCTGAGGCACTTAATTTACTTCATATTTTCAGGGCTTCCTGTGGGAGACCCTGAAATTCTATAGTGAATAAAATATAAAATGTCAGTCGGTAATGATTTACCACTTAGAAAATTATATAAAAGAATTAAAAATATAGTTATTTATTAAACTATTATTTGAACCTGATTCATTGATACATGTATATTTGTATTCTATTATTTCAGCTATTTATTTACATTTAAACCAAGGAAGTTTATTATTAACTAAGATGTTTACAACATTTTTATTATTGAATGTAAAAGAATAATTTTAATGTTAGAATTGACTTAACTTATATATAAAACCATATTATAAATAATCAAAATAGTAAATTTTACATAATAATAATTTATTCCTTACCATTAAAATAGACATAAATTCCTGTGTCTGTTAGTATTTTTTAAATATTTTGATATTTAACAAGTAAATGTACTCAAAAAATCTTTTGTCCCTGCGAAGTAGAAATTGTGCAACCCAAAATACACCTGTGTGTGCAAGTTGCATAAATTCAGGTAAAAATAAACATCTTCAAAACAGTTTTCATTTCACTTTTTTTATTATTAGTCTTAAAAATCAGCATTACGGGTAAAGTCCCATAAATGTTGACAAGGTGATGTCGGTTTCTTTGACCACCATATCAGTTGGAGCAGTCAGTTTTCTGACTGTTTCTTCCTTCGCCATAAATATGATTCGTGAATATCTTACATATGAAATAAAAGGACTTGTTTGCCAGATATTATGACTTTTCAACCCTACACCTTCAAATTAAACAATTTCAAATTTTCAACATACATATAAACATTATGAAAGAAACTTTGATACAAACTTATTTCCAAAACAACGTGAAATAATGCTATTTGATGTGGATAAAAGTATAGCGCTTATTGTACAATAATATTACCATAAAATGTACTTTAATAGGAATTGAAAGTTATATTTTGAAAACAAATACAGAAACCAGAATATTATAACTGCAAGAGACATAATTTTTAAAGCAGTTATCAGTATTGGCGGAATATAAAACATTAGGATGTACTTGATGTTTAGAATTAGATTATTTATAATGGGAATATAAAATTATATATTCAAAATAAAACATTTTAAAATTTATTTTTATATAATCATTTTATTTACATAATCATTAGAATCAATATAGGAAGGAAATTATAAATGTTTGAATACATTCTGTCAATGATTCTGTGAAAGCAACTTGGTTCAACAAAACTTTTTTGACAACCCATTGAGGGGTGGGGGTTAAATTCCATGGCACAAGCAGCATTTAGTGGTGTTGGCCACTGACTCAATATGGCACTGACAACGTTTAAACTTTCTACTAGCACCTCACATTGTTCATTGCTACAACTACATACTCAAGGCTTGGAAAAAGCATTTTAATAAATCCCATATGGTTGTCTTGCCCTACTTGCGGTGCTCAGGTGGAACATCCTTGTCAAGCTCCACCAACTGAACTGCAGTTGCCATGTTGGCTGGGTGCCGATCAGTATTATATACAGTGAATTTTTCCTTGAGGCTGAAATGAATGCAATAGGCCGCAGATTCCACTGTAGTGTTTTGTTTGGTGAGCCAGGGAGCACCGATGATGGCATCATCTCCGAGGTCAGATGTCACTATGGCGGTTATGATTGTTTGCAAGTCTCTGGTGCATACAGTAATTGTGGCCTGGTCTGATGCTGTTCCGGTGTGATTATGAAGCTTGGTTGTAAAAAGTTTTGTGATGCAGTGGTGTCTATGGGTGCATGATAATAACTTATTCCCAAAAACCAAAGTAGAAATGAATTTTGCCCGACTACTACTGATTTGACTGAGGAGAATTTGTTGCTGCATGAAGTTGGTATTATTGTGCAGTACCGGGGCATCAGAAACGTCCAGTTCTTTAACCCTCTGCCTTCCATTTCCTGAAACACTGCAGTCACTACTGATTGTTTTGTGGTTGTTGCTTAAGTGTGGGTTGTTCAGACACACATTGTACCAGTAATATTAATAACTGTCACATTAACGACATTGAGTTGGCAGCGGTTCGTCCCTGTCTAAAACTTAGCACCACTCCCTGTTTACACACCGTTATTACCTCTTTGTGGTGGTTTGTGGCTGTTTTTTTCTATACTGTTCTTGTTAGTGGTTGTGAAATTTTGTCTTTATATTGTCTAAAAGCCATTGAGTTATGTTTATTTTGATTTTTGTTGTCACTAGTGGTGTCCGGACTATGCTCATTGTTCCATTATGCGGCACTGAAGTCAAGGTCGTGATGCAATTGGTACGGACTCTGCTAGAGTATTATTGCTGCTCAAATGAGTTCATCCAGTCTGCTGTTCAGTAATGGCACAAGTGCAGGGTGGTATTCAAGCCAGACTGCCTCTGCCATTACTTCCAGAACTTCACGTTCCGGAAATGTGGGTGAAACCGTTTGACCATATGTATTTTCTTGGTGATAAATGTTGTCAGTGCTTTGTTTGGTTGCTGAGCCTCCAGGGTGAGATGGCTGCGTGCTTGCAGTGGCGTAAAAACACTGCCATAGTATTATTGGAATGCATGCACATATTCACTCCACCGCATGCCATAGTGGGTAATAAATCACCACCAGTTGTGTGCATCACCTGCAAGCTGTTCACTCACACAGCTAGGTCACTTATCTTCACATATGCCATAGTATTGCATACAAGATGTGCAGTCTTTTATGAAGGCTTGTGGGTCTTTGGTGGGAATGCTTGCATATGTTGGGAGCAACTGCAATCTGGCAGGTGTGATAGCACTGGTTGGGCCTGGTGTGAATGATTTAGTGGGTTCTTGTTGTATTTGGCACTTTGCAGTCACGCTGGTGTTACTTGATCCACAGATGTGGTGTTTGGATTTGTGGGTGCCAGAGTGTTGTTTGGAATAGTTTAAGAATAACTGATTGGTATAGGGGCTATTGGTGGTGGTAGTAAATGCTTAGGAAAATTTGCGGGTTGTGGAGCATGTGGTACAACAGATGGTGGATTGGGGATGGGTTGTGTTGACACAGCCGAGTGACGTGGCGTGGGCGAGCGGCATGTTGTCATATGTCAAATGGTCGTCAAGGGGGCTTGGCTCTTCCGGCATGCTGGCCACTGCCGTGCATTGCATGCAGGTGAATTTCCTAGCGTGCACCATTAACTTTTCTTGTGGTTGTAAGCAATGTCCATGGAGATGTCAAGCGCATGCATAGCACACTAATAAATTCCTCCTGTTGCCTCCTTTGCATGTCTGTCGGTGACACTGTGTTGGGTGGTATTCAGAGCCATTTAACAAGTACCAGTATATGGTGGTACTGAATGTTGTGTCCAGTGGTATCGCACACTGATTATGCTCAGAGTCTCTTCCTTGCTCTGTCACGCATTATGTTTCAGTTAGGCACACTGAGTGGTATAATTGAATGCACCCACTGCACTGGAGAGAGGGGGTCCTTTGCCCCTAACACATTAAGCTAGCTCACTTTTGGAAATTTTTAAGTTTTCTATTGTTGGCCAAAAGAGGGTTAGTAAGTCCTGTAATTATTTCACTCTCACCAAGTCCATCAACAAAGTCCTGTTGCTCGCGGTTGTTCGCAGCACGGTTGAAGGATAGGCTGGACTTATGGTCACATTGACCATAACATGTGTCCTTTAGAATTTTGCTACATTGTCCTTGGGGACAGGGCGCAATCATTGCAGGCACAGAAGTGTTGGGGCACCTTCATGTACCTGGCCAGCCATCATATTGCATGTGATGCAGAGGCATAGTGTGAATGGCGATCAGGTGGTCAGGGGCAAGATCAATGGCTGGGCCCGTGCAGCAGGCTTACTTTGGATTGGTGTGAGGGGTGAATCACCTGGCAGTGGAGGGATGGTGCGCAGGTGCAGAGTGGCCTGCAGCGGCGATCAATATTTCTTCAGCAGAGGGTGATAGTAGTAGTGAGTGTGCACACGCATACCATCGCTGCAGCCTCCCAAAGGTGGACGGGGGAGGGGGGGTCCTGATGATGTCACGCTGCCCAAGACGGTTGTCCTGTATACGTAACCTGCACGTGCTAACCCAATGGTGTGTACTTGCAGGTTTTGGCACATTTTCCACCCATGTGCTGCAGTGTCTAAAGTAAGCCCCTCTGTGTTATTCTCAACATCCCATGATGATCTTGCCATCACTGCTGTGCCATCTTGCTGTTAGATATTGTTGGAGGAAAAGAAGCACATTTTAAGTTTAGAAATTTCTAGGAGAAATCTGAAATTTTAAGAATTTTTTATGATTTTAGTGAAAAATTAAGAGGTTTGGAAGCATGCCCCACATGGGCACCACATGACATGGGTTGCATGTTGCGTGACCAGGACACAATTGGGTATGTCAGGATGTAGATTATTGATGGGAAATTTTGGGTGTTGGAATTGAGGTTTGGATTACTTGAGTAGGGTCCAGCCACCACTTGGAGGTGGTGACATGAGATGAGACTCTGTATCTAAGAATCTTGTGGCCAACCACCCAGACTTAATTGATTGGCCCCTGATGTTTGGTGAAAACCAGAAATTCTTGAAGTTGGAAGTATTGTGGCTCCTTCACTCCAAATGCAACGTGTCTTCTGACAGTAAAACAAGCCTATTAAATTCTGAACTGGATGTGTCTTGCAGTACTGAAAAATTAGGGCGTTACTGGGGTCCCATGCCCATAAGTGCCAACAAAGCAAGTACTCTGAATAAAATACAGCATATGCAAACACACGTATATTTCCATCTTACTGTTTACTCTATGAACATGCACACAAGTTTCAGAAGACACATATGGAACAGTTGCAGGGCCTAAACCCACCTCTGGGCACTAACGAAAAATGGTTCTGAATAAAATTACATCTATGTAAGCTACATGGTTGGTGCAAAAGTTGAATGTACCTGGAGCGATGTTACGCCATACCTACCTCTCGCTTGCCACGTCTCAGACTGGAGGGGCTTTGGCAGGTGGCCAGGTGAGCTCACCTGGTTGAATGCCAAAACCAACAGAAAACTTGATAAAACCCTTGAAGTCTAACACACTTGCATGGAAAGCACTTAAAAAAATAATGTCACTATCTTACTGTATGAAAAAATCAGTGGCTGTGATGTATTTATTAACCAACAAGTAAGGAATTTTTCCTAGCCACTTATAAGAGAATAGCTGAAAAAAATCATTTATCTGTCAGGAAAATTTCATTAGTGTTGTCTGACTAGCATGGAGCACCAGTATTGTAGTCCCTAATTTTACAGTGCCGGAGCTCTTCATGTTTCTGCATCAAGGAAAGAAAACTTGTTCCTTTATTTTATGACACATTGTAAATTAATTAACTATTTAAAAAATAATAAAGCGACCAACAATGATAGAACACTGTGCATTTTTGTAAAAAATGCGGTCTACAAAGGCGTGCAAAATTGTAGAACTCGAAATAAAATGGAAACTGAACTAGTACTATGAAATGCTGATCATTTTTTAAAGACTATGTTGGAGATAATTTTCATTCTTTAAACACTTATTCCCAGGGAAGAGTTTTTAACTAATGTGTTGCCAAAGTTGCAGTTTTGATGTTTTCAAGAAATAAAAATGTTGTATGGTTGTAGCTTAAAACTCTTTGTCATGGCGACTTCAAGATGTGTTGTGATGTACGGACATCACATTGTTGGCTGTGTGGGGAACAGCTGCCTATTCAGTGCGGCGAGTGGTTGGGTGTGTGTGTTGGTTATCGTGGCAGCACTTGCCTCGCGCCGTCATTTGGCTGTCCGCATGGTGAGCTCTGGTATCGTCCGCTGGGAGGAGCAGGGATGGGCGGCAGCAGTGTGACGTGCACGTAGCAAACTGGGGAGTTGGCTGGTAGCTTCTGTGGTGAGCGGTTCCGGGACAGCTATCTTAATTGCCGCAGTGTGCTGGGAAATGAGTCGTGCCTAAGGTTTTTGAGAAAGCGGATTATGCAGGTCGTTTGAATTGCCGTGCTGTGCGGGTGTAACGTGTATATCATTGTTCATTAAATAAACATAGTGCACGGTATGTTTGACGGGAACCGATTCCGGCAGTAAAGGGCACATACTATTTTTAGCCGTCGGAAGGGACAAGTAGCGGACAGTGACGGTGATGGATGTACATGCTGTAATTGACTGTTGCGGGACTACCGGCACTGCATATTAAAAAGTAACACTTTTGTGTTGTATTCAGTGAAGTCACAGTTGCGAGCTACAAATTGGTGCTTCGTACAGTTCTCGCAGGGAAGATTTCTTGTAATTCTTGAAAAGTCTTGAGTTGCGCTAGCATTAACGATGAGTATTTCAGATTGAATGTCTGTTAAATTTGAACTGGGAAGTGTTAAGTTGTAAAACTGTCAATGTGTCTCACTCCAGGGCAGTACAGTGTGTGTGTGCATGACCTTGTGTGGTACGCCGAAGTTTCTTCAATGCTTGAATGAGTTTAGCGCAACCAAACAATGGGCTTAATGCATAGTGTTTTCATGAAGAATTATGCAGCTCCTCACATGGGATTGTTAAGCGACTGGAGTTAATCATGCAGCAGTCTACCCTATTTCTCAGTGTAATGGGTGAGGTTTGTCTTCCCTTCGCTTCATTACAGAAGGTAACTTCTTTAAGTTGCTGTTACGAGCAGGTTGCAGTGCACCGCTGGATAATCAGCTGTTCTCCAGCATGACTTTTAAAGTTTTAAAATGGTCCGGCGTCATTGTTAAGGGATTCTTAACTTTTGCCATACTAAAGCATGACCACTGGTACTGTGAACTGCGTGTCTTTAAGTAGGAAATTGTTGTAAGATTTTTATAATTAATTTTATGCCAGTGATTTTAGATATATTGCTTTAAGTAGGCATGAATGGTAGATCACTGATAATGATCTCTTTTTATATTGCTAGGTTAATATAATTGCTTATTCTATTCCTACTAAGTCATTGAGTAGTTGTATTGTGAGGCTCTTGACCCAATTGTTATAGTAGTGTTAATTAAGAGTTTCGGTCAGCCAATATTTAATGTATAAATATTTGTTATGGTGCATTATCTTGTTAACAATCAATGGGATTATTAGTAGATTACCTTTTTGTATCAGTATTTCTACAGTATAGTTGTAAATTTTTTTTTTTAGCTATTTAGGGTAGTGGAACAGTTTCCCTTACTCTGAATGGTGGCAATGTATAATGCTACTATATTTCGTATGTACTCCAGTTTTTTTTTTGGAAAATGTAGTTAAAAAAGAAATCAATTTTTTTGTTAAGTTCTTTTTGTTACCTTGTTAGTACTTATTAGTAACCGAATGTCTCCATTGTAAACTACTGCCCACCCTTATGACAATTTAAACATCTTATGCCATCATTATAAGTAGTACAGTGTTTAAAATTTATCAGGGAAAAATTCATACAATTTCCTTATGTGTAAAATATTACTTAAAATTGAGTACAATTTACATTTAAGTTAATCAATATTTTTAGTATCAAGCTGACCAATGAAGTCTTTAAATTTGCCAAGGTAATATTTTTTAATCTCTATTATTTTGGCTCTCAAGACCTCAATGTTACGAGCTGCCCAAATATCTTCACTCACTCACTCAGTCACTCTATTATTTTGGTTTAATAAGGTTTTTTTATTTGTGCATCATAAAATGAGAAAAATTGTAACTTTACAGCTGATTTTGCAAAAACTACTCAAGAGAAAAAAAGGTTGAAAGTAAGTTGACTATGACATTCAATCCATCTATAATTTGACTCGTGTTTTACATAAATATAAAATTATGAATGAAAACATATCAAACACCTTCAGGAAAGAGCAAAAAATCAACCCTTGTCAAATCCTTCTTGTGTTACTATACCCAACGTGACACATGCAACATGTTTAATTAATTGTTCCTAAAAACTTTTAGTGAAACATATTCACTCACCGTCACTGAATCTTATAACAGCTCTTCATTCATACAGTACATAACTTCGTAAAATACCCAAGTTTCAGAATGTTCACTCTTACTCTGACCGCCTGGATCTGTGTTTCTGTAAATAATAAAGAGAAGAAAATTTAAAATTTTTTTCATTTTAAACATTAATTTTATTATAGTCCTAGAATGTCTCTCCACTTTGCTTCACCTCCACTACATTCATGTCAATTACACCAACTACCTCGGCCACCATGACAGTATTATTTGTTGTGTTGATACAAAGATTTTCTGAGCTCTGTGTGGTATTAATATTTTATTCCTACATTGTTTTTTTACTTGTAATATGTGTGATTATTTGTGATATGTTTGTTTTCTGCAGCCTCAAATGAATGATGATTGTGATTTCCCACAAATTGAAGCTATACTTTTAGTTGGAGAACCCTTAGCATGGGAAACAGCTCTGCAGCTACTTGTTGATTTATTGGTGACCAATGGCCTTCCATCACATGCCCCCACAATGGATCACTACCCTCACATACCACTGCTTGCATGCAACATGGATCTTCAGTGGATGGCAGAAGCTTGCATGCCAAGGTGAAATTTCTGTTTTATTTTTGTAGTAAGCCAATGATTATTTTCTTGCCAACAATTTATCATTTTATTGATTTAATATATTACATTTTCATTTAGATAGTATTTCACTAGCTTATAGACATAATTTTATTTTGTAAATTTCATGTATTTTTTGCATGCAGCAATAGTTTAATACATATGATTTTTCACAAATGACAACTTTTTATAAAATATTTTGTAATATTTTTGGGCAAAAATTTTTTATTTCTCCAACGGATAGAAACGGTTTGCATGCCAAGTTTACCTAAGCTGGTTCTTGTAACTCACTGAAAATACACAATCAAACATTTATGAAATGGGCAGTTTTTCAAATCAACTTTATCTTCAAAGAATTTTAAATCTACAAATAAGCTATATGTTATAAGATCTTCTGTTATAGACAGCAATTATCACCCGTTCAGTATAGGATTAATTTAATATTTCCACATTGGTCTGATTTAGAAAACTAATATCTGCTTACAAGCTAAGGTTTTAAACTTGTATTCACGCCGGGTACCCATCATTTGGCCGAAAAATTGTTTGGCAGAATTTTATGTTGAATACCTGTTCGGTCAAACACCTGTTCTGCCATCCTGTTTGGCCAAACACCTGTTGTGCCAAATGCCTGTTCTGCCAAAAGCCTATTTTGCCAAATGCCTGTTCTGACAAATGCCTGTTCTGACAAACGCCTGTTCTTACAAATGCCTGTTCTGCCAAATGCCTGTTCTGCCAAATACCTGTTCTGCCAAACGTCTGTTCAGCGAAACCTATGTTCTGCCAAATGCTTGTTTGGCAAAATACCTGTTCTGCCAAATGCTTGTTCGGCAAAATACCTGTTCTGCCAAACGACTGTTCAGCCAAATGTCTGTGTGGCAAAACAATAAGTCTACATGAAAACTACAGCAAATTGATTCTGGGAACAAGACAGAGCTATGAAATGAAAAGTTCCACAAACCCCCATGAGAAAGCTCTGCATGCTGTTATGAAATAGCTTTTAAGTCAATTCATACCTGAAAGTGGCTATGGGCATAGCTAAATAATGAGTCATGATTAGGTAGAGTACAACAGTATAAGGCGAGGTTTATTGAACATAATGATTATACAATCACTATTTATATGATTATTGATCAGGGGAGCTTAAATGGAATATCAAGATGCTAATTAATGGTATTAAGTTTTATTACCGCACGCCACTACTATTACAATCTAATTGGAAAGTCCTCACCTTGTTCATGTTGCCAGAGGCTGTTTCTAGGAGGCGGTTAACGACGTCCGGACACACCCATCTCCATGTCTTCTTGGTCCGCTGCCTTGATGACAAAAGACGTTGCTCCCAGTGTTATGTTGGCTTATATCAGGCACGTTGTTTAATATTTTCGGCTCTTTTTGTTTTACCAGTAGAGGGGGTTTCTGCAACTGCCTTTTGCTATATATTACCGCAATCACGCTCGTTAGGGTGTCCCTTATTTTTTAAGTAGTGGATTTTTTTACACATAGGGCCCAATTTATTTCCGTTTTACTATAAAATACTCACACAGCTAATTTCAACTCATTTGGAGTACTAGAGCCGTGCCGACTTGCATCGGAACATGTACATACAAGTTACGCTAGAAAAGCAGCACGTGGGCAGCGCGCATTCACTTTGTTGTAATTCTAATGCAGTACGTCGCGACATTAACATGGATTGTTTTATTGTTCAAAGATGTCAGTGGAATTACGAAGTGCTAAAAAAAGTATGTTTTTAGTTGGGGAGGCAAACCACCAAATAACGGGTGCAAAACTACCATCAAATTGACAAGTTCTTGCAGTTTTGTTTTTTAATACTCAAGAAGTTAAATTTACTCTAATTTTAAGCGCAAATCTTGTTATTCGCGAGTGCATTATTTTTTGGGAAAATGCGAGAATACCCAGGAAATCACTTCCAAACTGTATCAAGAAACTTGTCAATTTTTATCNATTATTTTTTGGGAAAATGCGAGAATACCCAGGAAATCACTTCCAAACTGTATCAAGAAACTTGTCAATTTTTATCATGTGTGGCGGGAGCTTCAAAAATATTGTACGAAATCCCAAGATGTTCATAAATGGCGGGCGGAAAAATTCCAAACTGATTTGGATAACTTATTTGATGTCGTACACGCCGATACCCTCGAAAGAATGAAAACAGAGGAAGATATAATGTTCTTACAGAGACAGAGCGAACCACGTCGTCTGGGCTGCTTGGTGGGCATAGATGAAAAATTTGCGGAGAAAGAAGAGAGGTCAAGGCAACGAAAAGTGGAAGAAGAAAAAAGAAAACTAGCTGCATCTGCATCTACTTCTTCTACATCACACGAGTTATCACCTCAAAAACTACATAGTAGTTTTCTCAGCTCTGACAAAGAGTCTTTGCCTGAGGAGATACAGAGAAAAAACTGAAAATAAGATGACCTGGTGCAATGCATCAAGCGCGGTGGATGGCTAGTGCTATTTACTCTTTGAAAATATGTTTGTTGCAGTCTCAATTCAAAATAAGCGTGAAGGAAACACAAGCACTGAGAGATATTTGCTTGTTTATTGTAACAGTTCATGTGAAGCCCTGGCTTGGATGTAGTTTGGCAGTAAAAACACCTTATCAAGATTTGAGCTTTTTGAAAATTTTGAAATGTTACAAAAACGTTGATAACGTTATTTCCCAAGCAGCTTTGAGTAAGTTTTTCCGTGAGGAAGTAGCTATATTATCACTCTTTGATGATTCTGTCGATGAAGAAACCAAGGTGCGAATTGTTGCTAATTTAGAAAGGGAAAGTTTTTTTTCGAAGGCAGTCAATGATATAGCTGAAAGAGCTGTCAAACATATTCAAGAATTTCATGGAAAAATCACAGCTAAGAAAGAACAGAAGCAGTACCTTTTACACTGTGTTCAAGAACACAGAATATTGTATCCTGACTGCAAAAAGGAGACTTTAAAAAGAAAATACCCACATTAATTTTTTGTGTCTTTTTTTTTTGTGTCTAATATACTTACCTAGTGTTCATAATTATTTTAGTTTCATATTATACCTAAAAATAAAATTGTGCTAAGATCTAGCCACATATCACTGAGGAGTAAAAAAAATACTATTTTTAAAAACTTTCGGGCCTAGTCGGCACGGGTTAAAGTCATTGTACAAGGGCAAAATTTTGTATCTGAGTAAGCCATGGTAGTTTGATAAAAAAAAAGGGGGTATGCATTAGCAAATTCAATTTTTTTTTTTTGTCATATAAGAGACACCCTAATGCTCGTGCCTTGGTTCAATGTTTGAAGGTGTGATCAGACAGGCCATCCAGCTAAGGCCTGATCACTTCATAACAGTGCTCAGTGCATTTTTGTTCCTAAATGCTGAAAAAACATTGAGTTTTGAACCATATATAGCCTATCAGGAATTATTTACCAGACTTTTATAAGTTTTTGTACCTATAAATTAAACACCGAAGGTTTGTACTTGTCTTGAGCCTAAATAAGGAAATTACACATGGCAGCAGATAATTCATTATTGGTTTCATGGAGAGGGAGGAAAGTAGTAGTTAGTTTGGAGAAGTAATTGAAGAAAGGAAAATTTATAAATAAAAACTTTAATGAATTTTACTTTATTTAGTTTTATTGTACTGAAGTGCCATCCGGAAATCGTGTGCCGAACAACATATCTGTAGATGCATTAACTTCAATTCACTGACAAACAAAAACATATTTTTGAAATTATGCCTTCGACTGACTGTAATTACGGGAATTGAGTTTTTTATTTATAGTGAGGCTGCTTTATATGCACATGAATCATACTATTTTTATGCAATCATTAATAGGATTAACAGCTTGACCTTGATGCTAATGTACCACAATGCAGTTTAAACTATATATTCGCAATTAGATATGCTGTTCTTTACTTGCAGAATACATACCATAAAATATGCCCCATGTGAATTTTATTAAAAGTCAAAAATGAAACAAGAACTTTTAAAAGAATTTTTGCCCCATGTACTGTAGCAGAAATTACTTTCTCTGCACAGTGCATATTAGTTACTATAGAATTTTTGGTATTATGGATTTGAATACAAAACTACAATTACCCTTTATTACAAAGTGCAGTTATCTTTACATATTAGTTTACTAAAACATTTTTTTACAACTAGTATTAAAATAAAGTAGTACCTATCTGTATGTGAGGATCTCCGTGTGTAAGGGGCACATTATGCCAAATGGTAAGGCCTTGGTCGTCTCCCACAACAAGTCTAAATACCTGCCTGTGGACCTAAATATTAATTTTTGCCTTTTTGAAAACTCAGTGGATACTACCAAGTGCCAGGTGGTTTTCTCAAGATAGCCCCTGGTTACCAACAAAAAGTTAAATTATACAGAATGCAGCTGTGAAAATCATAAATAGCCAGTTGCCTTGGTTTGCATGAAAAGTGTGCATAAATGTAGTACTTGGTGTGTCTTAATGCTCTTTATACAGAATTCACAAAAACTGCAAGGAATCAGTATTGTGACATTTGTAAAGTAATACAGTAGTATTATCTCTTAATTACATTTTTGAAAGATTTTTTAAATTTTATAACTAGGCATTTTATTATTTTAATATTAAGTTAATTAACAAAAAACAAAATATTCTGGCATGTTTCACATAAATAGTTTTTTGTTGACTTGTTTAATCCCACATTCATAAAGTTTTACTTGCATGAATTTGATGTGAAATGGAATTCAGAACATTTTTTAAATGTTAAATTAAAGTTACTTGACATGTATGGGTGCAAAAAATGGAGTGATCATACTACAAAATTACTGAGTGCAGCAGAAGGCACGAATACTTGTATGTGCTGTAGTAATANAAAAAATGGAGTGATCATACTACAAAATTACTGAGTGCAGCAGAAGGCACGAATACTTGTATGTGCTGTAGTAATAATATAACTCCATATAAACACATGTGGGCTAATTTTACACTTTTCATGTGTATTTTTTTAAATTACTCTATATGCTGCTTAAGGCAAGTATGTTTTAGTTATTTAAGAAAGGAACTACAAATCAGTGTTGAGTAACACGATTACCTAGCTCTATTAACAATAGTATTGTTTTAAATTATGTCTACACACTTCAGATTTGACTAAAAAAAATCATCTTTTTTTAATTAAATCGCAATGGTGTTGCAGAATTTTTGTGAGCATTTAAATGGACTCTATCCATTATCGAAAATAATCCAAATAACAGAACAAAGAAACTCAAAACCAGATAAATCCCAGATAGTTGACAAAAATATCTAGGAACTATATCATGTGTACTTGAATAATAGATAGTAAACACCAAAGTGGGGTAGATGAGCACAAATAAGTATATTTCATTAAGGAGCAAATTGTCTAATGTTCATAGTTAACATGCCAATGTGTAGGGGGTGTTATGTTACCACAATAATTAAGAAACAGGCAGTTCAATGAAATGACAATTTATTTATGCATTCTGGCAGAAGGCATAGGGCTTACAGTGTCTTTTCAAAGTGTCAGCCACTTTTGGCCTTACATACAGTGCAGCACTGAAGTATGTTACGATGCACATGTGCAAAGGTTTCCTGTGTGCTATTGATGATTGTGTCAACTGCTCTCCGTATCCACGAAATGAGCTCATCCTTCCTGTCAAGTGGTGTGGCATACACCATCGATTTGATGTGTTCCCACAGCCAGAAGTCAGGTGGTGTGATGTCAGATGATCATGGTAGCCACACTATGGAGCTTCTCCTACCTATCCACCAGTTTGGGAAGTGCACATTGAGGTGCCGGCGAACTGCAATGGCAAAATGAGGAAGGGCCCCCCGTACTGCTGAAACCACATTGCCTCACAAGAATCTGATGCTTGCAGTGTCCCTTCTCTCTTAGCCAGTGCATCCTGCTGCACAAAGTGCCCTCTACTGAGGGAAATTGACCTGAACACAGCAGTTACACCTCCATGACTCCAGCTTCGCCACAGTGGGCTGGGAGTGCACCCCACCTGCTCAACGTCCAGGGTACTGCCGGAGTCAGGTGATCTTCCCGCATTCATGCCCTCACGAGGCAACTTTTGAGGACATAACGATTCGGGCCAACAAACATCACCAATCAAACCCCCCATTAAAGATGCCACCAGGGAAATGAATGCAATGAGGAGCTACAACTGCTTCGGAGTGCCAGCAACCCTTTCGTGTACCCCCTCTACATGTGTTTACATCCTCATGTGTGCATGTGCGTGCAGCGCGAATGTGGTGAAAAACCCCAAAAAATTTTCAGAGTGTGTAGACGCTCCACTTTCATATTGTGGTGCCATTACCAGTGAATTATCNTGAAAAACCCCAAAAAATTTTCAGAGTGTGTAGACGCTCCACTTTCATATTGTGGTGCCATTACCAGTGAATTATAATTGTTTTTAAGTAAATCCTGGGGTAGAAATGGACTCACCCAGTGCGAACTTTAGCTGCCAGCCTTGAGTATAAGAAAATAATAGTGAAGTGCATTTTTCTATTATTTTTATTTAGTGGTAAAATTGTTTTGAATCAATCAAAATCAGCAACGGACTAGGTGTACAGGCCCGATGCTATTTAAAATAATTTTGCTTAACTAATNTGAAAAACCCCAAAAAATTTTCAGAGTGTGTAGACGCTCCACTTTCATATTGTGGTGCCATTACCAGTGAATTATCATTGTTTTTAAGTAAATCGAGCATGGTTACGCACTCCTCTCCTGGGGTAGAAATGGACTCACCCAGTGCGAACTTTAGCTGCCAGCCTTGAGTATAAGAAAATAATAGTGAAGTGCATTTTTCTATTATTTTTATTTAGTGGTAAAATTTTTTTGAATCAATCAAAATCAGCAACGGACTAGGTGTACAGGCCCGATGCTATTTAAAATAATTTTGCTTAACTAATNTTTTGAATCAATCAAAATCAGCAACGGACTAGGTGTACAGGCCCGATGCTATTTAAAATAATTTTGCTTAACTAATTTCATGCAAACTTATTTTTCCCTTTTACGTACTCTGCTAATGTAAACTAACAATCAAGTGTTCATGTGTTTTCTATTTCAGTGTAAGAGTGTTAATTGTAATTGTTTCTTTTCTTGTAAGCGCTATATATTTTTCTCGTGTCCTTCTCACATTTTTGAGATGGGGTCTCGGCGGGTCTCCCGCCATGTTCGTCAGTTATTCTGTAGTGCTTACCGGGGGCGGTCATGCGCCGCGCGTCTCTGGGCTTTCATCGTTTTGTGCTGATCACCATGTAGTTTACCATAGTTAAATGGTTTAATTATTATTTTCGCAGCCCAGAGACAACGCTGCCCTACAGTCCCGCCAGCTCAAACACGACGGGGCTTTTAATTCTCGTAACTTCCATCGGCCAGGTGCCAATTTTTACAGTGAAGCTGCCAGTGTGCCAAATCAGCTGGGAAGCTGTATGTGCCTCTTCTGGATGCATAACAGTGAGTAAAACCAGTTACTGAAAATGTGTGTTTAATTTCGCTGCCGGCCGCTTCACAACTGTGTTACCAAAAGTGGGTCTTTCACCCACGGCGCTACTGCGCCTACCAAGTAATCTATTAACCTACTATGTTTCCGGTGTTTGAGATGGTCGTTAACAATCTCACTTGGTACTTAGTGGCGTATGAGGGGGCCTACACCCTTATCTAGGCAGGCATACAGGAATATATAAACAATGCAATGCCACTTTCATCGCAGGGTGATTCCTGGAGCAGCCACATGGGCAAACGGCCCACAACCTGAGAAGAGTCTCTTCGCTTGACCGAGCTGGCGCCCATATTATTTTCCCATAGTAACCTCCACCATCACCTTAACCTCTGTGACCATAAGTCTGATTAACCTGCTTCTCGCTCCTGTGACCTTGACAGCCCATTAAATCTAAAGTAACATCCTCCAAGTATTCCGGTAACAAGTCCTGCAGGAACTGGAGATATGTAAGTAGCACCACTGAGACTAAGACCATGTGGTACTCAGCAGTGTTATCAGGCATGCAGAACTGTACACAGGCTGATAAATACGCTAAGTACACATATTTGCATACCCACCCCTTTACATTACCACTGCCATTAGCGGGTAGCCTATGGATGTTAGACAATTTGTTCCTGAATGAAATATGCTCCATTTGTACTCATTTCGCCCACTCTTGTATTTATTATTATTTATTCAAATACACCCAAGAGAACCTAGCAGTCAATAGAACATGAAGTAAAGAGTGACACNTTGTATTTATTATTATTTATTCAAATACACCCAAGAGAACCTAGCAGTCAATAGAACATGAAGTAAAGAGTGACATGGAACAAACTGGACTAGAAAATTGATGAACAACAACCACAATGAATACATAGACAAACTGCAATAATGAATCAAACAAAGATAATAAAACAATATCAGAGGACACAGTGACAATGAAAATGAAAACTCAAAAGGTCATTTATATAAAACTACCCATCTAGAATGAACATAGATCTGGGAAAANGTGACAATGAAAATGAAAACTCAAAAGGTCATTTATATAAAACTACCCATCTAGAATGAACATAGATCTGGGAAAAAATTTCCTTGTCAATGTTTATGGGGTAAAAAAATTCGTAAATAAGTAAATACAACAAAAAAAACAGAGAAATGAAAAACTGAAATACTAAAAACCAATTTCAAAGGACATAAAACATTAACAACAAAAACTCAGCACGGATAATGAAACAAGACTTCACCAAAAGACACAATAGTACAAAAAAAAATGTAATACAAATAATGTAAGCAAGACTTCAAGACATTTTGGGACATGGAATCTGTGCCCTTCGTAAGGCGAAACACTAGATACATTACACAACTGCTATAGAGTTGGCTGCTGTTATTTTAAGTGCAGCAGTTTCACAAGAACATGGTATGGCCTTTTTTCAGTGTGATACACTGTTATTGACTTGATTTCAGGTTTTCGCGGCTTTGGTTGTCCAGGAGGTGTGTGGGGCAAGTTTCTGATTCCTCTTTAGCACTGATGTCTGCCTCACATGCTGTTCGCTTCATGTCCTTTGAGACAGTCATTGGTTGCAATAGATGGCTTGAGGTGCCGAAACAGTAGCCATAATGTGGTTTTAACCTCTCCTAGAAGGGGAAGTGTAGGAGATGGCAGTTATTCTCCCTATTTAACCTACACAATGCAATGAGCTAACAGCAGGGCTAACTATTCTCTGAGTTCACAAAATAACTCGTACTTCCTTTCAGAAAAAGCCAGCAGAAAACGGGGGCTTTATATATGATTGCAACACTGTTCCGAGTGCACCAGTAAGAAGGCAAAGGGGTGTGATCAGAGGCACTAGGAAGACTGCATGTTGGTTGAGCAGGGAGACAGCCACTGGTGTGTAGGAACAGTTCTTTGCAAATATAGGTCTGATTTCAAGTGGAGTTGTTCATTGTGGACATAGTATGCTCTGATATTAGTGATAATATCAGAAATTTTATATTTTAGNATTTCAAGTGGAGTTGTTCATTGTGGACATAGTATGCTCTGATATTAGTGATAATATCAGAAATTTTATATTTTAGCACAACAAAAATGATATTTGTACTACACATTCATGTTTGAGTTAGATTGGCTGTAGCCAAATTGGGCTTTGTCAAATATTGAATTTTCATTATAGCCCTAATTGCTTTCAGTCAACAGTTTTGCCTAACTTTTTGCTATGAGAGTATTTTAATATAGTTATTAAATTCAAAAATTAAATCTTGAAACAGTTTAGGTTTTGGCTGTAATATTTTATTTACATTATAATAGCTGTGAAAATATTTTNAAAAATTAAATCTTGAAACAGTTTAGGTTTTGGCTGTAATATTTTATTTACATTATAATAGCTGTGAAAATATTTTTCTGGCCAAAAAAAATTCATTGAGTTTTGATTTATGCACTGTGAATGAATACATTTTTTGAGTAGTGGACATGTAGCATACTCAAAGTATTTTTGTCTATAGCTTATGTTATAGTTTAGTGCTTCTGACAATTACAGTTTTTCTAGCAAAATTAAAATTATACATATTATGTTTCAGCTGCTTCGTATTATGATTTACAACACTCCTGTCAGTTTTGTTGCGCCAACATTACATTATGTTTATACAAATTTGTTCTCAGTGTTTTATAATGCTATTATAATTTTATGTATGTAACAGTCGTAGTTTTTATTTTACTTCATATATTATATTTATATTTAACCACATAGGAGTGTATGTTTTCAAGTTTTCTATATCATACAATGATACTAACTCACAAATCTATAGAGCAAAGACTGTTCTGACAGCTGACTTGCTGTTGGATTGATTTTGACACTTCACCACTCGATTCTGGTATACAAATTCACTGTCGAGTGTTCAAAAATTGACTTTAGGAAAATTTTGATAGCGGAATGTCATTCCTCTAGAGGAATTATTCTGATCATTTCTAAATTTGGGCCCCAGTACCTAACACAAGAACGGAATAAAATTAATAGAAAATATTACTAGAAATCTAATAGACCTGTTCTAACACATATTGCATCACATATTGTTATGAGATGATCTAAGGTAATTTAAGAGATCATATGTAAATAAATTTTGATATTGCAATTTCAAGTAGTGATAAGTAAAAAGGGGATGAACCATGGCTAATTGAATGTTTTCATCCCAAATTTGGAGGATGAAAAGGCAAACACCTTCTAACGGTGGTATGTACCAGCCGAGGGAATGCTTCTCCACTCAAGAGTCAAGAAACGAGCTGGACGTGTTTCCAATGAGCTCGAGGGGTTGACCTTCCCCCCAACTGATATAATTAAAAATTAACGTATCTAATCTTAATGTTAGGAGTATGTAATTTCATATAGTAAGAAAATTACCAAGCGGCGAGTGAATAGGTGATGCCGAGTGTCTACTAGAACTTCAACAATGGTGATGGTCACAGAAGGAGATCACCACGAGAACAGCTGTGCAACTACAGGTGATGGCGAGGATTGCTGTGCCAGGTAGACTATATGACACCATGACTTCTGAGGCAGCATCTGAGTTGACAGGTTGCAGGTCAGTTCCATAAAGAAGCCGACATGGTGAGTGATAATTTACGTCATGTTCCAATGGTCAGCCTCAGTATGGGAGATCAGAAAGCAATGGTGAAAGGAGAGTGATACAGCATAATTGTTGTGTAGAAATACTAGTGCATGCCACATACCTAAAAGTAGATTTGTATCCAAAAGTAGATAGAGACATGGAACCGACTTGTTAGCCACAGGAGAGCAGAGATGCTATCGCCAGAGGAGCAAGTGCAAACAGTGGTAGGTGATAGTTTGAACGAAGGTTAGGCCTTAATAGGCAATTTGTTCGAATCCAATATAGATGAAGTGAATGTCCATGCTAGCAGTGGAAAAAACCAGTACAATGGTTAAGGTGGGGGAACCCGGTTTAGTGCTGAGTGGACCAGGTTGGAGACAGGGATTGGAGAGTTTGGGAGTACAATTGTCATACCCATCTAGTATATTGTCAGGAATTGTGAAAGGGGCAGAACAGAAAATTTCTGGGCAGTTAGAATTACAAGCTTTCCTTAGGAACTTCATGGCTGCGATGAATGGTATAAAGGAAAGGATAGGAGAGAAAATGAACAGTATGGAGGAAAAATTCAAAGCGAGCTGAGAGAAAAAATTATAATGCTAAATAACAAGGTGGAAACCCTAGAGTCAGTAATGGCGCAGAAAGTTGTAGAACACTGAGAGGAGTTCAGGGTGAGCCTAGAAATTGTGTGTGTACAGAAAGTATGATGGGAATTATGGGAGCACAACAAGGAACATAGCAAAAGTAAATCAAAATTGTTACGACAATAGGGGAGAAAAAGTAAAAAAGGCCACAGAACAGTACGCAATGCAATTGTACAGCATCAGGACAGAAACGCAGGCAGTAGCAGCTAGGTGTGATCAAATGGAGAGCCATGTAGCAATGGTATAAAACTTGTACCAGCTCTACGAAAGCAACATGAATATACTGCACCAAAAAGTAACCACAGTAGAAAAGAGACAGTCAGAGCTGCTGAAACAAGCAACCCATAGTGCTCCGCACGGATCTTTGCCTGCAGTAGTGTTGCCACAAATCAAGAGGCTTGTGCTGGTATATTGAGGAAGCTAGACTGATTTTATTCATTAGTTGAATGGACAAATACTTGAAAAATTTTCCCTGCAGTGAAATTAAGCAAGTAGAGTTTTTCTTGAGTCATCTTATGGGTCCTGTGTATTATTGGGCACAAATCACCTCGGAGAATGGGGAAACATGACAATTATGGGACTGCATTCATGTTATAATATTTGTTCCCTATGGTTCAAGACAGGCTAACCCATCATATCGACCACAGAAGGTACTGCACGGAGAATGGAGTATCCATGTCGAATTGTGCACGCGAGATAGTTGAGGAAAATTCACATCTGGGTAATACTTCGTGCAAACATGCCTAATACATAACTTGGCAAAACACCTGCCATGATATATACAAACTGTGGCGGTGACAGCAAAAGTTGACACAACAGCCTCATTTAAAGTTTTTTTGAAAGTTTTGAAATGCAGGGCGACCAGCAGATACAAACACAAGACCGTAACAAACAATGCGACAGAAACTCCCATGATGAGGGAAAAGCAACTATATTCCAAAGATGGATGGAGCCACACAGCTAAAAGCACTGAAGGGGGCGTAATATGGGTAGACTTGTCACCAGGGACGAGGAACAAGACAGCCATAAAATAGCAGTGTGTGGCACTGCAGGGGTTTGACCCAGCACAAACAAAGGTGACCAGAAAGCAGATGGGAGTGAACCCAGAGGCAGTGTCTTGCATCAATGTCTGGGTCACACTAAGTGCTGGGCAGATCTCCAGGCACGACAATGGGTAATAAAAAATAAAATCCACGTCGCCCAGATACATCATGAGAATCCGGAAAACTAAAAACAACTATCTATGAATCTTCCCCATTGNCATGAGAATCCGGAAAACTAAAAACAACTATCTATGAATCTTCCCCATTGTTAGGTAATGCATGTGAAAGTGGGATTATATATTGGTTGTCCCAGTGCCAGATGCAGCTGGACATTGTTGAAGCGGAAAAGGTTGCCCTTTAGGGCTATCTTGCAGAAGTTGGGCAGATAGGCGTGGAAAAATCGCAGCTTCTGAATGTTGGAATCTTTGGGTACCATTTCCAAGCAATAATTGACACTGAAGCGGAAGTATCAGTAATGAAGAGAGCTGTGTTTGATAAGAGTCAAGAGCGGACATGAGAAAGTTGTCATACCCACCACAGGAATGTTTTTAGTTGGTATAAGCAGCATGAAGTTTAAGAATATGCAATGTCAAGTAGTAGCAGAAATTTAAATGGGTGGAGTGAGTTTCCCAATCAATTTTATTATAGCCTGGGACGTTAGAATATAAATTATAATTGGGATGGATATGCTGCATTGCTATGAAGCCAGAATTGCCTGCTTCCAGCAAGAAATTGATTTCCATGTTAATGTCCAAAGCTACTCCTTTAAATGGGAGAGAACCCCTTGCCCTCACAATGAAGCATTTCCAGTATTGCGACTCACGACGGAGCGGTCAGTGGTGTGAAGCAATTTTGATGAGTAGGGAGACATTTATGTGTGTGGGACCACAGCAGAAAGCAATACACACACTTGAGGGACTGATAAAACTGCTAACAGAAAAACAATGAAGTGGTTTGGAGAACATACTGCAGGAGCATGTGGTCATATTTTCACAAGACCCAGCGTAATCAATGCTTTTTGAGAGTAGAGAAAAGGCGAGCTTTGACAGGGGGCAAAGAATAAAATTTGTTACTAGAAAAATAATA
Organism: Clitarchus hookeri; assembly: GCA_002778355.1. NCBI lineage: Eukaryota > Metazoa > Arthropoda > Insecta > Phasmatodea > Phasmatidae > Clitarchus > Clitarchus hookeri. The sequence goes on from NQII01000780.1 coordinate 132,110, forward strand.
GTGTCTTGGTTCTTCATTGAAAGCAGTACAGGCATGATGGATACCTTTTCCCAGGGCATTTTGTTTTATGAAATGAGGAGTGAACTGAAGGTGGGTTCANCAGTACAGGCATGATGGATACCTTTTCCCAGGGCATTTTGTTTTATGAAATGAGGAGTGAACTGAAGGTGGGTTCAGTCCCCCATTTTTATGTGAAGAGCCATGTTTTTCTTTCAGAATTTTATCAATATCAAACGGTATCCAGCTGCATGCGAAACTAGCCTGTTCATTAGGGTCAATGGAGCTGTCCGATCCTTGCCTACAAGAATGAGACCTGGAGTTAGTTAGTCAGTTTTANGAATGAGACCTGGAGTTAGTTAGTCAGTTTTATGAAGTAGATAAAAGGGAACATTTATTGACCAGAAATGACAAGTCCTTGCTCACCCCCTTTTAACTGGCGACCTGGTGTTAATGGCCATCACAGAGAGTTATTTATTAGATATGTGGCTAGGTACAAATGTGGGTGGTAAGGTCCAACGGGGCTGGAAGTGTGCGACTCAAACGTTAGTGAGAAATAAAGGAATTCAGTTATAATGAAACTATGTACCATAGATAGAATAAAATTAATAACAGCTAAATTTCTTACTCCTTCACCCTTCACCTTTGTTGAAAAATGGAACGCTTATTGAGGCTATATGTAACAGGTAATTTGAGAGATGGATGGAGAAATTGCAGTATTATATAAATTGGAAGGGACGACTCAAAAGGCTCCTATCTGTAAGTCTCTTTCTGGATTATTATTAAGTATGCACACTTGCCAACATCCTGAAATGAGTCCTATCCAAATATTTCTTACAACTCATTTGCTTCATAGAGCTCGAAAGGGTACCCTTCGGGATTTTATACCAGCAGTAAGGGCATTAAAAAATATGAATAGTATCCTATTTTGAAAGGGGTCCTATCAGGGTTTTCTATAGAACTTACATGGCAGAAAACAGTGATAGGAGCCCTTTCAGGGTTGTTAGGCATTACACTTTGCAACAAGAAATTGGGAAAGTATCCTTAACTAATAAGCAATTTATCAGGATTTTTGTGTTATAACTTAAAGGAAAGTCTGAAATGGGACCGNGAAAGTATCCTTAACTAATAAGCAATTTATCAGGATTTTTGTGTTATAACTTAAAGGAAAGTCTGAAATGGGACCGGACCGATCAGGATGGTAGTTTTCCATTAGTTCACAAGTTCTAAAGAACCTGAATAATATCCTATTCTGAAAGGGGNGGACCGATCAGGATGGTAGTTTTCCATTAGTTCACAAGTTCTAAAGAACCTGAATAATATCCTATTCTGAAAGGGGTCTTATCAGGATTTCCCAGAATGTGGCTGAACAAAAAGAAACTGGAATTGTCATATACGTGAACTTTTCGTGCACACAGGACAGAGTTCCTTTTTTCAAAACTACTGAGCAGTACTCCCATGACTGTCTTTGCATGACTCTAAATAGGTGCCAATATAGCTCTTATCTGGCATGAACAAAACTTTGCTACATTCGCTAATAGTTAGCATTGCTTCCTCAATGAAACCACATATCATACTTAAGCCAACTCAGTGAAAATTTTTTTTTTTTGAATTTCCGCCCAATATTGCTTGATAAAATCGCAAAGGGCTACCTGGTGATTTACGGGGTCCATTACTAGTTCAGCTGCACACGATACTGGTTCCTATGCAAGATTATTTCTCAGCTTGTAACGCAAGTGGTATCGGCCATGACAGTGTGTTGGAATCAGATGTAACATTGTAGATTTAAACCATTTTAATAGATTTACGAAGCACAGTAGCAATGCAATATATTTTAGATTGGTGTTTACATATTGCTTGGTCATTTAAATGTAAAAAAATAGCAAAATATCTTCTTTACATTCCACATGAAAATTCACCTACACAATTATTTTCACGGTATAGTAACAGTAAATATCTACTGCATTTTTTAAAATTGCAAATAAAATCTTTATGCGCATTTCTTTTTTTTTCTGAATATATAATTTTTTAAATCAGTCACATAATTCTATCTTATTCCTGGTAGTTTTTACTGTACAAATTATAACCAAATGTAAACAAATAAATGACCAACATGTTTATAGCTCAGCAAAAGAAANGTAGTTTTTACTGTACAAATTATAACCAAATGTAAACAAATAAATGACCAACATGTTTATAGCTCAGCAAAAGAAAAAATGTATTTTCCTTAGTTAAAAGTTTTGTAATGTACAATCAACAATGTTTAAGAAAATTATTTGAGTAAAATATCAGCCTTCGGATATAAATATTGTCACTATGTCATACACCGATGCTCTCAGTCATCAGGCCTTCGGAATGAGCTTTTAATTTCTCAACACATGTATGGGAAACACAGTATTAAGTACACATACCATTTTCTTGTGGCTTGCCAATTAAACACATTTTAGATTTTATTCCCGTTGTGTAAAACACTGTCTTCTTGATTTTGTTAACAACTGTTAATGCCTACAGAACCATTTTTAAAACTTATTTTATCTTTTATTTTCAGAAACGGTTTTTATAATTATTTTATGTCTCCATTTTAATGAGTTTCTGCTATTCCAATTCAACTGTTTATCTGTTATATATTTACTGTATAAATCTGAAATACTCAACTAAATTGCAGAATTCATAGACTNCAATTCAACTGTTTATCTGTTATATATTTACTGTATAAATCTGAAATACTCAACTAAATTGCAGAATTCATAGACTGATTAGTGATATAAAATAAATTTTTATTTTAGGTTATTTAACACTTTTTGATTACGAGCCAACAGAAGGGCTACTTAAAAATTTTAACAATGTGAGATGCTTTTGGGATGAAACCTGCAACCCTGCTATGTTTTGATGGTAAAAAAAAATTCTTTATGGTGCCACTTGAAGAGGTAATTAATGTAGGTTGGCTACCCAACTTTAGTGTATCTTTCTGTCATAAATATATAATGAAATGTTAAAAGTAATGCAAGTGTTCTAGGAGAAACCATTACTTTTTGTCTTCTTTATACTAGTCAGTCCTATGTTAAGACTCACAATGCACCTATATTTATAAAACATCCACACACACACTTGGAAGTGACATCAGAGAATGTTGTTATGTATAAAAGAGTGTGAGTGCATAAGTGCAAGTGCATGAGAGTAGTAGCGAGTCCATGTTGGATGTATGCTCTATGCATACACTCAGAATATTTATTTATTTACATTGTGTAATTGTTTTGCTGTGCACACAATGCCGGATTATCGTGAGGTGTTCCAGTGCAATTATTTGTGAATAAATTTAGTGAAACCATATATACATATATTCCGTCTGTTAGTAACGAATTGAGCACGTCTGCAAATTTTAAAATGTCGTAACCCTTATAATAAGTATGTACTAACATGTTGTAACTAACTGCAAAATCAGTCATGATAATCCAACAGTGCAGCTGACAAACAACAACTAATGATTACTCAGGAGTGCTAGTTTGGATACATTCCAGATAAGAAGTGTGCAAGGAACTGTGAGAGGGAGTGTGAGTGAAAGTGAAGGTGCTTTTTATCTGGAACACTGCCTTTGTTAGGTAAAATTCATATGATGCGTTTTCTCTATATACAAATTTAATAGTGCAATAGTCACTCATTTCTTCGTGACTAATTTTCCATGCTTTTAAAAGTCCAGACAAAACAGATATAATATTCATATAGAAACCATGTGACAATAACACCTCATTTCATCGGCTGACATCAGAACTAAGCAACGAAAATCGTAAGAGAAATAGCACCATTCTGATGAGAAAAAAAATAACAGTCCAGCTTGCAGCACTGCACACAAAAAGCTATATATCAAGTGTGTAAGCACTTCCAAAAGTAAGGAAGGCTCCACACATACTATCTCGCAAGAAAATTTGTTCCATTTGCAATGGGCTTTACATCCCAAATCCCAATATTGAATATGCAGTCTGTTCAGCATGGCAAAGGAGAATTAACTTTTTTTTTTCCTACCTGATTTATCAGTGCTAAGTGGTACTGCATTTTTGAAAATCTCTTCATCGCTTTACAGTGTTNAAATCCCAATATTGAATATGCAGTCTGTTCAGCATGGCAAAGGAGAATTAAGTTTTTTTTTTCCTACCTGATTTATCAGTGCTAAGTGGTACTGCATTTTTGAAAATCTCTTCATCGCTTTACAGTGTTAACAGATGTAATACATGACCACTATGTCTGCAAATGATGCTTATCGCAAGGAGATGCACGTTCATAGCCCTGGAGTTCTAGCTATGACTGAAACTTGTAAAACATTTTTGGTACAGAGAACTCCAGACGAGTGCACTAATACAAGGCTGAGGTGAGCTTGGTGTCCCCAGTAAGCAACACTGCCATCTGGTCCCAACTCTTCACACGAGTTTAACTAGCCACGTGCCTATAACCCATTCTACAATGGCACGGATGCGGATACATATCATATATGCAGGTTATGTAAAATCACAGTCTTTAATCTCCATATTATGCACACGCATACATGGATACGCACTGAAGAATGTAGGAAAACATGTTCTTGAATCCAGTTTGCCAATAAGAACAGTGTATTTGGTTTCTATTAAAAGATGTGACCATTATTGTTTAAAATAAAACATAGAAATAAAATTGATGCGACATTTATAATTTTTGTTTTGGTAATCACACGTACATAAGTGATATTATGTATGAATTATTAAACGTAGAATGGTTTGACCAATACAAAGGCAATGGCATGGGGTACCGGAGCCAGCGCCAACCGGCCGCCATGTTGTGCCGTCACCCGGCTGTCATCCTGGATCTAGGTTACATTGACCTTGACTCCATGCTCGTGACATTAAATGATCTTGAACCCAAAAAATTCCAAAAAATCCCTACAAAATGGTAAAAACTTAGAAAAAAATCCCAATAGAATAAAAAAAATTGTTAAAAAAATTATGTGAACACGCAGGAGGTCCGGAGTTCGATGACGGGTAGAGCGGTTAAGCTCCTGACACAACCAATGCTCGCCAGGGGGGCCTGTGGTTATCTCGACAGCCATGTTGGATGTCAGTGACCTTATCCTTTTACCTTTTCAAATTCAAACAATTCAAAAATATTTTTAACATTTATAAAAATTATTAAGAATTAAAAAAAAAATAAAAAAAAAATTAAAAATTAAAGAGTTATAAACTATTTTAAGAAAAAATATAAAAATTAAAAAAACATTTATAAAATAGTTTAATTAAAAATTTTACATTTCCAGAGATCCCCCCATGCACTATTCCTCATATGTTGACTGGGGGGGGCAAAATCAATCACATTGTATTAACATCCCCCCCTCCTACACTCACACCATCATACCTTCACTCCCAATCATAAAAAATTTAAAAAATCTAAAAAACCCAAAAATAATCCTAAAAATAAAAACAAATTACATTGATGACTTCGACCACCATGTTGGCTGTTGTAGACCTTGAAGTTAACCCCAATGACATTGAACTAAAAAAATTGAGAATAAATCACAGTTAAATTAATGGTCCAATACTAGTTGGGTACAACAAGAACAAGGGGCCATACCAAGTAACCATACTCGCCAATGACTGACTCTACCCAAGTTTAACTCCACCCAAAACTGGTTCCTGGTGAGACTGACTAAGCCCAAGACTAGCTCCTAACGAGACTAGTTCCTGCAAAACTGGCTAGACCAACCAATAAGACCATACCACCTACCTATACAAATAAATTATGATAGACAATCTCAAAAAAAATCTCCTTATAAGTATCTCGTAGGTAACCTCATCGCACAAAATCTTTGCAAAATATTTGCAAAACAGTTCTACCATAGCTGACCATATCAAAGGTCAAAGGGTCATACTAACTTACCAAGCGAACTTACCAGGCCAACCAACCAGTTGCAAAACATTCCCCAGATTTCATTTGTTTGCCATATAGAACTCAATAAGTTTTAAATGACCCGAGTAAGGCATAATAATTCAGATTGAACCACAGCCCTCCTCTTGCACACACTTGCATAGATTTTATCCAAAACAGACACTCACAATCATTTGTTGCATCACTGAAATAATAAGTATTTCGGAGAAGCAGAAGGGACAGTATAATAAATTAAACAAACATTACTATGTAAACATAAATTTAGTTTATTTTCTTATTATATACATTCCATCTTTCTAATTACTTTGTATTTTCAATCTTTACATTTCTTAGATGTTTGCAGGTCATGTATAGTAGCCAACAGTCTCATATGATATAACCCTGATCCTTCACTACATCAATGATTGAAGATATCTTAACAACACATGTGTTGACTTCGTTACCTCCTGTAAATTCACTACATAAAATGTTCGCAGATGGCAAGGGAACTCATGATGAAGTGAGTGAAGAGATTTAAGCGGCTCTTAACAGCAAGGTCTTGAGAGCCGATGCATGATGAAGAGTTATGACAATGGGCACATACAATTTATGCAAGGTGATACATTGAAAAACCATATCAAGAACTGCAAGGATTCGTCTTTTGAGAGCCAGCAAGTGATGTCGTCAATACCCCCTGCTGCATCGATGGGTACTGATTCCACAGACGATTATGACGAGACAGTTAATGCAAATGACGGAATGAGAGACTTGAGGTGTGGTAGAGTTGGTATGTGTGAAATATGCACTTGCAAGATGTTCACGTGAAGTCGACAAACTTCAAAATAAACAGTTGTTGGCTCTAAATACTGATGATGACCATGCTGCTCCTACAAAGAAAAGTAAACATGATATTGAGAATGAAACAGGAGGTGAAGACGATCATGAAGACATCATTAATGATAATGACAAAGACAACAGTGTCGATGAAGTATCTGATGAGAAGGATAATGATTCTCCAGATGTTCCCACACATTTTACCAACGAGTTTCCTTTGACAAATTGTGTGAAGAAGGAAGAAGGCACTAAGAATGCTCNTTCTACCATAGCTGACCATATCAAAGGTCAAAGGGTCATACTAACTTACCAAGCGAACTTACCAGGCCAACCAACTAGTTGCAAAACATTCCCCAGATTTCATTTGTTTGCCATATAGAACTCAATAAGTTTTAAATGACCCGAGTAAGGCATAATAATTCAGACTGAACCACAGCCCTCCTCTTGCACACACTTGCATAGATTTTATCCAAAACAGACACTCACAATCATTTGTTTGCATCACTGAAATAATAAGTATTTCGGAGAAGCAGAAGGAACAGTATAATAAATTAAACAAACATTACTATGTAAACATAAATTTAGTTTATTTTCTTATTATATACATTCCATCTTTCTAATTACTTTGTATTTTCAATCTTTACATTTCTTAGATGTTTGCAGATCATGTATAGTAGCCAACAGTCTCATATGATATAACCGTGATCCTTCACTACATCAATGATTGAAGATATCTTAACAACACATGTGTTGACTTCGTTACCTCCTGTAAATTCACTACATAAAATGTTCGCAGATGGCAAGGGAACTCATGATGAAGTGAGTGAAGAGATTTAAGCGGCTCTTAACAGCAAGGTCTTGAGAGCCGATGCATGATGAAGAGTTATGACAATGGGCACATACAATTTATGCAAGGTGATACATTGAAAAACCATATCAAGAACTGCAAGGATTCGTCTTTTGAGAGCCAGCAAGTGATGTCGTCAATACCCCCTGCTGCATCGATGGGTACTGATTCCACAGACGATTATGACGAGACAGTTAATGCAAATGACGGAATGAGAGACTTGAGGTGTGGTAGAGTTGGTATGTGTGAAATATGCACTTGCAAGATGTTCACGTGAAGTCGACAAACTTCAAAATAAACAGTTGTTGGCTCTAAATACTGATGATGACCATGCTGCTCCTACAAAGAAAAGTAAACATGATATTGAGAATGAAACAGGAGGTGAAGACGATCATGAAGACATCACTAATGATAATGACAAAGACAACAGTGTCGATGAAGTATCTGATGAGAAGGATAATGATTCTCCCGATGTTCCCACACATTTTACCAACGAGTTTCCTTTGACAAATTGTGTGAAGAAGGAAGAAGGCACTAAGAATGCTCNGATGTTCCCACACATTTTACCAACGAGTTTCCTTTGACAAATTGTGTGAAGAAGGAAGAAGGCACTAAGAATGCTCGTTATATATTTCCCGAAGACCCGAATGAACTTGTTGGTGGACTCAGACATTTGATTGACCTGTAAAAAATGTGGGGATCTCTCACATTGTTGAGATATCTTCAATCATTGATGAACTGAAAGATCGGGGTTATATAAAATGAGACTGCTGGCTACTATCCATGATCTGCAAACATCTGAGAAATGTAAAGATGAAATGTACAAAATGATTAGTAAGATAGAATATGTATATTAAGTAAATCAATGAAATTTTTGTATACATAGCAATGTGTGTTTAATTTCTTATATAATTCCTTCTCCATCTCTGAAAGACATTAATTCAGTGGTGTAAACAATCAATTGCGAGAGTCAGTTTTAGATAAAAATTTATGTGAGTGTATGCAGGAGGAGGGCTATTGTTCATTCTGAAGTATTATACCTTACTTGGGTCATTTAAAATTGACTGAGTTCTATATGGTGAACAAATTAAATGAGGGTAATTTTTTGGGGAATGTTTCACTACTAGTTAGTTGGCTTGGTCAGATAGCTTGGCAAGTTAGTAAGACCCTTTGGTATGATCAGCTCTGGTAAAAATGTATTGCCGAGATATTGTGCAAAGAGGTTAGCTACAAGACTCTTATTAGGAGACTTTTTTTTTTGAGATTGTCCATCTTATGTTTGTATAGGTGGGTGGTGTGGCTGTTTGAACTTTTCGGTTGATCTAGCCAGTTTTGCAGGAACTGGTCTAATCAGGAGCTAGTCTTGGGTTCAGTCAGTCTCGCCAGGAATCAGTCTTGGGTGGAATCAGTCTTGGGTGGAGTCAGTCTTGGGTGGAGTCAGTCTTGGGTGGAGTTAGTCTTGGGTGGAGTTAGTCTTGGGTGCAGTAAGTCATTGGCAAGTACGGCTAGTCGGTATGGCCTCTTGTTTTACCCAACTAGTAATGGACAATTGTATGGACTGTGATTTTTTCTCAATTATTTAAGTTCAATGTCATTGGGGTTAATGTCAAGGTTGACAACAACCAAAATGGTGGTTGGAGTGATCAATGTAAGTTTTTCCTTAATTTTTAGAATTTTTTTTTGGATTTTTCAGATTTTTCTCAATTTTCTATGATTTGGAGTGATGGTGTGAAGATAGGAGGGGGGAATGTTAATACAATGTGATTGATTGGAGGGGGGTCAGTCATATACTGGACACGATGTTGCTGGTTGAACTTATGGAAATGTGACTTTTAAAATAAACTTTTTTATTAATTTTATATAATTTTCTATAAATTTTAAATGATTATTTATAAATTTGTTATAATTTTCTTAAATAAATTTTTTGAATTTTTTTATAAATGTTTCAATAATTTTTAAAATGATTTTTTATAAATTTTTAAAATTAATTTTAATTTTTTTAGTTTTTTAAGTTTAAGGAGGCAAAATGGCATGACGGTTCCTTTAATGTGGTCGTGGACATACTTGGATTGGCTGCATGAGGCTCTGTGAATGGGTCTTTCGTCTGATTGGCTACTGCATGTTGAGAAATCTTTCCTATTGGCTAGGCTGCCAGCTGGTGTACAAAATGTTAATGTCCAGTGTCTCCTTTTTGCTGCAGTTGGGGTTCACATTGTAAGCGACTATTTCACCTCTGTATTCGAAAACCTCTTTCACATGATACAGTTTTTGCCTATCCGGCATCAGATGGGCGATATTTAAGTACAGTAATATATTGTGACTCATACACCTTCTCACAGTCTCCTTGGATGGAAACCATACGGGAAATAACTGGACTGGGCCGGAAAGCATCTGGACAAATCTCGAATTGTCAGGTCACCAAACGGGGGCTCTAAGTTAGTGGTGCATTGCTGCAAAGACTCTTATCCACTTCCAAGGATAGACGGCACACTGAATGGTCTAACAGTTTTGTAATGGTTTTCTACTTTGGACATGAAGTGTGGTTACTAGCAATGCAAGGTGGCTCCAGAGGACCAAGAGAAGACTGCATTTTGTGTCAAAGGGAAAGGAACCGGCAGTTCAAAGTTATGCCTTTTAGGCTACGCATCACCCTTATCACCTTAAAATGTCTGATCGAGAAAGCCCTCCCTTTAGACATGTTTCAGGTTTACCTAGATTTTATTGTCATCACAGGAAGGACATTTGAAGAGCACCTATCATGCTTAGACATTGTTTTCAATGAAGTGGCCACAGCTAACTTGAAACTAGTTCCTATGCAATGTCACCTTTTCCAAAAGAAAATAAATATCTTGAAACATGCACTGTATGCAAACAGACGTGAAATAGACCCAGAGAAGACCAAAGCAATAAAATATTGGTCCTCTTTCAAATTACAAAGCCAATGTGCTGAGATTTCTGGGCTTATGAGCTTACTACCTTCAATTTAAACATGGGTTTGCCACGATTGCCAAGTTACTGCATGAACTGACTGGGGCAAAAAGTAAACTCAATTGGACCACTAAGCACGATGTTACCTTTAGTAAGGTAAAGGAAATTCTGACATCTGCCCCAGTCCTAGAATTACGGAACAGTGACAGCTCGTTCATTCCTAATACTAATGCTAATGATGTAGGCATTGGAGCTGTCTTATCTCAGATTCAGGATGGGAAGGAGAGGCCACTAGAAAATTTCAGTAAGGCCTTATACAAGCCTGAGAGAAATTACTTTGTGACACACAGCTAGCTTCTGGCCATGATATAGGCAACTTTACACTTCTACCCNACAAGCCTGAGAGAAATTACTTTGTGACACACAGCTAGCTTCTGGCCATGATATAGGCAACTTTACACTTCTACCCCTACATTTATGGCCAACATTTTATTCTAAGAACCATTTATGCTTCATTACACTGGCTACTAAATTTCAATACCCAGATGGTCAAATAGCCCTGTGACTACAACTTCAAGAATATCATTTTGAATCACAGCACACTGCACCCTGCACATTCGCCTGACATGTTGCCCATCGAACATGTCTGGTATATTATTGGTCGACGACTGGTTTTCCACACGGACCTCCAAGAACCACTGTTGATGCTTTGTGGACTCAGATATAAACCTCGTGGAGGGATATTCCCCAGGAACATATCNACCACTGTTGATGCTTTGTGGACTCAGATATAAACCTCGTGGAGGGATATTCCCCAGGAACATATCCAGGTCCTCTTTAATTCCATAGCACGACATTTCGGGGCTCTGATTGCAGCATGTGGGGGCTTCACACCATACTGAATTCTCAAGGACAGAAACCATGTACAGTTCTGTCATCCTAATAAATTTTGTATATTCATGTACCTACTCTATGGTATAAATATAATTTCAATCACATGTATCCTTCTAGGTGTCACATTTTTCACAAACATTAGTGTACATACATTCATATGTATGGTCTTGCATCCATCCATCCATCCATCCGTCCGTCCATCCCTCCATCCATCCATCCATCCATCCATCCATCCATCCATCCATCCATCCATCCATCCATCCATCCATCCATCCATCCATCCATCCATCCATCCATCCATCCATCCATCCACCCATCCACCAATCCATCAATCAATCCATCAATCAATCCATCAATCAATCCATCAATCCATAAATCAATCTGTCCGTCCGTGTCCCTCCCTCCCTCCATCCTTCCCTCCCTTCGTCCATCCATCCCTCCGTCCATCTGTCACGCCTTCCATCCCTCCCTCCACCCATTCCTCCGTCCCTTCTCCATCCATCGATCTCTCCCTCCATATGTCTTTCCCTCCATCTGTCTGTCTCTCCCTCCTTCCGTATTTCCCTCCTTCGGTCTCCCCTCCCTCCTTCGGCCTCCCCCTCCTTCCATATCCCCCTCCCTCCATCTCTCCCTCCTTCTATCTCTCCCTCCTTCTATCTCTCCCTCCTTCTGTCTCTCTCTCTGTCCGTCCCTCCCTCCTTCCGTTTGTCCATCGCTGGGCTTGGACATGTTTTAGAATCCCCTAAAAGTGGCAAACAACTCAAGATATCTCTGCCTTGTTTCCAGAAGGCACTCCATGAAAGCTTGTAGCTCAAATTCTGCTACAAATGTAGCCCTGTTTAAAATAAAAGAAGTAAGACACGAAAGGCAGAGCCCCCAAATGTCGATTCTTCCTTACAAATTAAAAAAAATTTATTTAGAAGCATCTAAAATAGGTTTTCATTATTTAATTAGTTTTATAAATTGTTTTGAACTGTCACCACTAGGAAGAAAATCACTCAAAAATTAAACCTTGCCAAAAAGTCCCTACAGGTAATATTCCCTTTGTAAAAAGAAAAGGAAAATTATTTAAAAGGTAAAATTCCAAAATATTTTTTANGTCCCTACAGGTAATATTCCCTTTGTAAAAAGAAAAGGAAAATTATTTAAAAGGTAAAATTCCAAAATATTTTTTTAAAAATTTGCGAAGTGAAAGTATTAAAACATTCGTTTCACAGAGTGGTAAAGTACTAAATAAATATATTTATTAATTTAAAACAGAAAACAAGAAATTACTGATACAAAATAATATTGCACAACATATGTATGTATTTACATGCCGGCATGTATGCATGCATACATACAGTATATAGATATACACACCTACATTCATACATATGTACAAACATCCCTACATACATATTCCCATATGCACATACATACATCCATGCATGTATAAATAAATACATACATGCATATATAAATTCATAAATTCATGCATACATGAATTCATACATACTTACATATATGCATACAGTATATGCATTCATGCATTAAAAAATTGATCACTTTAAACAAATTGTGCTAGTACAACGAAGACTGTCACACAGTATCGTCATAGCCCGAAATGTGTCCAATTTGCATTTAATGTAGTTTGTTTGTATGGACGTGCCAGTAGGGAGCATTTATGTCCCTCCGTCATTCATAAATGCAAAACTCCGAATAAGGCATAATTAGCAGTGTGAGGCACAAAGCCAAGTTCAGTGAAAATGAAGAATGCCCTGATGGTGGATTTGACAAGTCTTTGCCCAGTTGGGTAAGCTTAAGAGAGGCCACATCGTCGGTCTCCGTGAGTCAGGTTAGACATTTTGGCACATTGCTTGCCACTTGAACCGTTCGGCCTACACTGTAATTCTGTGTTGGATGCTATGAGAACAGGAGGGTACACATACATGTTGAGAATGCATGGGTTGACCCCAGCAGATCACCAGCAGGGAGGATCGTTTCATTATGCGACAGGCTCTAAACACTCCACGGGTGTTGCTGTGCACCATCCAGTAACACGTCATGGGAGATGGGAATGTGTCCACCAATACCATATCCAGGTGTAAAGCAGTGTTGCATCTGTCGTCGCAGCATCCCCTACAATGTATACCATTACAACCTGAATATCATTGAGCATGTGTGTCCTGCCATAAATGGGCAGCATGGCAGTTTTTGGATTCNGTATACCATTACAACCTGAATATCATTGAGCATGTGTGTCCTGCCATAAATGGGCAGCATGGCAGTTTTTGGATTCGTGACAAGTGGTGTACAGCGACAAATCATGGTTCTGTCTAGATACAAACGNCGGGTGTTGCTGTGCACCATCCAGTAACACGTCATGGGAGATGGGAATGTGTCCACCAATACCATATCCAGGTGTAAAGCAGTGTTGCATCTGTCGTCGCAGCATCCCCTACAATGTATACCATTACAACCTGAATATCATTGAGCATGTGTGTCCTGCCATAAATGGGCAGCATGGCAGTTTTTGGATTCGTGACAAGTGGTGTACAGCGACAAATCATGGTTCTGTCTAGATACAAACGACAGCTGAATTCAAGTTGAGTCATACTGGTCAGTGCTGAGATCCATGCCACATTAAAAAGCAGCACACTGCCCCAATGAGAGGTGTCATGGTGTGGGGTGCCATTTCCTATTATTCCCACACCTCTCTAATGGTGATTGAAGGGACTCTGAGGTCACTGCGATAAGTCCAAAAATTTCTGCGACCATGTGTGCTCCCCTTCCTGGTGTAGTGTGGAAACCCCATTTTCCAGCATGATAATGCCCGGCTTCACGCAGCATGGTTATCTCTGGCCTGCCTTTATAATGNTGTGGAAACCCCATTTTCCAGCATGATAATGCCCGGCTTCACGCAGCATGGTTATCTCTGGCCTGCCTTTATAATGTAAACATGAATCCTTGACCAGCAAGGTCCCCAGATCTCCCATCCATCGAAAACATTTGGGACCAGATTGAACAGCAACTTCTGCCAGCAGGTGTTACTGCAGATTTGGAGGATCAGTTGTGCTGACTGTGTTGGGATCTTCCTCATGAGATCAAACATGAGTAAAACTCCATGCCTTTCAATATAGCAGCCTCTCTGNCTGACTGTGTTGGGATCTTCCTCATGAGATCAAACATGAGTAAAACTCCATGCCTTTCAATATAGCAGCCTCTCTGCACTATGGGTGATCAAACACCATAACAAGTACATTCTGCAATTGTTGAACTCATGCAATACATGCTTGGTATTGTACAATTTCTTGATGTTGTCTGTATGCATTCAATCATGTCCTGTGCCTGTACCCACTTGCGNTGTTGTCTGTATGCATTCAATCATGTCCTGTGCCTGTACCCACTTGTGTGACCTTGCAATGGCACATTCAGTGTGATATTTTTTATGCATGTACATACATACATGCAAACATAGATACTTACATACAAATGTACATACATACATCCATACATTCATACATATGTACATATATATACACACACATGTATGTACATACATACCTATGTATGTACATACTATATACACTGAGGTGACAAAAGTCATGGGATAGCAATATGCACATATACAGATGGCAGTAGTATCGCGTACAAAATGTATGAATGGGCAGTTCATTGGTTGGGCTTTCATTTGTAGTCAAGTGATTCATGTGAAAAGGTTTCTAACGTGATTATGGCCGCACAACTGGAAATAACAGACTTTGAATGTGGAATGGTTGTTGGAGCTCGAAGCATGGGACATTCCATTGTGGAAATTGTTAGGGAATTCAACATTCCGAGATCCACAGTGTCAAGAGTGTGCCCAGAATACCTAATTTCAGGCATAACCTCCCACCATGGGCAACGCAGTGGCTGACCACCTGCACTTAATGACAGAGACCAACGACGTGTGCGTAGAATTGTCAGTTTTAACAGATAAGCAACACTGCGTGAAATAACCGCAGGAATAAATGTGGGACGTATGACGGACGTGTCCGTTAAGACAGTGCGGCGAAATTTGGCTTTACTGGGCTATGCCAGCAGAAGACCGACTCGAGTGCCTTTACTAACAGCATGACATTGCCTGCAACGCCTCTCCAGGGCTCGTGACAATATCAGTTGGACCCTAGACGACTGGAAAACCGTGGCTTGGTCAGATGAGTCCCGATTTCAGTTGGTAAGAGCTGATGGTAGGGTTAGAGTGTGGCACAGACCCCACGAATCCATGGACCCAAGTTGTCAACAAGGAACTGTGCAAGCTGGTGGTGGCTCCATAATGGTGTGGGCTGTTTTTACATGGAATGGACTGGGTCCTCTGGTTCAACTGAACCGGTCATTGACTGGAAAGGGTTATGTTCAGCTACTGGGAGACCACTTGCAGCCATTCATGGACTTCATGTACCCAAACAACGATGGACTTTTATGGATGTTAATGCGCCATGTCACCGGGCCACAACTGTTCACGATTGATTTGAAGAACATTCTGGACAATTCCAGCGAATGATTATGCCCCAAGATCGCCAGACATTAATCCCATCAAACATTTATGGGACATTGTCGAGAGCCACGTCGAGTTGCTGCACTTCGCCGGGCAAAAGGAGATCCGACACGATATTAGGAGGTATCCCATGACTTTTGTCACCTCAGTGTATATGTACACACACAAACATACTTACACTCACACACACACATTGTACCTGGTGGTCACTGGGCTTGGATGCAATTCAGAAGTCCCTAAATGTTGCAAATATCTCAAATGATCTCAACCCTGTTTTGAGACTGGGGTTTAGGTCCTGGCAGGGAAGCCTTGCGAGTTGTGTTCTTTGGTTGGGTTTTGGTTTCCCACTGCTCCTGAGGCGCTGGAGTGAATGGGGAGTTATTTTCTAATGCTCCTCCTTTCCGCAAAGCCAGCACCCCCTCATGACTCGCTTTGTGGGGGTCACTCGTCTCCACCCTTGGTTTGTGGTTGGCTGTCTTCTCTTCCTTGCTCCTTCCCCACAAGCTTTTTCTGTAATCAGTCATTTTCAATAAACAGTCTCCTACGCACTAATTTCTCCATTATTTGTGGTTTGTGCTCATGTAATATCAGGTGGATTTTCCACTGCATCAATCTCACTGTCAGCAGTATCACCTTGTCCACAATATTCTGAGGGTGTTTTCTTCCATATAACTGGGCCTTGCATAATATCTAATACTTGGCTTCTTCCCCCTCCTCCTGCAATCATTTGAAGCATTCTCTAATTAATTATACTGTGTTCAGAATACCTCTGAAACTGTATTTAAGGCAATCCCTGAATTTGTTCCAATTATCTATTAACTTGCCATAACTGCACCACCACTGAGCATGCATATGTACTAATTACATCACGTATTAAGTTTCTGGAATAAATTTTCATGAAATTATGTGCTGCTTCATTATGGCTACTGAATGCACATGTTGCTGAGGTCATACTGGTGGGATATTGTATTGTCACATTGATGCCATTATAAGCAATGAAATTACAGTGCATTCCTATTTGAATGCTTATCCTGCAATCCTATACACTGCATGTGGCAGCTTAG
This sequence comes from Clitarchus hookeri, assembly GCA_002778355.1. Classification (NCBI taxonomy): domain Eukaryota; kingdom Metazoa; phylum Arthropoda; class Insecta; order Phasmatodea; family Phasmatidae; genus Clitarchus; species Clitarchus hookeri. The sequence goes on from NQII01000780.1 coordinate 149,079, forward strand.
TTTACAATCCTTGCACTGCACCTGGTGAAATCATCCTTCCCTGGATCAAGCTCCCATGGCGCATTGCTTATTCTTTAACTCACAACTGCAGAAAATCGCCAAGCTTTACTACAATAATTACACCACTAACAGACTTGTTGTGTCTGCAGTGCCGGTATAGATGGAGCCCACAGGCCCAGTAAGCATTTGAGGACATGAAGCATGCATTTACTCAGTGTCATATGATAGTGTGCGTAGACCACAACAAACACTATACATTTATTTATATATATTTAAATTTCTAGGACCCCACCTAACCACTGGCCTTACGGGGTTTTTCATTCTTAATCTGCCATTGCTAGTTGTGGCCACCTGCCCCATTGGGCACAACTCACTGTGTCAGTTGTAAGAACATTCTCCTTTTAGCAGATAATGATATACAAATATAGAGAATTTTCAACCACTACCAGCACGAGTCCAACCTCTTCTGGGCTTGGACAGAATGACGAGAGACAGTAGGGGCCCCCCACCAAACCCCCACACTCGCTTAGTCAAATATTGAGGGAACCTGAGCTGGGGCTCTTAGGCCAGCCTGTGCTCCTCCTTTCTTTCCATGGTACTTTTGGGTTTTCAGATCAGACTCACCAGAATCTGGTCCAGCGCGAATGGAACAGTCCCAATGAGCCCATATTGTCCATTTTCATAAAGTTGGATTTCTTCACGTAATTCTGGCTTGGACCCCATTAGTCTGACTATAAGGGAGTCAGTCAGCCTGTCACCAGGCCACAACCATTACAATTGCCCGTAATTAAAGTCCAGTCTGGGAGGCAGATACCCCATTTAGTAAAATATAACATATAGAACACCCAGGAGTTCCCATACGTGCTGATACATTCACTGCTATTTAATGGGTCTACCTAGTGGTACCACAAGGAGGTGTGGGTTCCCTTGAGCTAGCAGATACTTTTGGCTACCGCATAACTAGCACTTTCCGCAACTATGTCACCATTGGATTCCGATACTAGAGCTGGCAATAGCTCCGACACCATCTAGTGGTATCTCCCATACTGGTTGAGCATCTGACAATCAGCAAGCACTCTGGCCAGGTCTATTTTACTCCCCAGAGTACCAGTACCTTCTATATACATGTGTATATATATATATATATATATTTCACAACCTTGTGGTCATGATTTTGCTATTTTCACGTAGCGGCTCTTAGCATTAATGCCACCTGCGCTAGGACCGCCCAATCGGTGAGGGAATGGGTTCGTGCCCTTTCATGACAGGTGTCCCAGCTTAGCACCTGAGTTAACCAGATCCAAAGTCTCAACCTGATTCACAAGTACAGCAATGTTCACCCTTCCACAAGTACTGAGGTCTTCATATTCAGCACTAAGTGTGTAGTCTAGTCAGCATTCTCCACCCCCTAAAAGAAGGCGGCTAGTTATATGTACGCATCCAGCCCTTACGATCAGCCCTCAGAAACTATAGTGCTGGGTTAGCCCCCAGGTGGCCGGTGGTCCACAGGCAAGTGGGGCACACCATATACCTAGTGAAGGAAGGATGTGAGGGGAGAGTGAGCAAGTATCATCAAGATGCCCTTAGGGTAGCCCAGCCTGGCAAGGAAAGAGCCGTGAATGACAACACCAATATGGGGGAGGAGAGCCTGGTACTCCAAACGGACCGTCGAGAGACAGTAGCTGATGTCACCTCAGACAGTGGAGATCTGTTTCACAGCTTTACACGGATTGGACTGGACATCATGGACATGTAACACCCCTTCCAGGATTTTACTGCAATTGAGACCAGCGCGCCAGTCGCCCACAGGCACCCGTTTGACTCCACCTCAGTGAATGAGCCAGTCAAGAAGGGAATGGCGGCTGCCCTCGAGACAGCTGCCCTGCCACTCATGGAAGAGCTGGACAACGTAGTTGCAGAGTCACCATCGCCAACCACTGATGTTAGGGGTCATGATGCATCACTGGCCAATGGCATGTTCACTGTCAGGGTTGAGCAGCTGGTAGATGACCCACTCATGCGACTCAGATGTCCCAGGCACCACTTATGTCCATGCCACCTGTGGGTCAACAGAGATGTATTCCAGCACTCCGGTCAGGACCTCACAGCTAAGCATGTGGGGAGTAGTGGCTGACAGGCAGATGGTTTAACCAGTTCCCATCAGGCTCCTCTGTACCAGAACATTGTGGTCATCAAAAACTGTCAGAGTCAACCCAAGATCTACTGCAGCTGCAGGACTGTCAGGACCCCCTCACCAGTTGGGGTGGGGTTTATTGCGGTACCTGGATGCTCAGGCCGATAACCCGGTCCCAATATGCCCAGCGGCAGCACTCCAAGATAAACCAGGGACCCAGTCTGCCCCAGAATAAGTGTGCAATGTGTGGTGCAGTGAGCTAGGTCAAAGAGTAGGGTACCCCTTAAGAGTTTTGAGTGTGATAAGAAAAGTATTATGCATAATATACGTAAACACAAGGATGTAACCTATAGACAGTAGGTGAACTAGGGACTGAGCGCATGATGTCAGAAGCCCATAATCTTCAACCTGCAAAGGGCTAAAATTTGTATATATTTTTATTTGCAGGGATAGAGTAAGAGAGTATTTTTAATGTTAAAATTATTTGTTTATTTTTTTTAATTAAAGGGCTAATAGTGTTGTTTATTTAGTTGAAGGGTTTTTTGTTTTTGTGTAACAGCTGGAGGAATGCAGGCATGCATCTCCTTCTGGCCACAATGTCTTTAGTCTTGGAACAACCACGGCCGGGTGCAGACACATTGTGTGTGGAAGTCCACAGCATTTCTGCTGCACTGCCATATTTTAGTTTTAATAGTGTGTCATATGTTATAAACCTTTTAATTTTGGCCTCCTTACTCTCATATTTATTTTCTGTGAGCACATTGTGCTCATGCATACACCAGTATGTTAGATGTGCAATACCAGCAGACTCTAGATTTTCTTAATCAGTTAATATCCTGGCAGACAAGCACCTTTCGCCGGCATCCTAATTGCTGAGTATGAGAGCATATTTTAAAATACATCTGCATAGTTTTGTTTGGATTTTAAAGTGTTATTTTCAAGTAATTTTCTTGCAGTCATGTGCCTATATAAAGTTGTGGACATACTATGCATAATTAATCTGCAACATCTGGATAAATGTTCACATTGCACCAAATACCTTACACACTAACAACAACAATAACATTACAACTCTTACACTAAAGACAACTTAGTAAGGAAGTCCCTGTTGTAGGCTTTTACTAATGGATACATAGATTAGTCCAATGTCACGTGACACTGCATACTCCTCCCCCAATGACAACATCAAGAAGTCACCTAGGAAGCAGCACCGCTCTGCCAGATCGGGTGCACTGCTGGGCTGGAGCAGATGGAACCTCTTGTGCAGGGGCTTGTGTTCCATCAGTCACTGGAACTGCAGGTAGAGGTCGAAGAACAGGAGCTGGGACTACCACAGGCACTGGCATAGAGTCCTTCAGAGTTAATGGAGGCTTCAACCTATCAAATGAGATTGTCCGTTCTCCTCGCTGAGTGTCAATAACAAAATATTTTTCTGTCCACAATAAGACGCGAAATGGGCCATTATATACTGGCTGTAGTCGCTTACGGACAGCATCGTGATGCACAAGCACTAGTGATGTCATAAGTTCAGGGTTCACAAAAGTCTTTCTTGCCTTGTGGTGCTCTGGTGGAACTGTCCTTAGTTTCTTATGTGTTTCCTGAGGTTTGAAAAAAATGTAGGGATATCCTGTTGCACTGAAGTACTGTCAAAAAAGTCAGCAGGGAGGCGGATTGATTCACCATATGCCATCTCTGCAAGCATAGTGTTGTTCTGCAAAATGACGTAAGAACTGAGTCCCATGAGGTCTCGGGTCTTACGTCGGCAGTTTGGGTACCCAGTCTTCAGTGAGGTGGACCTTGAAAGCTGACTTCAACTGGCGATGCCATCGCTCCACTTTCCCATTGGCCGCAGGGTGATATGCAGTGGTCTTGATGTGTTTAACACCCAGGATTTTACTGAGATGGGCAAAAAGTCACAATCAAACTGGCAACCTTGGTCAGTTATGATGAAATTGGGGACACCAAAACGGGTTATCCATACTGAAAGTATGGTTTAAGCAATGGATTCTGCACTTATGTCACTCACTGGTGTAGCTTCTAGCAAATGAGAGAACTGATCCATCATTGTGACCAAATATCTATAACTTTTTGATGGAGGTAAAGGGCCGGTGATATCAACATTGACATGAGAGAAGCGACAGTCAGCTGGATCGTAGTTGCCAACTCTACTGGTGGTGTGCCTCCAGACCTTGGAATGTAGACACCGGATGCATGATTTGGCCCAAAGCACATCATCCTGCTTCAGTGATGGCCATACAAACTGCCTTCAAATGAGGTCAACTGAGCCTTTGATACCTGGATGAGCTAGGTTATAAAGCAAATTGAATATTGTCCTGCAGAATTGGAGCGGTATGTAATGTCTCACTTTGTCAGCTGTCATATCACAGATAGTTTGACCCCACATCCAGCTGGATGCTCTGGAGTTTTAGGGAACATGATAGTGACTGCAGGAGGTGCAAAAGCTTGTTGTCTGCAGCTTGTGCAGCTGCAATTTGCTGCCAAGGAAGATCAGAGGAAAGCATGATGGAAAAAATTCTAAATCAGGTATCAACTGCAATTTTGTCTTTGTCTGATATGAACCTGATGTCAGTTGTAAATTGGCCAGTGTAGTCCAGGTGCCTCAGTTTTCATGGGGTGGCCTTATCAGAGTGCTGCTTGAAGGCATATGTAAGTGGCTTGTGGTCTGTGCATATTGAAAATTCCCAGNAATTCTAAATCAGGTATCAACTGCAATTTTGTCTTTGTCTGATATGAACCTGATGTCAGTTGTAAATTGGCCAGTGAAGTCCAGGTGCCTCAGTTTTCGTGGGGTGGTCTGTGCATATTGAAAATTCCCTGNCTTATCAGAGTGCTGCTTGAAGGCATATGTAAGTGGCTTGTGGTCTGTGCATATTGAAAATTCCCAGGCTTCTAGCATGTAGCAGAAGTGTTTGACAGCATTGTATACTGTAATAAGTTTCCTATTATATGCACTGTAATTCCTCTGGGTGATGCCCAATTTTTTCGAAAAGAAAGCAAGAGGTTCAATTACACCATTACAAAGCTGGTGAAGGAAGGCGCCAATGGCAAATTCAGAAGCATCAACCATTAGCACCAGTGGAGCATCCTCAGATGGGTGTGCAAGCAGTGTTGCATTTTCTAAACTTGACTTAAGGTTTTCAAATGCCTGTTTGCTGGTAGCTGCCCACTGTATTTTCTGCTGATCCTTTGTGATATAGCTTTTTGTGAATTCAAAGAGTACAGCTGGAGTTTTGGCAGAGTTTGGCAAGCAACGTCGGTAGAAGTTGATGAGCCAGAGGAAGTGATGTAACTCAAACACAGTTTTTGGTAATGGGTAACACAAAATTGCTTCCACTCATTCAGGCAGTGGACCAATGCCCTTAGCACTGACTGTGAAATCTAAGAATGGCACTTTAACAGCACCAAAAATATATTTTATCAGTTTTATGTTGATATGAAACTTACTGAGGCATTGGAACACTATACGCAGATGTTCAAGATGTTACTTTTCATTGGCTGAGGCGATGAGAATATCATCAATGTAGGAGAATACAAATGGCAGGTCTCGTAGAATGGAATCAATGAATCTTTGAAATGACTGGGCTGCATTGTGCAATCCAAACAGCATCTTTAAGAATTTGAACATTCCAAATGGTGTAATGATTGCTGTTTTTGACACATCTTCTGGGTCAACAGAGATATGGTGGAATGCGCAAACTAGGCCAATCTTAGAGAAAACATGTTTGCCATTTAAGACACAGTTGAAATCCTGCACATGAGGGGCAGGGTATCTGTCTGGTTTCGTGATGTTGTTGAGATGGCAGTAATCACCACATGGATGCCACAAACCATCCTTTTAGTTGACAAGGTGCAATGGACTTGCCCGGCAACTTTTTATGGCTGACAGACGCCCATGTTGATAATTTCTTGGAATACCTGTTTGGCAGCAGCAAGTTTTCTTGGTGGTAGACGTCTGGGCCTGCACGAGACTGGAAGGCCCACTGTTTCAATAGTATGACCTCGCAGGAAGGAGTACAAAGGTTGGGTTAGCATGGAGTAGATTAGAAAAGTCCTTGACGAGGCTGGCATATTTGTGTCCAGGTGGAATCATGTGCATAGCACTAATGCTTACATCTGCAGTAAAAATACCAAACGTTGACAAGGAAGTAACACCATCTAACAACTGCCCATTTGTGATGTCAACAAGCAGATTGAAGTTTTCAAAAAGTCGGCACCTAGTATCAGCACTTAGACATCAGTTAGTAAAAAAGACCAACAAAATGAGCTCCGCAGACTCAGGTCCAGCGTAAGTAAGCGTTCACCGTATATCCTGGTGACTGTCTGTGCTATTTGCTGCATAAAGTTCTTTGGTTGAGATATTGTTTCTTTCTTGAACTGACAGAGAAAGCACTGAAATGTCTGCACCAGAATCAATTAAAAACCTGTACCCAGACACAGTATCAGTGATATACAAGTGGCACAACTCTAGGCCTNGTCTGCACCAGAATCAATTAAAAACCTGTACCCAGACACAGTATCAGTGATATACAAGTGGCACAACTCTAGGCCTGCACCACCTGCTGCTGCCAGTGGTGGGCCGAAGCGTTTCCCTGTTTAGGTTTGAAGTTGCATGGTTGAANTAGGCCTGCACCACCTGCTGCTGCCAGTGGTGGGCCGAAGCGTTTCCCTGTTTAGGTTTGAAGTTGCATGGTTGAACACACTTTTGAACATTTTCCTGGAATTTATAATGGTATCAGCAAATGTCAAACTCTGGTTGCTTGCCACGAGAACGGGACCCATCTCTCAGGTGCCTACTGGTTGTTAGTTCCTGAATGGATGAGGTAAGGGATGCTACCTGCTGCTTGGGGCGGGCAATTGCCTCACCACAATTGTGAGTTGCACTGGATGTACCGGTTTTACTTGTAGAGTTATCAGGTGGTTTGCTGTCATAAGAAAATGCAAATGCTGGTGTATTCATTACCAGGGCTTTGTCCACCATGCTAGCTAGTGTGTTAAAATCATCACGACTTATAGCTAGGATGGCATGTACACTAGTTGGAAGTCGTCGTTAAAATGTTGTTCTCAAGAACTCGTCTTTTATGTTGTCCCCTGCGAGTATTCACGTTTCATGTAAGAGGGATGAAGGCTTTTTGTCCCCCAGATCAGTCTTGGTCAGTAAGCGCCTAGCCTTGCATTGTTCCGTTTCTGAAACCTCACTGACTTAATGCCTTTTGAGATCAATGTAAGGTGCTTTTGAGAGAGGTTTGGATATCACATCTGAAATTATCTCTTCCACTTTGCTGTCAAGGGACCCTAAGACATAGTGGTATTTAGTAATCTCGCTGGTTATGTTTGCTGTGACAAATTATAATTCAACCTGGAGAAACTGGACATTGACATTTTTCCGCCAAAGAGCTGGCATCTTTACAATGACACGCAACACTTCCCATGATTGGTTAACTTTGTCACCCGGGTCTGTCATTGCATAAAGTATTCTTGAAAAAAAAATTGCTGTAAATCTCTACTCACGTTTTTAAGGGTAATAAAAATACCTCCCCTTGCCACCTAGGATCAGTGATGGGTTACTGGCTGACGATTTGCTTGTTCGCTCACTTCATGCTGCAGTGAATGTTGTTGAGTCGCATGTATGTCCACTTACTCATAAAAATGTTACAATTGTTCCGTGAAACATTGTATTTTTTTTTATCACATCGAGGTCACCAGATGTGGACATGCGATGCAAAATTAAGCTGCAACATCTGGGTAAATAATGTGCCAAATACGTTACACATTAAAAACAACAATAACATCACAACTCCTATACCAAAGACAACTTAGTGAGGAATTCCCTCATGTAGGCTTTTATATTTATCAATACATTGATCAGTCCAATGTCATGTGATGCCACAAAGTGCTTATGTGTTTGGGTCATTAAAATCCATGCTTTGTACCAGGCATCAAGTGAGTATTTTCTTACAGTCCCTCACCACATAAGTTATTACAGCATGAAGTGTGGCCATAACAGGACTGTGGCAGTATGAGAGTATTAGTGTGTGCAAAGTCGCCAGTACTCCTGCAGCCACCCAGGCCAATATACGCCTGAGACCATGCTTTAGCTGAGAGCTAGTCAACACAAGAGCAGAGACTGTGATAGCAGCAAGTACCAATTATGGGAGCCAACCCCATATGATGGCAACCCATGTTTAACTTTGCACCTGTAACCCAAGTTTACATGTCAGAAATCCAAGCATGTACATAGTTCCCCTTGTTGCACTTATTTCAATTACAAAGTGGCTCAAAAGTTGCTAACTAATCTGCCCAGCGGGACGTCTGTGTATTTAAGGTGGGTGGAATGAAATGTAGATTGGTTTGTTTTGATCTTACCAGAGTTTAATATTGCCACAATCATGACATTATTGGGGGGCGGGGGGTGGAGGAGGGAAGCCTTACAGTGGACTGGAAGATATAGGCAAACACACAAACTATGCTACTACTTTATTTGCTTGGCTTTTTAAAATTAGATAAAAAATGGGGTACAGGGATCTCCAGGTATCACTTACACCTATAGGTGTAGTCCCATACAGAACTTCTTTCTGTAATTATGCAGAATTGAACTGAGAACTCATTTCCTACATGCAGAAATCAGGGTAACCCTATTGGGAATCAAACTTTATTTGCCTTGTTGGGAGCAATTCACCTTAGTTGGAGGCATATTGTCTGATGCAAACACCACCACGGCCCACATTATGCTTCATTAGTAGCTTAAAATTGTAATACGTTTCAGGTTATAATTGAATGTTATTAAACATTTCTAATGTGTATGCCATATTTAAATAAAATATTAACGTTATTTCTCCAATATCAGTTTAATTGTTGCTATGGAAGATAGGCATTATTTTCATTATTTTGACTAATTCAGAATGTTTCTATTTGTATTTATTTTTCATCCATTTTCACTATATAATATGTTACACAGACAATGGTATTGNAATTCAGAATGTTTCTATTTGTATTTATTTTTCATCCATTTTCACTATATAATATGTTACACAGACAATGGTATTGAACATGTCAAAAAAAATATATAGTACAATTGTAACAATTGCAGTATAAATATATTAAATACTTATAATACAAATCTGAACATTTATTTATATTTGTACACTCATTATGTATCTAATTACACAATGTAGTGTATCTTTACAACAGAATTGAATTTATAGTTAAATATAATACAGAATAAGAATGACCTTGAACATGTGTTTATTTACAAGCATTATCATTTATTACTTACAACCTAGTAAAACAGTGACATGATAACAAATTATTATATTTATATTGTGTATATTTCTTTACCAGGTTTGGACATGGTGNATTCAGAATGTTTCTATTTGTATTTATTTTTCATCCATTTTCACTATATAATATGTTACACAGACAATGGTATTGGACATGTCAAAAAAATATATAGTACAATTGTAACAATTGCAGTATAAATATATTAAATACTTATAATACAAATCTGAACATTTATTTATATTTGTTCACTCATTATGTATCTAATTACACAATGTAGTGTATCTTTACAACAGAATTGAATTTATAGTTAAATATAATACAGAATAAGAATGACCTTGAACATGTGTTTATTTACAAGCATTATCATTTATTACTTACAAACTAGTAAAACAGTGACATGATAACAAATTATTATATTTATATTGTGTATATTTCTTTACCAGGTTTGGACATGGTGNCTAGTAAAACAGTGACATGATAACAAATTATTATATTTATATTGTGTATATTTCTTTACCAGGTTTGGACATGGTGCATTTCTCCTCTGTCTAGAGAGCTTGTACAAGAAAATCACTGGTCATGACTTGATCTACACAGCTTTGATAGGAAAGCCAAGTTTTATCACATACAAGTATGCACGTACTCTATTGCAGAAGCATGCAAAGCATATTGGTATTTCTTGTAATATTGAGAAGATGTATGCTTTTGGGTAAGATTTTTCAAATAACATAACTATATTTATAGATTAATTTATGTAACTACCTATGAACATGTCATATGCACTTGTGAATAACGTGTTCAATTTGCATTGCTATATCGGACAGTAAATGTTCAGTTAATAATAATTTATCTACATCTGTATAATTTTTACATGTACAATGAGACCAATACAAAAAAGTTATTTATATATAACATTTTCTCTTTTCATTATAAATACAATTTTTTTTAAATTATTTGACTAATTCCCTTTTATTTAATTCTTACCTAAGGTAAGTCTACTCTATGTGGCCTAGCTAAGGTTCAAGAATTAAAAAAAAAATGTTTAATTGCAAATAATTGTCTGGTGACAACTGGACTTAAAAAATCACAAAAACCATTATATCGTAGAAATTTCCAGAATATCAAGATAATAGGGAATACATAACAAGACATCTTATAAACAGTGCATATTGAGCACACAGTCTACTCAATATAGCAAAATACGCTCCGCATATAATCAATGAAACAAACAATATTTTTAGCCTGAATTGTCACAGTGTGGGCAAAGAAAGGATTCTTTATCATCTTTCATCAATCCTACGCACTCTTTATGTATACATTGTACACAATTGATGCACAAATGCATATTCTTCACTGAAGTTTCATTGCACACCCTACAATACCAAGAATCACGTGTAAGTTTGCGTGGAAGGACTTGACGTTTAATTGGTGGCTTACCTACAGACATAGTCATTTGTCACAAACAATGCTTTCTTCAGGACAATACATTTGCTGTTTGTAGCAGATTTTCTCTTGGAAACTGCCTGCAATTTTATCTTTGGAGATGGCAGTAAATAAGAAAATATACTGCGATTGGAGGAATCTCACTCGGATCAAATGGGTACAATAATGTTGCCGCAGTGTCCACTATTTCGTAGTCCAGGTGGCTCTGGGCACCATCAAAAATTAGGACACAACAACCTGCAGTTTTGTGATTTTAAAAATGGTGCAGTCATTCAATAAAGGTTTGTGTTGTAGCAAACTGCACCTGCCGGCAAATCGTCAGTGAATTCTGGCCTCATATGTTTCCCTTTGAACAAAATAATTGCAGGAAAGGCTACACATGTTGCACCTACACAAATGACAATGGTCACATTTTCTCCAAGCTCATTGCAAATGATGTGGAATCTGTGTGCACCTTTCTCTGATAGCACCTTTGGTTCTTTGTGTAAATTCAGCCTGCATCCTTTTTCATTCATGTTGAACAATCTTTCTGGTTTCCAGAAAATATCATTTAAATTAGATTCCAGTCCCCTATTAGAGATTAAGACCTAAACAATTGGTTTCCTCCTTTTCTAAGCACAACAAAGCTCTGTACAGATTAATTTAGAATTATAATACACACAAAAGTTATAGACTTCCATAACATTAATATAATACATTTTCTCACTAAATAACACTTAAATATATATTATACATATTGTCTACCATATGCTTTTCTTGGTTTGTTAATTTGTTTATGTATTGTACTGTTACAATTTGCCAGTGTCGTATTCGAGTTCGTGGGAGATATGGTCTTGATAGAAATAAAACAACTAAATTTAATTTCTTATTGTATTTACTACATTTAAAAATACACAAAGCTATTATTTACAACGTTTTTCTACCTATCTGTATTGTCAACACTTAATATTCCAATCAGTGACCATAATATTTATGTCATTTGCAATTGTAAATAAAATCCTTATCACTTTGTTAACACTAGCTATAGTCACTAGATCTTCACTTATTATTTACCTATATACACCAAAAATGTCCACTACCATACATTAACACCATTTCAAATGTCTGCCAGTCACACATCCAGTCCCACTTTCACACAGTCCAGCTGGTCTATCTCTCTCTACTCCAAATGCTCACAGACTACACTCGCTGGTCACTTNGTCCCACTTTCACACAGTCCAGCTGGTCTATCTCTCTCTACTCCAAATGCTCACAGACTACACTCGCTGGTCACTTTCATTGTTTGTTGCTACACCACTGCTGATATAGCTTAGTTAGCCTGTCTCAGAATGTTCTTTGCACCCTGAGTCATGCTGAGAGGGAGGTAGGGTAGGAAAAAAGACAAGAAACTACACATAAATATCGAAATGCTACATGTAAATACTGAAATGGAAAAATATGTAGTACTTCTCACTTTTAGGAAAAGTTTGTTAATTTCAAACGCAGTGTTTGCTTTAACTAATTTGTAATTACTTAACTAAACAATTAAATATTTTTAGCACAGTATACTTTCATTTATCGGTGCTCTGCTGAACTGTTTTTTATTAATCTGTGCTGCCTTTTTGAAGTACTGTAACTTGCACTACGATAAGGCAATGTCATATTGCTTGTGTTTATCACGCATGTTGTACGTATGTACATTTATCACAGTGACCTGTAAGCAGTTTTATATCACTTAAAACTGCCAGTCAGTCATGGAAAGATGCGTGTCATCCTGTCTGCCCCTTATGCGCTCATGTGGTTGCACACATCTCAGTCTCGCCCTCTCCTCCCCCAATTTAACGTTTCATTTATAGCACCAAAATTTGTTTATGTTCAGTCGTGTTTTTGTTAGGAATATGCATGTGTGTGTGTGTGTGTGTGTGCATGTAATTATTAAATAAGTTTCTAGTTAATGTTGAAGAAATTTAGAACTTCCCATCTTCAGCTTAATATGAGTGAATAAGAAAGCAGTCGATTATAAGTGAGTGCTTACGTTTTTGCAAGATTCATCATAGTGGGTCAAGTAGTCTACTTTGGAACGAGCATTAAATCAGTACTTAAAGTAACTTCTTTATGCATTTGTAAGGTGAAAGTTTTTTCTTTGNGTCCCACTTTCACACAGTCCAGCTGGTCTATCTCTCTCTACTCCAAATGCTCACAGACTACACTCGCTGGTCACTGTCATTGTTTGTTGCTACACCACTGCTGATATAGCTTAGTTAGCCTGTCTCAGAATGTTCTTTGCACCCCGAGTCATGCTGAGAGGGAGGTAGGGTAGGAAAAAAGACAAGAAACTACACATAAATATCGAAATGCTACATGTAAATACTGAAATGGAAAAATATGTAGTACTTTTCACTTTTAGGAAAAGTTTGTTAATTTCAAATGCAGTGTTTGCTTTAACTAATTTGTAATTACTTAACTGAACAATTAAATATTTTTAGTACAGTATACTTTCATTTATCGGTGCTCTGCTAAACTGTTTTTTATTAATCTTTGCGGCCTTTTTGAAGTACTGTAACTTGCACTACGATAAGGCAATGTCATATTGCTTGTGTTTATCACGCATGTTGTACGTATGTACATTTATCACAGTGACCTGTAAGCAGTTTTATATCACTTAAAACTGCCAGTCAGTCATGGAAAGATGCGTGTCATCCTGTCTGCCCCTTATGCGCTCATGTGGTTGCACACATCTCAGTCTCGCCCTCTCCTCCCCCAATTTAACGTTTCATTTATAGCACCAAAATTTGTTTATGTTCAGTCGTGTTTTTGTTAGGAATATGCATGTGTGTGTGTGTGTGTGNTTCATTTATAGCACCAAAATTTGTTTATGTTCAGTCGTGTTTTTGTTAGGAATATGCATGTGTGTGTGTGTGTGTGCATGTAATTATTAAATAAGTTTCTAGTTAATGTTGAAGAAATTTAGAACTTCCCATCTTCAGCTTAATATGAGTGAATAAGAAAGCAGTCGATTATAAGTGAGTGCTTACGTTTTTGTAAGATTCATCATAGTGGGTCAAGTAGCCTACTTTGGAACGAGCATTAAATCAGTACTTAAAGTAACTTCTTTATGCATTTGTAAGGTGAAAGTTTTTTCTTTGNCTACTTTGGAACGAGCATTAAATCAGTACTTAAAGTAACTTCTTTATGCATTTGTAAGGTGAAAGTTTTTTCTTTGCTGCAAATATCGTACAGTATTGTTGTGTGCCGGATTACTACATTCAAAGTCCTGTAGTAGGCTAGGCAAAAAAGGAAAAATAGGGGAAAGTTTAGGTATAGTCGTAATGATTGTCATTCCTTATGTTTTTTGTGTCGCTGAATACAAATCTGATGTTTGCTGACTGTTTTTTTTTGTAAAAAACTGACGTGAACCGCACGTTCACGAGTCCTTTTGCCCAGTGACTGCCGTAGTATGTCCACACCAGACGCACCACACCGACAGGCTTGTGGGCACGTGTGCATTAGTGTTTATTATTTATCCAATTTATTTTGTCAGTGTATTTGTTAATAGTGTCAGTGTGTAATTAATTAATAATTTGTTTTGTCATCAGGAGACAATTTGCCCAGCCACAGCCAGAGACATGTGACATTCTACATTTGGCAATGCTGTGGCTGGTGCAATGAAAACATTTAGAATAAGTATTATCATTTTTATTATGTATTTGTGTAATTGTAATTATGTTTTGTTGTGTTAATTTAGTTCATATCATTTTTCATCCCATAATCATCTTTTAGTGTATATTATGTTTCACTGTACCACCGCATGGCGTCGGCGGCGTCTAGGCGGCGGAAGCCGACACACATTTCCGGCAGTATTAGCCAGGACTTGGACGAGCTCGGACGTTACGCTCTCCCCACTCCGCAGAAGCTAGCAAGGACATCATCTGTCGAACAGTATCGAGTCGCATCCGGAACATTATAAATCATTATCATCATCTCTTTCCTGACTTAACTTGCATAGCGCCGAGGGGAGAGCGACGTTATTATTTATCGGGAATCAAAAGTGCATTTCGAGCTTCACATGATAAGACCACGTGGTCGCTTGTAGTTCCGGGCCATTCAGGCCACGTGTCTTCTGTATAGTTGAGTGTACATAACGGGGTAATAAATACCTTAACAACCAGCACCACTGTTTTTATTGATAATCAAGTAAGGCGTGCGAGGTGGCCCACAACCTCGGCAACGTGTGTATGACGGAGTGTTTACCAGAGTCCCTAGGCTGTCGGCCGAACGACCCTACATCTCATCAGCTCACCGCAGAGCTGTGGCGCCGGGCACACACATATTACTTCACAACTCTGGAAACACCGCAGATCAAGTTGGCTTTATCGTCGTAGCCAAGCTTGGTCACGTCAAAACCTCGAAATTTTGGCACTTTTTTGGTTTTCTGCCTATATATAAAAACACCATATTTCATCTTTCTACACCCGATGTCCGTGGAAACGACTCATGTTTTGATATNTTCTGCCTATATATAAAAACACCATATTTCATCTTTCTACACCCGATGTCCGTGGAAACGACTCATGTTTTGATATTTTTGACCATGTATGGTATTAAACTTGATGAAATACACTTAAAATAAATGTTGGGCCCAATTGTTTTCAAAGAATTGTCTAAAATCAAATTAAAAGAAAAGAGACAAATTAGTAANTTTCTGCCTATATATAAAAACACCATATTTCATCTTTCTACACCCGATGTCCGTGGAAACGACTCATGTTTTGATAGTTTTGACCATGTATGGTATTAAACTTGATGAAATACACTTAAAATAAATGTTGGGCCCAATTGTTTTCAAAGAATTGTCTAAAATCAAATTGAAAGAAAAGAGACAAATTAGTGAAAAAATTTATACTTAGCTATTGTTATATTTACATTAAAATTATTTAATACTAATAATAAATTGCGTAATTGCAGGTAAAAGACAATTTTGAAGAATAACAAAACTAAAACAGGTATTTGTAGGTATTTGTATGTACAGGTCCAGTCCATTTATTGGGTATTTTCCGGTGGGTGGGGTATTCATTCATCTGGAACAGACAGGAAAAGTGTGTATTAGTGGTTATTAGTTGGTAATATTGGTAAGGAATATGCTGTAGGTAGGTACCTATGTACTTCAGAAATATTTACTGTTATTAACCTGTGGCGTAACTTGTGGGGTTTCACTCGTCGACTGAGGCTCGTTGGAGAGACACATCTGTAAAGAACAGGATGGAATTAGTGGCGTACTTGAGATATTGTTACAAATATAGGAATATGATGGTTCTTCTATACGTAAAATAAGTTGATAATTACTACTAATGTGAAAACAGGGTTTGGAATTATAGGTGATGTTACATACCTTTGGTGCTCGTAGCTATTTCTTCCTCCTCCTCCAGTGACACTAAGACTTCCTCCTCAGTTCGCAATTAAATCCCAAGTTCGACTTGAAGGTCCCAATCTTCGACCTCGTCCTCATCGTCGCTTAGGGGCACTGCTGCGTTGTTGCATGAGCTGTGCACGCAGTGGATGCACAGATCAGTTCACTTTAGCCCCTCCCCCTCTCAGGCAGCAGCAGTTCCGTGCACAGGTCTTGGTGCACTTGCACATTACCAACTTGAGCAGTTCGGGGGGAGTGGGGGCTAGAAGAGTTGTGATTGGTTCGAGCCCGTTGCTGGTCCTCTTCCAACCCCAATCCTCAGCTCGTTTCTCGACCCCCATCCATTGCTGCACTTGAAGGTACATCCTGTAACTGTGCTGTGCCGCTGCAGCTGCTGAAAGAGGTTGCGCAGCTATTTTCGACAAAGCCTTGAACGCTGCCTTCTTGTAATTAAGGAAGCCCAGGTGGTTCAGAGAGGGTGGAGTCCTCCCACTGTAGCCTTATACTTTGACCAAAAATCATTCTCCGGCTACTGTGATGGTCTGGGGAGTGGCGCTGCTGTCTTTGAAAACACTGACGACGTCAGCNGATGGTCTGGGGAGTGGCGTTGCTGTCTTTGAAAACACTGACGACGTCAGCAAGGTCACGATTTTTAGTGAGTGCTTTTACAAACTTCAATTTCCCCTGGTTGAATGGTGCTGACGTCGTGTAACAGCCACTCATAGCATGTAAGAACAGAATGTTCTCTGCAACAGTCTTGTTCTTTACAGCGAGGAGTGGAGAGTATGTTGTTGATGGAGTTTTGTCTTTTCCTGGCTTTAAGAAGAAAACGTTGTTTTCCTTGCACAAACTAATGAGAATCACCAACAGGTCTACATCTTCTCCCACCACAACCACACTCTCATTGGATTTAGCCAGTGACAGCTCTTCAGTGACTATCAGCGTGTCCGCATCTTTTGGTGTTTGTTTCGCAGTCATGTTGTGTGAGGCAAGCTTCTTCATTATCATGGCAATCAGTCGTTTTTTGTTATTTGGGTTGGCCAGGAATTTTTCTTTCTTTGTGGTTGGGATCATGGTTTCATCAAAGAGGATGTCCGCGGAACTAGTTTTCATATACATTTTCAACCTTTCTGCACTTTTCGTTCCACCTTGCGCATGTTCCGGGTACCCATCAAAGACAACTCTTGTTTGGGATCCATATGTTGTTATAACGTATCCAACATATCTTGTCACATATTTTTTAAAAAGATTGGTTGTCGGGCCAGACAACTTAAGTGTATTTCATCAAGTTTAATACCATACATGGTCAAAACTATCATAACATGAGTCGTTTCCACGGACATCGGGTGTAGAAAGTCAAAATATGGCGTTTTTGGGATTTTTGGGAATTTTGCCTATTTTTTGGCGCGCTCTAGCGGCGGAAGGGTTGGTCATAGGAAAAAATTTTATGGACAAAAGTGTAGGCAATTTTGTCTATTTTAATTACATATAGAATGGTCTTTTCGAAAAAACGCATAGTTCCCAAGATATAGGCAGAAAACCAAAAAGAGTGCCAAAATTTCGAGGTTTTTTGCAAAAAAAACAATGTTCCGGGCAAAAATTATGTCAACAAACCTCAGATTCATGTTCAGCGACCCAAAAAAACATAAGGAATGACAAAGATTGCGACTATACCTAAACTTTCCTCTAAAGGTCCTTTTTTTTTCCTAATTTACTTAGCCTATAATTTCTATACGAATTACTACACTGCGTAACAATCCACTCTGCCATATCATGTGCCATCTCAAGGCCCGACAGCATTCATGCATCTTGCTTTCATTCTTACTTCAATCCTTGTAAAAACTGGTAAACAAACCCATCTGGGGTGATCGTCTTTTATTAGTTGACTGACCTAAGCATTGTATCTAAATACACCCGAAAGATGNAAAACATAAGGAATGACAAAGATTGCGACTATACCTAAACTTTCCTCTAAAGGTCCTTTTTTTTTCCTAATTTACCTAGCCTATAATTTCTATACGAATTACTACACTGCGTAACAATCCACTCTGCCATATCATGTGCCATCTCAAGGCCCGACAGCATTCATGCATCTTGCTTTCATTCTTACTTCAATTCTTGTAAAAACTGGTGAACAAACCCATCTGGGGTGATCGTCTTTTATTAGTTGACTGACCTAAGCATTGTATCTAAATACACCCGAAAGATGNAACAAACCCATCTGGGGTGATCGTCTTTTATTAGTTGACTGACCTAAGCATTGTATCTAAATACACCCGAAAGATGTGCCCACTTAAATAGGTATTATGCCATCCTACCTTGCAGAGTAGGTATATATTTTTTAATAGCAATTGTTTATGTTACTATATTGGTCATTTCCCACACTTAGCAATATTAAATTATCATTTAAAAATAAGTAAGTAAACCACAACATTTTTAAAAATAATATTTTTTAAATTCATATTTATAATACATCTATATTTTTTTATTTACCTAATCAAAATTTCTGTCAGGTGTATTTGAAACTTCTGTATTCTCAAAAGATTCATGCAGTGGTAAATTTTCATCAAATTCCAGTCAAAATGTATCATCTTGATGTAATTTGCATGTTTTTGTTTCACATCTAAGATCCATGGCATTCTGTTCCTTTGTAGTAGTTTTTGGCTTCTGTTATATTCTAAAAATAATTACAACAATAAAAATGTAATTGTATAAAATGGTTTATGTCTTGGTAATAACATATGTTATAGACACCTTTGTCACTTATATGTGGTCTCGTTTTTGGTATATATGCTGATTTTCATAACTTCAAAAACTTAAAACCCATCAAGATTGATTATTGGCATCAATCATCAATAACTACAAACAAACACATTATAAACACTATAGGTTAAATATAAATTTTACATAGCATAAATCTACTAAGTGTCGTTATTTTCAAGACTCATACATGCTTCATTCACAGCATTTTAACAACTCACCATTTGTTAGGCTTGTATCATCAAATCTTTTGTTTGTTCTCCATCTTCTTCAGTTTGCTGTAGTTTTCTTTTCCGGTAAAATGCTTCAGATTTTTTCTTATAGTTGGCCATTTGGTTTAAAAAATCATAAAACAACAAAAAGCTCACGACTCGAAATACAGCAAAAACTGTTTTCTTTTCAGACTTTCTTAAAACTTGACAATTGCATAGTTGTACACCACCAAGTTACTTCTGTGTCACAAGATGGCTCAGTACTCTTTGAGTTTGATGAATAATTTCAGCCAGGTGCATGCCTGTCATCGTGGAATTTGGTGAGAAATGGACGAGCCCACTAATCTTTGACAGGGGTGTCGTCTACTGCTCACGATGTAAGTGAGCAAAGGCGGCAGGGCAGGAGTCATGTTCCCTCCCTACAAGCCACTTTCATTCTTCATAACTGGTTTCACTGAATTGTGTAATTATAGTGCCTAAAGAATGCCATTTAGTAAAATAATTTTTTTAATTTATTCAAAATTATGCTTTTGGTATACTTCCAAAAAATTTCCTAGTCATTTCTTTTCTTCTCTTTCTTTACATATTCACCTTATGTATGTAAAAAAAAATTATGGCGCCTTTGACGGCCACTTTGCTTGGTGCCCTGCACGGCTGCTTACTTTGCTTACATCTAGGACTGGCCCTGCTCACCCCTTCACCAGAAGTGTGATATCTTCCACCCCTCTGGTTACAATTAAACAAATCTAGTGCATGCCAAGCAAAGAAAGCAATTTAAATCCATCATTCTTTCTAGCTTTTCAATAAAGTTATCCCCATTGTCCTCGGTTCCTGTAGACTTTTCTATAACTTAAAATGCCTGCAGTTTTTCATTTACTTTCTGTTAAGAAGTTATAATGGTGTCTATACTAATTTACCCTCCTGACGTGAACCAGGCGTTCACGGTTACCTTTGTGCCCACTGTAACTGCCGCAGTAGTGTCCTCCACTCCAGATGCACCATACCAGCGCACATGTGTGCAAGAATGATAGTGTGTTCAGTGTATATCAAGTGTATTTGTCCATGTGTGATAGTGCACCGTGTCATTAATTATTCAGTATAACAATTTAATCATTATTATTTACCAATATAGTTTCGTCAGTATAGTGCATTGGTGTTTAGTATTTATTCAGTATTGATGTATACCATAATTATCGTGTGTCAAAACAGTCATCACATACATAGCCAGCNTTCATTTACTTTCTGTTAAGAAGTTATAATGGTGTCTATACTAATTTACCCTCCTGACGTGAACCAGGCGTTCACAGTTACCTTTGTGCCCACTGTAACTGCCGCAGTAGTGTCCTCCACTCCAGATGCACCATACCAGCGCACATGTGTGCAAGAATGATAGTGTGTTCAGTGTATATCAAGTGTATTTGTCCATGTGTGATAGTGCACCGTGTCATTAATTATTCAGTTTAACAATTTAATCATTATTATTTACCAATATAGTTTCGTCAGTATAGTGCATTAGTGTTTAGTATTTATTCAGTATTGATGTATACCATAATTATCGTGTGTCAAAACAGTCATCACATACATAGCCAGCCAGGGACATGTGACATTTTCAAGTTGGCAATGCAGTGGCTGCTACGAGTCAATACTTATATTTAATATTAATATAATGGTGTTTTATTATGTAAATACAAGGGTAATTGTGTTTTATTATGTTTAATTATGTTTATATAAGGTATATCATGTTTACATCTCATTAGCATTTTAAGTCGCATTTGTTTCATCTCTCCACCGCCAGGTGTCGGCCGTGCTTAGGTGGCACGAGCCGATGCATTGCTCAGCCCAGTAGGCAACATCACATCGGCGCGAGCGGACGTGGTAAGTCTCTCGTTTCACAAGAACCTCGGCACCAGCCTCTCAGGCTGCAACCTCACTCAGCAATCGCATCATCATATCATTCACGAAGCAACTAGTATTTTTATGTTAAATCTCACCGAGGAGAGAGCAGCGTCACGCGTCTTAAGTAATTATAATCCAGCAGTGTGTTTATATGACCACGCGGTCACCACGTGTTTGATCAAAGTGTTCAATAAAATAATTATATACATATAAAACTTGAGTGCGTTATTAATTCAGGCGTGCGCAGCGGCCATACAGCTCGCAATTTCATAATATCTGACGGTGTATTACCAGAGAACCCCTGGGCCGTCGGCCGAACAACCCAAAATCTCATCAGCTCACCGCGGAGCTGTGGCGCGCCGGGCAATTCATAATCATTACATTACAGCTCTGGTNCAGCTCACCGCGGAGCTGTGGCGCGCCGGGCAATTCATAATCATTACATTACAGCTCTGGTATACGATCGCGTCACTCCCCAACCCCCTTTTAGCACAGCTTAACTAGTTATTGTGGGAAATACATGGTCTCAATCATGGTCATGTTGTCTAATCTGAGAAATGTTTTGAAGTCCAAGCCCTTTACTTAGTACATTNATACATGGTCTCAATCATGGTCATGTTGTCTAATCTGAGAAATGTTTTGAAGTCCAAGCCCTTTACTTAGTACATTTTTTGAATGCCTAGTCATATTGTGCGTAGACATCACATACACTTAACGTTCATCTCCTTCCTTGGATTTCTGAATCCCTTCGGTAGATTAGAGTATTTTGGAGAGTTTTCATTCATTGTACTGAAGATGTGAACAAATGTCGGTTCCTAAAATGTCTCCACTGGTTTTTCAAGGAATTTCCCAG
Source organism: Clitarchus hookeri (assembly GCA_002778355.1). Lineage (NCBI taxonomy): Eukaryota > Metazoa > Arthropoda > Insecta > Phasmatodea > Phasmatidae > Clitarchus > Clitarchus hookeri. The sequence continues at coordinate 171,062 of NQII01000780.1, forward strand.
TGTTCTGCATTGTCTTTATTTCCTCCAGTTTTGTAAATATATATTTATCTTGGTTTCAGTATTCATCTATTTTTTCTTTGTTGTGTCATCCAGGATTTTTTGCACCTAATTGTGTGTGCGTGCACGCGTGTTGGTTCTAAAAGAGCCAATGTCAATCTGTCACAAAACTGATTTATTGAATCATATGTGCAGTTTACATTGTGTTTTGTTTAGTGCTGAAATGACCACTCTTAACAACACACTGTATGGCAGATACATGGTTAGATGGGGCCAAGGTCGAAACAAAAGTTCATTTTCAATTGCCTGCTACAAGGGATTATGTTTACATTAGTCTTGCTAAACATTAATAAAGCAATGACCAATGTCAACATTGGCCTTTTTAGCACTAACAAGTGTTTTGAGATTTCATTAAGTTCATGTGACATTGGCCAACATGAAAATTATGATTATTTTTGGAAAACAAACCATATATTGTTCTTTTCAGAAGATTTTCACATGTTTACTGGAATGTAGCATGTGTACATGAGGATGCAGTTATGTTGGCAACATCAGATGGCTATAGATATAACTTTTAATGAATGGTGCATCATTTTACAAGAGAAAATTGCGGACCTTTAATTTAACAATATATGATATAGGTTACAATAAATATACAGACACCTGTTTACTGTGGGGTGAAGCTATTGCAACTCGAGATGGGCAGGAAATAGAATATTGCAGATATCTGCAGAGTATTGACGTAAAATGCCTTGAATACTAAAAGCACTTTATTATAAAAGATCGGNATTGCGGACCTTTAATTTAACAATATATGATATAGGTTACAATAAATATACAGACACCTGTTTACTGTGGGGTGAAACTATTGCAACTCGAGATGGGCAGGAAATAGAATATTGCAGATATCTGCAGAGTATTGACGTAAAATGCCTTGAATACTAAAAGCACTTTATTATAAAAGATCGGACAAACATTGTCTTGGATGAATAACACAACACTTAAACAAGATAAGCATAGAAGAAAAAAAAACTTGAAGGTTATTTTTACTGTGACAAAGAAGATACCATAGAGATAGAAGGACTGAATAGTGGCGCTATCATAAAGAATTTTACTTAACACTTAAAACTAGATACTTTAACATGATGGCATTGTAGAAGTCAATTTTTATAGTGATTCATGCCCTGACCAAAGTCATACATCTTCGTGGCTGTAATGCTGCTTAATTGATGTGCGAACCTTACACATTCAAGGCAGGTCACTGGTCATAAATCATAAATTCCTAGAGTAAGGGCATATTCATATGGAGGCCGATACCATACATACCGCCATTAAGAAAACAAAAAAAAACATACAACATTAAATATAATGTATCAGTGAACCAGTGTTAGAGTATTTATGATTAAGATGTTATAAAGTGTTATTGTAATGCAAGACTGACAAGATAGACATATTAAAACAGTAGACATGACCCTACTTTGTGAATTTGATGTTATGAGCCCTAGGTATAGATAAAACTCAACATAGGTTATACATGCCTTTATGATGTCACCCCTTTTAGTTTATGTGTAACTTTGAATGGTGTATTCAGGTTCAGAGGTGTCATCAATCAGTGCCATTGCACAGAGAATTAAAGTGATATTTTTTTTAATGGTTAATTTGCACAAAACAGGTGAGCCTGTACAATTAACGAAATACAAATCATCACACAGGATAATGATAGAAAGTGAAGAGAAATGGCAGATCTCTTTGCACACCAAATTAGGAAACAAGAGTTATTCCTCACCTGTAGGTGCTGTACAAAAGCATTCGGCATACTTTGACATTTTAGCAAAACATTTCCAGAGATAAGATTATTTTTATAAGTTATTTGTCTTGACATCTCCCTTTAAGGCTTCCATATTTGGTACATGACATACAAAGTCATTCTGTCTAGTCAGGTAGTATTTCAGTTCTGTTACATTGTCTCATTCACTTATAATGTGAAGAAATAGAGCTTTAAAACAATGTAAAATATAATATCTTATTCAATAATATTTTTGGTATTCTGCAAAATAACTGATAGTGTGTATTATCTTATTTTAGGGATAACATTTGTACTGATGTGTTCGGGGCAAACTACTACAACAAGATACTGGCTTCTAAGATTGCAGCAGAACATGCAATTTCATGTCGCAGCATTCTAGTCAAGGTAACATTATTAAAAATGTATTGCTTAATTTAAAATCAAGTATTTCATTGTTCAAATTGTCTACTCTTTTGATTGGTTACACTTTACTAAGGAATCAGAAAGTAAGGAATTCTATGATAATACTGAAACGACTTGTAGCAGCATGCTCTCTTCCATAACATAAAATGTGTAGGTACTTTCCTTGCAATACACACGGCACACCATCGCACCAAACCAGTCCAAAAAGTACAAATTTTGTCAGCCGGTGCTATAGTCTGTTCATGGTATGTTGTATTCGTACCTGTATAAGGTAAGCAACGTTGTTATTGCTTTGTTATGATGAATAAAGTTAGGCTGTGTCCAAATTCAGGTATATACTGGTGTACTTGCATCCTTCGCGCCAAACTTGATGAATTTGGACAGGCAGTCTTGCTGGCTTTGGCAACAGCTATTAGCCATCTAATCACTATTAACGAACATATATTCCGATGAAGAACTTGATAATTATCAAAGGGTATAAGGGTAAATCAAGGATTAAACATTTCAATTTGATGATTGTATGTGAGTTTGCAATTTTGATTGCTTGTTTTACCTTAGCTTTTGTAGGTTATGAAAATAGGCCTAATACAAATTTATTCTTGGTAATTATTAAGTTTGGGGACTTTTCTGCAAAAAAAAACCCAAAAAGTGGAATATTTCCTTTCTACTAATCACGTAGAACACGAATATACTAGGGGCATTAACATACAACAAATTTCGTAATATGTGTCCACCTAACCTAACATAACCTAACCCCACGATGGGTGAATCACAATTTTACATTTTTAAACTAACCTAGGATTTAAGGATGTGAAGTAATATAAGATTATACAATATTAATCAAATCTCCGATCAACACCCTACAATCACAGACTAGATGGGAACCCTATAATCCTACGTTAGTTTAAATGACTGCAATCCTAGGTTAGTTTAAAAATGTAAAATAGTGATTCACCCATCGTGGGGTTAGGTTCTGTTAGGTTGGTGGGCACATATTATACAATTAGTCGTACGTTAATGATGCTACTATAGTCGTGTTCTGTGTTACCTACCAATAATCCTAGGTTAGTTTAGAAAGAATGTGAAATTGTGGGGTAAAAACGTCCGGAAAAACCTTTTTTGAATTACGTAATATAACTACATTTGCACGTTAAGCTACCTGTTAGTTTACAATTCTACAATCCTAAGTTAGTTTAGAATTCTACAATCTTACGTTAGTTTAGAATTGTACTATTGTACATTTTTAAACTAACCTAGAATTGTAGGGTTTTACACTAAGCTAGGATTTTTGGGTTTTACACTAAACTATGAATTTAGGATTTTAGGGATTTAAAGGAGCCGTAAAACACACCAAAATAATATCAATTTACTCACCAATGTAGGCGGGTGGTAAATACCTCTGTCAACGGCCAATTCAACCTCACCTCACTCGATGAAATCACAATCTTCCACAAAGCGCCACATACGCGCATATAACTCACTGAAACACTCGTTTATAGCCGAATATATACACAGAACATAATATAACGTACAAAAGCACTCTTTCTTGCTTTCTCCATTTTAAATCCGCCGGATTAGAATGACATGAAACAAACCGGCAAAGGCGCGAAAGCGACTGACCAGGTTAAAAGTTGTCCGTTAAAATGCTAGTGATGACTTCTGTGGCTGCTAGATAGCGTGGAATTTGCAATGCGCAGCCATTATTAATGGCGGTAGGCGTTAATAGACGTAAACAAACAAATTTCGCGATTTCTTTAAATATGTTCTACTTATTTTAACATTACGCCCTCTTGAATACGAACAAGGTAAGCTGTGCAGAACCCATTAATGCAACTTTTGTTGGTCTAGGACATTTCGTTCAGAAACGTAAACAAACTGGCTGAACAGTCATTTCGCAATTTTGTTCAATTTTTTTAAAATATGTTGTACTTATTTTAAAGCTACGCCCCTAGTATATTCGTGTTCTATGTGATTAGTATAGTGGAAATATACCACTTTTTGGGTTTTTTTTTTTTTACAGAAAAGCCCTTAAATTTAATAATTACCTTATTGTTTAGTGCTTTTTTTAAAGTGAACCTTGCAATAATTATTTTAAATTCTATGCATATGAAGTATTAATGNCCTTATTGTTTAGTGCTTTTTTTAAAGTGAACCTTGCAATAATTATTTTAAATTCTATGCATATGAAGTATTAATGTTGCGCTATTAATGTTTAAATAAAATAAGTACATCAAAAATCAATTGTAGCCTACAAATTGTTTCTCAAAATGGCAGCTTATATACTGCAAGTATACTAGAAGTATACACCTTGTTTACTTGTATACTTGCATACTTCACTTCCAATTCAGACAGCCCTTTTGATGTTACTTCCAGGGACATGTACACATAAGTATGTGTTGTTGGATATGGGGAAGAAGATAGAAAACACAACACATAAGAAAACGTATGTACTAATATTACGAGACAAGAACAGAGTGAGGTTATGTAGTAACCACAACACAACACAGACTGGGCCCCAAGCCCACACACACAAGACCTCTAAGACCTCTGGCGGTCAATGCTTCAACTAGTGCTTGTCCCGAATATTCACGACAGTATGTACTTCAGGCGAATCCCGACACAGCCTTAGTCAGTTCCCAGCGTAAGCTGCTTATGTTCTTTAGATGGAGATCATGTATGTTGTGAGTCCTAAATACTTGTGCATCTCGTGGAGTTACCAAGGATCCTACACTGGCAACGATAGATACAAACTCCACGCTTCGTACTCTATTGAATCATTAAACCACAAATTAGCACACCATAACCTACAAGGGCATTGTTTAATTAGTTCGGGGAATTCGTTCCAGAATGGGATGCCTGGAAAACATACTTGGAACGGTTACAATTCTATTTCGTGGCAAACAAAGTGACAGACAAGGAGGAGGAAAATGCCATATTTCTTACAGTATGCAGTGCCCAGCTATACGCCTTACTGGCTTCATTATGTCTGCCTAAAACAATGGGCAAGGTAGACAAAGCGGAAATTCTAGCAACGTTAACCAACAACTATGAAACGAAACCGAGTGAAATGATTGAGACATTCAAATTTCACAAGTGCGATCAGCATGAAGGTGAGTCAATTTCTGTTTATGTGGCTGAGCTGCAACGTGTGTCGGCACATTACAATTTCAATGACTTGAACAGAATGCTGCACGATCTGTTAGTATGTGGAGTGCATGACAAGACTTTGCAACACGCAATGTTGGCCAAAGATAAATTGTCTTTTCAGGCCACTTTGGACTTGGCCATGGTGGCAGAAGCTGCGAGTTGTTATGTCAGTGATTTACGAGGTGAAGCGAGCAAGTTGGCAGAAGCAGTAAACCAAGTTAGCATCTCCGGGTGTTGCCCTACTCCTAAGGGAAAACCAAGTGAGAGAGGGTCACCATCCTTGTGTAACAATCCATAGGCCCAGCAGACTTGCTGGTGCTGCAATGCATGACACATCCCAGATAAATGCAAGCACCGCAATGCCGTTTGCAATTTCTGTTCCAAACAAGGGTATTTAGAACGAGCATGCATTACCAAAAGGAAACACAATACCGAAGCTCAGGATTCACACAGTGGGCCAAGGCATGACCAAAGTTCTAGAGCTTTTCATTTAGCAGACAGTCGGATCTCATCTGAAGAAAATATAACCTTGTAGAGTCTGTACTGTCTACAGATGCATCCACCCAAATGCCAGCCCCCAATAAGAATGGCAGTGTGGATGGATGGCATGACATTATAGATGGAAGTGGACAGAAATGCTGACTTGACAGTCATCAACAGTGACACTTTTGAGTGGCTGTGGCCACATAGACCACAACTCCAGGAAGCAAAGTTGTTGTTACATACATGGTCACAAGAGAAGTTAAGAATGCTAGGGTCCCTCGAGGTGCGTGTGAAGACAAAAACGGCCGATGTCAGGTTGCTGCTGTTGGTTGCTGAAGGAACATGGCCTAGTCTATTGGGGTGCAATTGTTTGGAACCACTAGGAATATCAGTGGTTGGGGTTTCAGCAGTACAACCAGAAGTGGCAGTGATATGTAAGGAAGCATCATTTCAAGTTATTTGGTAGTTCAGAGTTGGGGCAGTATGTGGGACCATCAGTGAGTGTAGAGATTTAGTCGGATGCAAAGTCAATCTTCAGGAAGTGCCGTCCAGTGGCTTTCGTGCTACGGGATGCTATCTGCAATGAAATAGACAGATTGTTGGAGCAGGGTGTGTACGAGTCTGTAACTTACTCAAATTGGGCCACTCCTCTTGTTGCAGTCCGTAAGGCTGATGGATCAGTACGAATCTGTGGCGACTACAAGTGTTCTGTGAACAGAGTGTGTAAAACTGAGATTTACCCATTACCAACGACCAATGAGGCATTCTCCAATTTGTCAGGAGGGAAGATTTTCACCAAATTTGACTTGGCAGATTCATACTTGCAGGTATCGGTGGATAAGTGCACTGCAGATGTGCTGATGGTGAACACCAGATTGCACCACAGCAGTGTTCCAGACATTAATGAAGACCATGCTGCTCAGGGTACAGGGAGTTGTGGTGCTACTGGATGATATTCTTATCATCGGATCCAATGAAGAACAACACTGGCAGCAGGTACATCAGGTTTTCAGCTGTGTTGAGGAAGCAGGATTGCGGTTGAAGGAGTCAAAATGTGTGTTTGCAGTGTCATATGTAAAATTCTTAGGTTATAGAGCAGACAATGCAGGAATACACCCAACACCAGTTAAATTAAAGCTATTCACCATGCCCCAGCCCCTACTTTCAAAAAGTAGCTACAAGCATTTTTATGATTAGTTAATTTATATGACCGATTTCTGCTTGGCAAAGCCAGCGTGGCAAACCTTTACATCACTTGCTTGACAAAGGGCGGCAGTGGGAGTGGGCAAGGGTCCACAAAGATGCATTCTGTGCTGTAAAGGGCTTCTTCAGTCAGATGTTGTGTTGGTACATTATGATGCAAAAAAAACCAGCGAGATTGTCATGTGATGTCTCTGAGTATGGTCTGGGTGCAGTGCTTGCACACAAGGTAGAGGATGGTAGCGAAAAACCATTGCTTTTGGGTCATGCACTTTACAAAAGCATGAAAAAAACTACTTACAACTAGACAAACAGTCTTTGGCTGTCATGTTTGGTGTAACAAAGTTCAGGCAGTATGTGACAGCACATCCTTTCACGATTATCACAGATCACCAACAACTTTTGTGTCTGCTAGACCCCACTAGGCAACCCCAAACATCTAATCCCGAAGGTTACTCCGGTGTAGCCTATGGCTTTCCATGTTTAATTATAAGATTTTTATCAACCTGGACTAAGCATAGGGCATATAGATGCCCTTAACAGGCTGCCACTAAAGGCTCCAGAGATGTAANTTTTTATCAACCTGGACTAAGCATAGGGCATATAGATGCCCTTAACAGGCTGCCACTAAAGGCTCCAGAGATGTACATTTCAGTCATAGGAGATGTTTTAATGCTGGAAGCGCTACCAGACCCTCCCATTGAGGCCACAAGGATCACAAGATTCACAGAAGCAGATCCAATGCTGCATGCGGTCAAACAAAAGTCCAGTGGTTGGGTGGCCAGGAAGTGGAATAGAGATGGAAGAGCTCAGACCTTACTGAAGCCGGCGAGTTGAATTGTCCCTCTACAAGGGCTGTGTCCTCTGGGGAAGCAGGTTAGTTATACTAACAGATCTGCTGAAGGACCTACTGGAGATGCTGCATGCAGTTCACAATGGGGTAGTGAAATTGAAAGCAGTGGCACAGAGTTACATGTGGTGGTCAAGATGGACACAGACATGAGAACTATGNTTTTTATCAACCTGGACTAAGCATAGGGCATATAGATGCCCTTAACAGGCTGCCACTAAAGGCTCCAGAGATGTAAATTTCAGTCATAGGAGATGTTTTAATGCTGGAAGCGCTACCAGACCCTCCCATTGAGGCCACAAGGATCACAAGATTCACAGAAGCAGATCCAATGCTGCATGCGGTCAAACAAAAGTCCAGTGGTTGGGTGGCCAGGAAGTGGAATAGTGATGGAAGAGCTCAGACCTTACTGAAGCCGGCGAGCTGAATTGTCCCTCTACAAGGGCTATGTCCTCTGGGGAAGCAGGTTAATTATACTAACAGATCTGCTGAAGGACCTACTGGAGATGCTGCATGCAGTTCACGANTGCTGAAGGACCTACTGGAGATGCTGCATGCAGTTCACGATGGGGTAGTGAAATTGAAAGCAGTGGCACAGAGTTACATGTGGTGGTCAAGATGGACACAGACATGAGAACTATGTAGGCCAATGCCGGCACTGCCAACAGCTCCGAGCTAATCCACCAAAGCACAAGGGCATTGGTTGGGAACAGGAAACGAAACTGTGGAGTAGGGTTCACATTGAATTCTTCAGGCCATTCCAAGGCAAGATTTTTCTGACTGCTGTGGATGCTTACTCGAAGTGGCCAGAGGTGAGAATGGTGTTTTCAACAACATCGGCAGCTGTTGTCCAAGATCTGGGCGACGTGTTCAGTATCCGTGGTATACCGGAGTGCATGGTGTCTGACAATGTTTCTGTTTTCGTGTTGAAAGAACTGAAAACTTTTGTAAGGCAGAATGGGGTTAGATTGATTCATTCAACACCATTTCACCAATCAGGCAATGGCCAAACGGAACGTATGGTTCAGATGTTCAAAGCGAAGCTCAAAAAGCTGGGGAAGTGTGATTGGCAGACCAGACCGGCCAGAATGTTGTTTGCATTGCACACCATCCCAGGGCTGGCAGTCAAGAGACTCCAGCCGTTCTTTTGATGGGATGTCCTCTAAGGACATCCTTGGACCAGATACGACCAACAGCTGGCAACCATGTAAGAGCACCTTCAGCACAAACACCAGCAGGGAGTAGGAACCGATGCTTTCAGGTAAACTAGGCTGTATGGTACAGGTCTTACAGTGGGAGCGTAAAGTGGCTGACAGGGAAAATCACTGGAGTGCAAGGGCAACTCATATATATCATCACTGATTATGTTGGTCAGGAACACAGGCACCATGTAGACCATATCTTGCACAGATAGTCGAGCGTAATGGACCGAAGTGGAGACAAGCCTCGAGACTCGCCACAAATGCAGCCTACATGGAGAGGAAGCACTGCTTGGCAAGGGGGCTGCAAAGAGATGCGGCAACGACAAGACTACCAGAGTGGCTGTGACCATCACAAAGTCGGTGCTGAGGGGCATCAGAGGGTACACAACCGACAGAGCAGGTTGTGCAGCACTCCCTTCAAGGCCTTTCCACCAGCAACTGTGAGCAGAAGAAATCAGCAGTGGGGAGGCATGCCATGGTGATGGAGGTTGCAGACTGAAGTCCTTTCAGGGGATTTGGAACCCAGGAGAGTGATGAGCATCATGCCGAATGAGGCGCATCACGTAGGCATCAATACCCTAGCAGAGTGAGATGACAGCCAGAGAGACTAAAGGACTACATGCTACAATAACTGGAACTGTGTTCTGTAACCCTTGCAGGATATGTATATAGGCTAATGTCTTTTGTTGTATTATAGGTAGAGTTTGGTTCATATTAACTGTTCATGAGCTATTCTTGGAAGGGGGGTGGTGTTGTGTTCGTACCTGTGTAAGGTTGGCAACAGTGTTGCTGCTTTTTATGATGAGCAAAGTTAGTCAGTTCCTGGTGGGAAGCTCGGCAAGTATGTAAACAAGTAAGCTGCTCGTGTTCTCCCGATGGAGATCACGTATGTTATGAGTTCTAAACACTAGTGCATCTCGTTGAGTTACCAAGGAGGCTACATGGTATCTTCACACTTTTTGGAACAAACCCTTGAAAAGGTGTAATATGCCTGCTCGTTTTCTTTAATAAATGATATGTCACAAGCATTCAATACTGTTACTAACATTAAATTATTATATTGTTTGTTTAAATGAGACTTTGCCTATATTGTGTGTATAAAATATAATATTTATTTTGTATTTATTATCAATTAAAAGTTTTGAAAGAATGCTGTGTTATCAACAACTAGTGAAAAGTAGTTTTAATGTAAAATGAAACAAAGTTTTGGCGTGATTGCAGGCTTGATGACCATTGTCACAGTGGTTATCTTGGGTTTTGAGAATGAACCATGTCGAGGAAAGTATACCAATGTTTCTCTATGAACTGCAGCAGGCATCTTCAGGGTTGAAATGTCATTATACTCTAANGTCGAGGAAAGTATACCAATGTTTCTCTATGAACTGCAGCAGGCATCTTCAGGGTTGAAATGTCATTATACTCTAACACCTCGATGTGGCTCATTCTCGAAAGCAAATACAACAAAAGTTTTGGTATGTTTCTCAATTTTCCGTTACCACTAATGGAAACACATTTTTTGTTTCTTGTAATTAATTTTTTTTTATTGTCTGATCAATGTAAAAATACAGTGCGTAGTTTCCTTTTGTTTTCCCCCAGAAAGAAGAAGTTTCATCGTGGAAATTGGCAAAATAATAGTTGATGTAGCATTTTGCAAGTCCAAGTTTTTATTTTTCTTCCTACAAAAAATGTTTAAAATTAATGAATTAAGTTTAAACACATATTTTTAAACCATCCAGATAAGTTACACAGCTGTGTTACATTTGTGTTAATTCACAATTTTACACAAAGAGGCTGACACCTGGTGGAAAAATTTTGCAAGTAGGTAGGTAGTTCAGCTTAACATCTCAACAACAGCGGGGTCATTAGACACTGACAAAATTTTGTAGGGGCCAACTAGTGAAAGCAGTATAAACATTGATTCAGACATAAAGAAGCAATGCTAGATTAATAGCTATTTTTTAGTTTTAATGTAATATTACATATATTTTAATTCTTGTAATAAAATTATACAACTAAACTATATATAGTNTATTTTTTAGTTTTAATGTAATATTACATATATTTTAATTCTTGTAATAAAATTATACAACTAAACTATATATAGTTTTGTTCCTAATTGCTGCACTCACTTAGGGAATAGTGTTTCAATGCACCAATTCCAAAATGATAAGCTGAATAACCATTGATTGGGCACATTTGCTGAAAATCAGAAAACTTATTAAGCAAGTGGATGTGTGTAGAGATCATAATGCAAAAGAAGATTTCTTTAATGAAAGTAAGTTTCTTTTTAATATCTCACTACATTCATGAAAACTTTACTAGGAAATTGATCTGTATAGTTTAATGAAAGCAAATGTTTACTGTGTGTAGGTCACTTTACCATTGAGCGGTGATTTAATGTTGGATGAGGTATTTTTCAAATATTTCTTCCCATCATTTATTGCCTGGTCTGTTGATAGACACATTAAATATGTGAAATTGTAGTACAGTTTTATAGGACCACCTATACTATTTTTAAAGGCATAGCGTGTAAAGCCAATCGAGGGAGTAAAAGCTATCAAATGTTCAGGAATAATACATTTAACTAATGGTGCACCAATTACGATTTTGATTAATCGAAATTTGTGATTATTGCTTATTACCGATAATCATAAATGGCGATTATTTAAACGATTACTTGTACAGATTAAGTTAAAACATGCTCAAAAGCAATACGGNCCGATAATCATAAATGGCGATTATTTAAACGATTACTTGTACAGATTAAGTTAAAACATGCTCAAAAGCAATACGCATAATTGCTTAACCAAAACATAAATAAATTTCTGGAGCATAATGAGAATAATTAATTTAAATAACCATTGCTTTCAACATTGTTAGTTTTTAACCTTTGAAATTTAATCACATAACCAACACTTACTGCACACTTTCAGATAAAATGTTAACATACACTGGAATGCGTATAAAGTATTTTGTTGATCTGTGAGGAGCTGCTGTAGTAGGGCCTGTTGTGGGGCGAGAGTCGGGATCAGCTCGTCGGGACTGGGGGAGTTAATGTCCAGTCGACATACCCCTTCTGCTCGTTTCCCGGTGGCAGTCGACTGTCCTTCGTGTTCGGGGGGAGGATCATACAGTCACTCCTGTGGGAGGAAGAAGGCTGGGCACTTGAGGCGGTGTGGCAGTACTATGCTATAATAACCGAGTCGAGTCTTCGTACCGATTTCCGGAAAGGATGAGTGATGCGTCTCTTATAGCCTCTCAACATCCATGGCAACCTAAGGCTTCTTGCGTCACCACTGTTTAAACGAATTGGGCTCTGCCGTCCGTACACTACAGGAATCAGCCTCCTAGCGGCTGTATAGGGGTATCTGCNCAGTCGACTGTCCTTCGTGTTCGGGGGGAGGATCATACAGTCACTCCTGTGGGAGGAAGAAGGCTGGGCACTTGATGCGGTGTGGCAGTACTATGCTATAATAACCGAGTCGAGTCTTCGTACCGATTTCCGGAAAGGATGAGTGATGCGTCTCTTATAGCCTCTCAACATCCATGGCAACCTAAGGCGTCTTGCGTCACCCCTGTTTAAACGAATTGGGCTCTGCCGTCCGTACACTACAGGAATCAGCCTCCTAGCAGCTGTATAGGGGTATCTGCNACGCTCGGTGCGGCCTGATGAACAGGTCGGAGCTACGGATTTGGTCAATTTTGGTAAGCGCTGGTCTTGTCTGCGTTGAGAGGGCGTGACCCCTCTTCCCCGTCTACTGGGAGGCCGGGGTGTGGTAGGGCCTCACGGCTAAGAGCGCCCCGTTAAAAAATAAAAGCATGGCTTCGGTTGTGTCTCATATATAGTGCCCTTCGTGTTCGCTGCCTTTCCTCTTTTTATTCCAGGGCAATCACTATGCCAGTGGTACTGCACGCCTGGACAGTTTTTGCATGGGTGGGCGGGGCGGCCTCTTCGTTTTGTCCCATACTCGTTTGCCATGTTGGTCACCGTGGGTTCACTTGGTTTCGGTGGTTGGGACACGATGGGAGGTGTGTCTTTCCGATTCGCGCCGTTGTTACCACCACCGCTGTAATTGCCGAACCCGCTGGCTGCTTTGTGCGATGTACTCTCCTCGCAGTCTTGGTGTCATCCAAAATCATTATCAAGCGCATGAATGCCTCTAACGGGCCAAGAATGAGTGGTGCTAATGTGCTGCGTTTCTCCGGTAGGACCATTCTGGCTACTTCCTCCAGTATTTGTGACTGTCATACTTGGGCGGTACTGCTGTACCAGGTGTATCTTCCGCGTAGCGAAAACCATTAGAGTTTCGTGGGCTGACTATTTGTCAAGTACTGTGTGCTTGTAACGAGGAGAACGTACCATTATATCGGCACTGGAATGCTGTTAAAAATGTGCCCCATTTCATTCCATAATGATTATCCGATCGCCACCATTGTCGTGCGTCTCTGCTCAGCTGGTCCCCGATGCAGTTAGGCCACTCTTCCTCGCAAACACCATAATGGTGGTGCCGGGTTGTACATTCCTCAAGTAATGCCTGGGGGTCATCTGTCGGTAAGCCCGCAAACATCGGTAACGATTGAAACCTTTCTGGTGTGTTATTGGCTGTTTCAGTGTTGATTTGCTTCTGTATGTCTTCCCTGTTCAGTGCTTTCTCGGGATTGGCAGAGGCATGACGTTGATTGTGCAAGCGGTACAGTGAAAACTGTGGCGGGGCATGAATTCTGCGTGGCAGTTGCCATAAATTTCGCACGACATATTGTGAATGCCTGACATTCGTATGCATGTTCCATGTCCGCTATCCAATCGTTCTGGGGAACGTACCTTTGGTGAGCCTGATGTCCACAATGCTGGCACTTCACTACATCGTTTCCGACACTGTAGCACACGGGCTGTTGGCAGTGTGTTGGTGGTAATTAATTACCACTGAGGAAGTCTGAATAGTCCAGTGTCGCTTCTGACAGACTGTTATATAACACCGCGCAAACACAAACTGTCCCTCTCGAGTGCGTGCGTGTCCATGCGGCGTAATGCACTGGGGCTGGCTACAGTGTACGCAAATTATTATGTTCTGTCATTTTCCATCGCACCATACAAAATTTGTGAAGCGTTTGTACGGTCGTAATTGGATTGGTTGAGGTTTGATTTGCGCTTCTGTAGTGTTCTCTGGTTTGCACTGACATTGTTTTCCCATTAGGGGATTTGCAAAACTGGGTGTTTGTATTGGGTGTACGCAGGTCCAGCACAGATCGGCTGGTATTCCTACGGACGTTTGTAGTAATGTGGTACATAGTACTTGATTTGTATTATTAATCGAGGGACATGACCCTCGATTATTATTTGTGCGTGTACACTGCCAAGTATTGGCATTAATCGTAAAAACTCTATGATGGTTGTGCTCGCGACCAGGCGCACACACCTGTTGCACAGGACTGTTGGCTTTTCCGCCGAAGTGTGCATAGCCATCTTTCCCCTTTGTGTGCTTGTGTGAGCTGAGTGCGGGAGACGCCCCACTGTAATTACAGTTCATAGCTACAGCTGACGCGGGGTCGTGGACCTTTTCGCCCGTGGCTGCCCGCCCTATCGATCCGTGAGCGGGTAGGACCGACCCGGTGGGTTTTTGGAAGAAGGGGGAGGGGCTGCTGCTCGCACACCCTCGCGTCTCTCCATCGCCGCTCGAATCCCTTGTTCTCCAGTGGCGTGATGTCACTGGCGTGGTGTGATGGGGTGACAGAAAATGACCACTTCGTCCAGGAATGTAGGGTGATATTGGCAATGTTCACAGTTGACCGCGTGCTCTTCCGGCATATTGAAAATTTACGGAAATGTCGGTAAAAATGTTTTGAAATTGTGCTTGAAGAGCCTGAAACTGATTTAAACACTATTTTAGCATGTTTAAATCTATGCTGTGACACTTTACTGGTGCCTGAAAAGTTGTTACACTTAAAATTTGATGCGTAAAACTTTATATAAAATTTTATGAAAGATGTCAAAAATTTTACAAAGTTGCAGAAACAGTTTGTGAAAGTTTGGAACCTTTTGATTTGACCACAGTTATGTTGCATGCACAGTTACACCATTTACTGTTTGTGGAAGGCAGTTTTTTGGCTTTGGACATTTAGATAACATTTGTAGGGTGTTTTGAGACACATCCAGATGGCAATACATTGACACACTTGACGCTTGTGAAGTTTACATACAAATCCAACACTTGCAATTTGGTTAAAAAATTATGTGATTTGTTTGTCGTGTTTATGACACTTAGCTTGATGCAACACATTTAGGATGCCCTAGAATGAATGTCACAATGGCTAACACATTTGAAATGTTTGAAAACCGTGAAAACAACTTTTCAAAATTTGAAAATGTAACTTTTGAAATTTCTGAAAAGTTTTAAAAAGTTTGCAAATGGCTTNTGAAAACAACTTTTCAAAATTTGAAAATGTAACTTTTGAAATTTCTGAAAAGTTTTAAAAAGTTTGCAAATGGCTTTCGTGACCATACCAGAAGGGTACTATAGTTGTCAGACAATGGCATGTGAAAGTTGCTGCAGAGTGAGTTAAAAAATGTGACTTTAAAATTTTCAAACTTTNATAGTTGTCAGACAATGGCATGTGAAAGTTGCTGCAGAGTGAGTTAAAAAATGTGACTTTAAAATTTTCAAACTTCTGTAAAATATGGAAAAGTGGCTTTTTCAGCCCCACGTTGTGCGCCATATGGTGTGAGGTCGGGGTTGGAGAGTGATAGTAACATAACAGCTGCACCATTCTTAATGCATATTTATGGCGGGAAACACTCACCAGAGACGTCTTGTATATTTCTTACCCACTGCTGTGCTGTTGTGGGTCGTGGCCGAATCACACAGGTGGCTAGGCTGTTCTCCCAATCTACTACATCTCAATTGAATTGTTATTAATTGCGGTTCGATAGGCTGTTAGCCGTGGGCAGTCGCAGTCGGCCCAGTACCGCCACGGGTGCTCGTTTTGATGTTTACAGTTATGCTGGTATCAAGTTAGCTAAATGTGGAGTTGTAAGGCCACTCCACATGCCAATTTAACACTAATAAAAAAAAATGTTACACCCTTAAAAACCCTTAGAATGACTGGTTGGTGGGCCCAGCTTCAAAAATGTCTTTAAGAGACAAGGCCTGTAAACCAAAACACTGAGTTTCGGATTGCAGTCATTTATTGAGGTTTCANCAAAAATGTCTTTAAGAGACAAGGCCTGTAAACCAAAACACTGAGTTTCGGATTGCAGTCATTTATTGAGGTTTCAACACTACAAACCATTTGACGGTGCTCACATCGTTAATCGGATCCGATGTACTAAGACTGTTGGGGGCTGACATGGGAAAAATGAGCATGTGCTTTCTGAATTAGAAAGGTGAACCTACACTCCTGGATCTGTAGGTCTGCAGGAGGTGGAGAAACGCTCCTCCCGGGCGATGAAGTTACATTAAGTTAGACTGTACTAGTCGAAAAAGAATTTGAAACTTTTGTTCTTATAGGAAGACAAAGAAGTTAATGAAGTGCCCGGGAGTCGCGAACTGCGTGGCCTGCTTCGTTGCATGCCCTCTTCAGACTAAATTGATTTCAGCATCTTTCCACCCACTTGCTATGAAGACGTCGGAAGTCGGAAACATGTGAGCATAAAAGAAATGCAAAATAGGGTTAGACACTTCATTGTTTACAATGCACGGGTGGGAAAGCACCCTTAACTAAATGTAGACTGGACATTGTCCCTAGCAAAAACGNCTTCATTGTTTACAATGCACGGGTGGGAAAGCACCCTTAACTAAATGTAGACTGGACATTGTCCCTAGCAAAAACGGACATATTCTCTATGCTAAACAAGCTACTTAATTATTCATGACAACACACTTTTGCACTGTTAATTTTACAGGCACGTAGTGCTGTAAACGTGTCTATCCGAGTCCAATGTTGACTGCTGCAAAAATCCTTTACACTCACTNCTTCATTGTTTACAATGCACGGGTGGGAAAGCACCCTTAACTAAATGTAGACTGGACATTGTCCCTAGCAAAAACTGACATATTCTCTATGCTAAACAAGCTACTTAATTATTCATGACAACACACTTTTGCACTGTTAATTTTACAGGCACGTAGTGCTGTAAACGTGTCTATCCGAGTCCAATGTTGACTGCTGCAAAAATCCTTTACACTCACTATTCCTACTAAAACGTGATGTCGTTGAGGGTAACCAGGGCTGGTTGGATGTTATATTGCCTGGCGCCATAACTCTGGTGAGCTAGTGATGAGGGTCGTCTGGTCGATGGCCCACTGGGACCCTGATAATCCTCCGTCAGTTTGTTGATGGGTGTCGTTTACTTACAGTTGCACTTTTTATACTCTGATGACGAGACTATAGGCTGTCTCGTAGGCCTTAATTATGCTAACAAAATGCGGGTGATGCTACAAAGGATGCCCTACAATGACTTGACATTGATTTCACTTGGTTGAGTGGTTTATTCACTGTCTTTGCTACAGGTGAATAATGCATGAATGATGCATGATAATGGACCCAGCACTTAAGCGGTGAAAAATATGTGATATTATATTGAGACGTGATTGTGTTAAACTCTCCGGTGAAGGAGCGGTTGCCTCTCCCCACAGTACATTAAAGATAATACAAATGTTATGGTGACTAATATATTACTATTGCAGTTAAATGATTGCAGCCTATATGTGGGTACAGGGTAGGGGGGCTCGCGGAGCGGGCGACCAACGCCGTCGGTCTTGTCCGGGTGCTAAGACGAACTGGGCGAGTAATGTCCGCTGTTGTCACAGGTGACGAGAACCGACATCAAACGCCGAACGATGAAACATTACATGAACACTCTGTGATGTGATTATAATGTTGAAAAATTGTATGAATTAAATTAAACACATTGGTGACATCCCTGTTTATTAACAAATGTCTGCTAATGTTTAAGTTGTTAAGTTGATGGGGATGTCACCACACTAAATGATTTGTTACAGTGCTGGAGGCTCTTAGAGGCAAACTCCATTTTAGAAAAACATCATTACTCTGATATAAATACATCTTAAATAAGTTATTACTTTTTCTCATAAAAGTGTTTGCATCTCACTTCCGATGACGTGCCTGAATTACACCGGCTACAGTGTTGCCAGGTGGCTGTCTCCTGAAGGGATGGACGAGTCTACCTGGGCAAAGGGGTGTGGAATGCCATCCTTGACTGCCATTTATACAATGAAAAACACCCCTGGCTGTAGCTGTGAATGCGTTGACTGTGTTCAATATGTTTGTAAAAATTCTGTAAACTACTGGACGACACTTTCAACTCTGGCCTACCAGCCAGTTAACGTCACTTGGTGGTACGTTGCGGCTTATTTAGCTGCGCGAGCTGCGAGGACGCAACGACTAATTGCCAGTGCGCCCAGCGGCTGTGGCTTTGGGGTAAACACCGTTTCGGATCGCCTACCCACTTATTAAAAGATTTACCTCTAGAAATACATGAGTAGGGCAGTCTCTTGTGTTGTGTAATCCTTGTCGGCAAGAAGGTGCAATTTCCGTTCTTGTCGACTCGCACTACGCACTCTTGGCCTGATGTGGTTGGTGTAGCCCAGTGTAGCTGGTGTAGTTGTTGTGACTGCGGCAGTCAGAGTGGGCACAAGGAACTTGTGGACACGTGGTTCACGTCAAACACATAAACTGAGATGCTCCTAGCCAGGTGATGCCTGTGAGGGCTAAACTTAAGTTGATACGGGTGAGGCCCATGCTTTAAGTAGGAAGTCGTTGACACTTCACTTTAACGTAATTTGTAATTACATTCAGAATCACAATTTACTTGTAGTTTGCACTTTGTGTAGGCTGGGAAGGATTTTGCTCTGCTTTTAGGGACCACTAACACTCGCAAACACCTAGTGTTGCACAATGCTTTTGGTTGTACGTATGTGACCCGATCATGGGCGCTATGAAACCTGGTGTCGCCTTCACGCATTCTACGCCCTGATGGCACAGCGCTGTTTGTGACCACACATGCCGGTCTGTTGGGATCCTAACCACGAGGCTGTTTTGGTGTCGCCCACGTGGTCGGATCAAAGTGGGACATCCAGCTGACTCGTGCAGTGTTGTGTGAAGTAGGTGCTTTCCCAAACACCGTCGAGATACTGTAGCTTATTGCCTTGCCTGATGTTTGTTGTCATTGGCACGGTACTCGTTGGTTGTATTGTGGCACAGCGAACGGTCCCAGAGACCAGTGAGTTTGAGCTCACATCAATGTAATATGCATTTATTAACGTATGAACAGGAGCAACATGTCATATAAATGTAACAACTAATTTTTGTTTTTAAAAAGAAACCAAACATGATGAGTATCGTTCAAGCATGCGAACAGGGCAAATATTGACAATCACAATTGTGTTAACATTCAGACAAAGCATTAAAACAGTATAAATAAAACTAGTAGTACCAACCCACAATGTATGTGTTGCAGTATAGCCAACCATTGTCAACTCATCGACTTTGGTACGTGTTTACATTGTTGAGAATATTATAGGCCATCTTGGGCATCATTGCATGAAATGTTTTTATGTTTTCTAAATATTACAATCTTTTTTTAAGAATTATTTTATGCATTTGATTAAGTTGTTTTAAAGTTGTAGGTAATTTGTGAGTTTCCTGTACATACTGTCATCATTTAGTTGTGATAAACATTTCATAATTAATTTAATTGGCAGCATGCAACATCATTGCAGCAGTTTATTTTTTATAAACATTTAAACTTTTTATTTTTTTCTGCTGGAAACATTCTTTAAGACAAAAGGAATAGAATGCCTCCCAAAAACTTGAGAAAGCTTGTCTTTCTAAATAAAAATTTGCCAATGGTGAATTATGAGTACTAGGGTGTAAATAATGTAATAAGGGTACACTATTTTTTTACCTGTCCTATGAATAATTTGTTTGTACTATGATATGGCTAGTCTACATATTTGCTAAAAACAAGAATATTTCTTTCTAACTTGCTAATATTCTGTGATAATCTGTAATTAAATCAGTACCTGTCAATTTAGTGTTTCGTAACTCGTAATTGAATCGATAATGGGTAAAGTCGTATTGCTGCACCACTACATTTAATTTTGCCAGTATGTTTAATGTAGTAGCATATTGCTTATAGTGGCTGGTGATATTTCACTTATTATGTTTGGCAGTAAAAAAATACGCTTGCACTAATGGGTATTTGTAATGCTTGACGTGAACCGGGCGTTCACGAGCTCCTTTGTGCCCACTCTGACTGCCGCAGTTGTGTCCACTAAACCAGACACCACACCGATGGGCTTGTGGGCACACGTGAGTGTTCATAATAGTGTCAGTGTTCATAATTGCAGCAGTGTTCGTAATAGCATCAGTGTATTCAATAAGGGTATGTAATTGCATCAGTGTTCATAATTGCAGCANATAATTGCAGCAGTGTTCGTAATAGCATCAGTGTATTCAATAAGGGTATGTAATTGCATCAGTGTTCATAATTGCACTAGTATTCATAATTGCAGTAGTGTTCATAGTAGCATCAGTGTATTCAATCAGGGTATCTAATTTATTCAATGTATTAATTGTATCAGTGTATATANAGTGTTCATAGTAGCATCAGTGTATTCAATCAGGGTATCTAATTTATTCAATGTATTAATTGTATCAGTGTATATAATTAATATCATATTTGTCATCATGAAAGACAGTAGACACAGACACAGCCAGGGACATTTGACATTGTACACTTGGCAATACTGTGGCTGGTACAATGGAAACGTTTAGGTTTAATATAATAATTTTTGTTTTGTATTTGTATAAGGAAAAATTATATTGCCTTAGGTTAATTTAATTTATGTCACTTCCATCTTATAATCATTTTTAGTGTATATTGTGCTTCATTGTTTCGCAGCTTGGCGTCGGCTGCGCTCAGGTAGCGGAANTCTCTTCAGCACTTGAACACATCGAGATGTGTAAGTCTCTCGCTCTGCAAGGGCTCTCGGTGCCGACATCTTAAGCTGAACTCATATTCACTGCAATAGACTTCACTTCATGAACTGGATCATTAATTTTTTTGTTATAGCGCCGAGAGGAGAGAACATTACTCTCATCGAGAGTTTTAATGCAATCACGTTTCACATTATAAAGCAACCTGTTCGCCATTTCCAGGCTGTTAAGGCCACATTTTGTACTAAATTTGTGTGTGTTAATTAAGGAGTCGCAAGGAATAAATACCTCCACAAGCATCGTAAGTGTTTCATTTGTAATTTAATTAAGGAGTGCGAGGCGGTCTACAGCCTCGACATCGTATGTGATGGAGTGTTAACCAGAGTCCCCTAGGCTGTCGACCGAAACGACCTCATTTCAAAAGCTCACAGCAGAGCTGTGGTGCCAGGCACATATTTCCTACATCATCAGCTCTGGTAACACCATGCATCAAGTTGGCTTTCCCAACTAGGGACGAGTATTTCTCCGAGCCATTGCTTGACCACGACAAAATTGGTGAGCCGACTTAGGGGCCAAGACTCAGAAAGCTTATTATTTTACTACGTAAAAAGTTTGGCGTTAAGAACGACGGAAGAAAAACAATAAAACCGTGAGTATAGTGAGTGCGAAACATGGGGAAATGGACTGCAAGTAACCACATGGCGACCATGTGTTACCGTAACCTTAACCACGGTAACCACATGGTTACCATGTGACTTTGTAAACACGTCTTAGGGTGCAACATATTTTTTTTTTTAACAAGCGAATAACCTTTAAGTAATTTACAATGAAAACTCTAATTTAAATCATTGGTATCGGTGTTAAAAGGCAATACGAAACATTAAAATGAGTAAAATAACCATCAATAAGCACGCAGGCAGTAGCAAGCAAGACGATTAAGGTGTTCAACACCTCTCAGTAGCAAAAGTAACTCTTAATGGAAATTTGTAACATAAAATGTGAAAAATTAGTCTCGTGGCAATAGGCCGNTCTCAGTAGCAAAAGTAACTCTTAATGGAAATTTGTAACATAAAATGTGAAAAATTAGTCTCGTGGCAATAGGCCGTTTTCATCAGTGAACAGCACAAGTTATCAGTAACACCCACCAAATCAACCTCTCGTAGTGGAAACGAGATAATCGATCACGTAGACTAGAGTGGCAATTTTTAGAGACGTGTCATAAGAACAGCATCAATGTTTACCACAACGAGCCACGTGGATGATAGCAGATCAATTACCAGAAAACTCAAATGGACGACATCGAATGGTAGAAGAGAAAAATTTATGGCTTAAATGCGTGTGGCAACCGAATAACACAAACCCGTTCTGGACTAACAATTGTCCGTGCGAGGAAGAAGCGAATGTGCGACGACTCGCGCAGAATATTAAAGCCAGCAACAGGTAATTAATAGAGAAAGCCATTATCCATACTTCAAACGGAAAACAAGCGTTGTTATGTGTAGAGTGTAACCGACTGCGGGATTTCCGAAATTACTTTGGCATCAACAGCCATGCTTGCCAGTGCTAACGAGAACCGCCATGAAAAGCATTTTTCCAGTCCGAAACAACTGGACAAAGTTTGGAGAATGCAATATTAGACATTTTTCGTAACTTAAGGTGCGCNCATTTTTCCAGTCCGAAACAACTGGACAAAGTTTGGAGAATGCAATATTAGACATTTTTCGTAACTTAAGGTGCGCGAAGCAATTCATATGTGCAGGGATAGGTGAAGGGACAATACCTTGCATAGAGTGTCACCGGAATTACCACACTNCGCGAAGCAATTCATATGTGCAGGGATAGGTGAAGGGACAATACCTTGCATAGAGTGTCACCGGAATTACCACACCGTGTGCCTCACAGGAACCGAGCGCGCGACCATGGACAGACATGGGAAGATTCGGTGCGATGAGTGTGTGCGGACTGTGCGGACAACCAACCGGGACAATGTCAACAACACTGCAGGACATTTCGGGCATGAACGGCGGGCACATGTACCTTTGGCAACGACACCATGCTCCTTCACCGAAGTCAGTGCGCATAGCAGTCGACACCACAGCCCAATGGGGCACTCAACCAACATGGAGGGAGCAGCAGCGCCATGCGGAAACCCATTTGCACCACACACCACACCTGGCTTCGTGCGGCCCCTGCAACACCAGGAGGCCAGAGCAACCCCAGCAGTGACGGGACCAACAGAAGAGATGGGCATGACACCAGCCCGGTTCCAGTCCCTGCCAACCTTTGCTGGACACACCAAGGAGGACCTGCAGGCGTTCCTGAGAGACATCACAGGACGACTAACCAGGTACTGTGTCAGTGAATTGGAGTGGCCTAGCTGTATTGGGGGACAGTTATCTAGGGAGGCACATACGTGGTGGTGGGCCATTGACCACTACGGCATGCAATGGGCCGACTTTCAAAGTGCCTTCCTAAGACAGTTACACTCAGCATAAACTTCGTTACAATCTCAAAGCCATGCCCTGTTAGAACCAGGGGGNGGGGGAGTGTGAAACACTAACAGCACTTGCCACGTGGAAGGTTAATCTCCTGAAACATATTTACCCGAAGATGCAGGACCCAGACATTTTAGAGGTGATAGCCTCAACTGTGAGGTCCGAGTTCAAGTTGGCCCTGGCACCATTAATCCATAACTACGTAGAGCAGTTCATGAGGTCCACTGCCTTACTGGACCAGGCCAACGTGGGCAAAGTGTATTACAGGGGAAGGGATGGGCCACATCAACCACGACCTCGGGATCACAGTGCGTGGAGGGGGAATTCGCAGCCATCAGCTGGACTTGGCAGAAGGGAGGTGAGCCAGACCAAACAGCAGGACAGGGGGGAAGAGACAGATGGTTACCCCCATACCAGCCTGTCCAAACACGGCAGTTAGGAGGGAAGGCCCCTCTTTTCCATGCTGCTACTGCCAAGGTCAGCAGTTCCACTGGCACAACGAGTGCCCCAACCTCGAAAGCAGAAAACAAGCAAATGTAATCAATGGCAGGACACCAGCGGGAAACTAGCTAGCGGGGTAGGCGAGGCAAATGTTCACCACCCCAGGACAAAACATAAACAACAGCACAAGACAAGTCAACATAAAGCCATAACAAGACCCATTCCACAACAAATCGTGCTACAGTGGATAACCAGGGGTAACCACAGGATGATCAGGATACCAATCACCANAGACCCATTCCACAACAAATCGTGCTACAGTGGATAACCAGGGGTAACCACAGGATGATCAGGATACCAATCACCGTAAATAACATCCAGTGTCTAGCACTGGTGGACACAGCAGCATCACACAACTTCGTGAGAACAGGGTTCATGAATGAGGATGCGATAAGGCTGGCAAAGCACACAGTATATCTTGCCACACACCAACATACAGGGCAGACCCTCGGAGAAGTGACCATCACTGTCCGANAGACCCATTCCACAACAAATCGTGCTACAGTGGATAACCAGGGGTAACCACAGGATGATCAGGATACCAATCACCATAAATAACATCCAGTGTCTAGCACTGGTGGACACAGCAGCATCACACAACTTCGTGAGAACAGGGTTCATGAATGAGGATGCGATAAGGCCGGCAAAGCACACAGTATATCTTGCCACACACCAACATACAGGGCAGACCCTCGGAGAAGTGACCATCACTGTCCGAATTAGGGATGTAGAGACTACCATTACAGCCCTAGTGTCGGCGGACCTGCGGGAAGACGCCATACTAGGCATACCCTGGCTCACGGAACAAAACACCATAGTAGAGCCAGCGGCCCGCAGGATCCATTTTGGCCAAAAGGAACGACGCACCATTTATGAACTAGAACCACGAACCACTAGCTGCACACCAGGCGTCCAGCTGGACGAATTGGACGAGGTGCCAGAAGAGTACAGGGGAATGGTACAGAAAATCCTCCAGGAAAGAGGGGACATGTTTGCAGACACTGACCCCTTAAGACAAACTACTATCGCAGAGCACTCTATACCATTGGAGCACGACCACCCGCTTTTCGCAGGACCATGCAGTTACCAACTCCACCAGTGTACCATCATCAAATAACAGATTAGGGAGATGTTTGCAGAAGGCATCATCGAGCCCATACACAGCAAGTACAACAAGAAAGATGGAATGTGGCGATTCTGTGTGAACTTTCGCCCCCTTAATCTGATAACTCAAAGTGCACCACCACCATACATCAGTGTGAAGGATGCACTACACACACTAGGAAAAGGAAAAGTAATGACATCATTGGACTTGCGCAGCAGCTACTGGCAGGCTCCGATGAATCCAGAAGACCCGCACAAAACAGCATTCACCGCCCCTGATGGGCGACGCTTCCAGTTCTGTGCCATGCCATTCGGGCTAAAGTATGCACCGGCCACTTTCCAAGCCATGATGGTACAAGTGCTCGAAGGATATGTAAGAGATTTTACCCTTGCATACCTGGACGATGTGATCATCTGGTCCGAGAGCTGGGAAGATCACATAAAACACCTGTAGTTAGTACTGGAGCGCCTAGTGATCAACAAGTTAACTTGTGCCAACCGGAAGTGTNAGATCACATAAAACACCTGTAGTTAGTACTGGAGCGCCTAGTGATCAACAAGTTAACTTGTGCCAACCGGAAGTGTCACATAGGGAAACCTAGTAACCAGTTCCTTGGGCACCTAGTGGACGAAAATGGTAGTAGGCCCACGCTGGAACAGCTTTCCCTCATCGACCAGCATGAGGCACCCAGAACCCGCAAACATCTTAGGAAGTTCTTCGGGTTGTTGAACTGGCTGAGGGAAAACATTAGAGATTTNAGGCACCCAGAACCCGCAAACATCTTAGGAAGTTCTTCGGGTTGTTGAACTGGCTGAGGGAAAACATTAGAGATTTTGCAACAATAACTGAGCCCCTAACAGACATGCTGCCCCCGAACCGTAAGTTCCAGTGGAACAGCGAGCATGAAAGATGCTTCCAAGAACTGAAGAGAAGTTTCCGACAGTGCACAACCCTGGCACATCACGACCCCAGGAGGCTCCTATACCTACAAACCGATGCTAGTGAGAAGGGCCTAGGCACCGTACTATTTCAATTGGGCGACAATAATGAGTGCCAGATAATTAAGTATAGTAGCACCAAATTTTGGGCCGACTGAGGGTCTTTATGATGTAAATGAGAGGGAATGTTTGGCAGTGGTTTGGGTGGTGAAGCATTACAGAGTATACCTCGAGTACCAGCGCTTTACCCTACAAACTGACAACAGGTGCCTACTCTGGCTTCATTCCATGAGAGAAGCCAGGAGCAAACTCGCCCAGTGGTCATTGTTGTTGCAATCATACGACTTCGTTTTGCAACATGTCCCCTGAGCAGAGAACCAACTGGCAGATTTACTGTCCAGGACACCAGGCACCGAAGTAGCCATCGACAGGGATAAGTGGGACTACTTATAACCCCCTCAACAGGCAACAGGCAGGTAACCTGCAATGCGATAGAGACAATACCAGATGCTGAACCCAGGCTCGACGAACTGAAGGCATTAGTGATCGACGCCCAACAACGATGCACACAAACCCAGGAGAAGATGCAGAATATCATGCAGGGAGATAGTGAGTGGTGGCGCATCCGAGACACACACATAGAAACCTGTCAGCAGCATCCCGATGCAATGTTCATCTATGTACCTGCTGGAGTACGAGAGAAAGCACTGAAGCATACATACAACAGCCATTTGGCCGGTCATCCTGGGGCAACCCAGATGGCCAGAAACCTCCAGAAGCACTTTCACTGGCCAGGAGCAAGCAGGGATGTACGCTGGCATGTGAGGGAGTGCATCCCCTACAATCACTTCAAAAGTAGGAGAATGGATGGGGTGACACAACAACAAGCCAGGGTGCCAAAGGAACCATTCGAGACAGTGTCTCTGAATCTCATGGACCCCTACCCCTGCACTTCCACCGGGAAAAGGTTTATCCTGGTCGTGAGCGACTCATTTTCCAGGTGGACCGAATGTACCCAGTTTCCAGTGCACAAACACGCACAATTGCGCGAACAATGGAAACAGAGTTCTACCCTTGCTCGCGGTACCCACAGACCTTACTTACCGACATCGGTACCCAGTTCACTGGGAAGTACTAGCGTGAGCTGTGTACTCGTTGGGGGGTAAGACAACATACAACCTCCATATACCACCCAAGGATAAACCCCACCGAGAGGCGCAACCAGGACCTCAAGACACAACTATGTCTGAGAGTGGGTAACGACCACACCAGCTGGGTCGAACACCTTCCTGCAGTCCTATTCACCATAAGGAGGTGGGAAATCTTAGCCACAGGTCAGACTCCAGCAGCGGTTCTGCAGGGCCGCGAACTGATGCTGCCTGGAGAGTTTGCCGCACGCCAACCAGAGACAGCAGAGGAAACAGAGGACAGGACTGTCAGAAGACAGCTCCGGGAGGCAAAGCTAATGACAGTTCGCAACAACGATGAGAACTATATCAAGCAGTGGGTGCCTGCCACCACGAGAGTGCCACGACGGTTGGCGCCTGGCCAACTGATGTATGTCAAGTAACACTGAATATCAATCNCAGCAGCGGTTCTGCAGGGCCGCGAACTGATGCTGCCTGGAGAGTTTGCCGCACGCCAACCAGAGACAGCAGAGGGAACAGAGGACAGGACTGTCAGAAGACAGCTCCGGGAGGCAGAGCTAATGACAGTTCGCAACAACGATGAGAACTATATCAAGCAGTGGGTTCCTGCCACCACGAGAGTGCCACGACGGTTGGCGCCTGGCCAACTGATGTATGTCAAGTAACACCGGATATCAATCAGCACAAAGAATTTCTGAGTCGGGTTCGCCCAGAAATGGAGTGGACTGCACACGGTGGTAAAGCTGCTGGGGTACACCACGTACCTCATCAGGCTAAGCATCAGGAAGAGGCCCGCCATCCACCGCGACGACCTCAGATTGGCATTGGGGGCGACAAACATCAAAACGCCTGATCAGCAGGTTGTTGAGCACTACCAGAGCAATGCAACAATCGACGACACAAGGGAAGTCGGGATGCAGAGCCCAGACAGCGATGGAAGAGTTCTCCAGCGCCTCTTCTCCGCCACGACGCCCGGCATTGCAACGCCCACAAGGGGCGTGGAGGAGGAAGAGGTGCCAGAGAGAGGATTGCCGCTGCCAACAAGCTGCCACATGCAACACTGCAGGCCTGGAAGGGTCACCCGCAGCATGGTGACGCCCAGCATCACGATGCTGGTCAGCAGGAACCCTGCCGATGGTAAGCCAACAGAGACACCTGTAGGACAGAGCTCCCCACAGGTCAGCCCTCTGGATGGTTTCGCCGCAGCACCCTCAACAGGACCAACAGCAGGGGACTTCAGTCCAGAGGGAGAGCGTAACGAGGTTTCACAGCCTTTCACCAGGGCCATGTTCTCCCCACTCGCCAACATCCACATCACGCCGACGTCCACACCACAGCAGCAGCAGCCAGGAGGAGTCAGAGGAGGAGGGGTCTACCACNATCCACATCACGCCGACGTCCACACCACAGCAGCAGCAGCCAGGAGGAGTCAGAGGAGGAGGGGTCTACCACCCCACTCTGCCGCTCCAAGCGGCCATGTCAGCAGACCCGCCGGGCATGCACCACATGTGGTGGTGACACCCCCAGCCTCCACCTGCATGCCAAGGGATGCCAGCGCTGCCGGGGCCACCACCCTGAAACCCCAGCAGCAGCTGCAACAGCAGCAGGAGTCAGCTCCCAGAGGCGCGGGCTTTATTCACAGAGGCCCGGCCACCAGCTGACACCACCCACTACATGCTGTGCCTAGCAGCATGGTAGGACACCTAATGGACTGCGCAGTCAAGTGGTCATCAGAGAAGAGGCAGTTTCATGTGAACCGCGCGTTCACGAGCTCCTTTGCGTCCACTCTGACTGCCGCAGTCGTGTCCCCTTCACAAGACACACCACACCGACGGGCTTGTGGGCACGAGTGAGAGTGTTCATGATTGCATCAGTGTTCTTATTGCAGCAGTGTTCATAATAGCATCAGTNGGCTTGTGGGCACGAGTGAGAGTGTTCATGATTGCATCAGTGTTCTTATTGCAGCAGTGTTCATAATAGCATCAGCCAATAAGGGTATCTAATTTATTAAATGTATTAATTGTATCAGTATATATAATTAATATCATATTTGTCATCATGAAAGACAGTAGACACAGACACAGCCAGGGAGATTTGACATTGTACACTTGGCAATACTGTGGCTGGTACAATGGAAACATTTAGGTTTAATATAATCATTTTTATTTTTTATTTGTATAAGGAAAATTATATTGTATTAGGTTAATTTAATTTATTTCACTTCCATGTAATAATCATTTTTAGTGTATATAGTGCTTCATCGTTTCGTCTCTTGGCGTTGGCTGCGCTCAGGTAGCGGAAGCCGGCCCAGGCTTCCCCCCCCCCCCCC
>NQII01000780.1:200659-478304 GCA_002778355.1 Clitarchus hookeri
TCTTAAGCTGAACTCATATTCACTGCAATAGACTTCACTTCATGAACCGGATCATTTATTTTATTTGTTATAGCGCCGAGAGGAGAGAACATTACTCTCATCGAGAGTTTTAACGCAATCATGTTTCACATTATAAAGCCACCTGTTCGCCATTTCCAGGCTGTTAAGGCCACATTTTGTACTAAATTTGTGTGTGTTAATTAAGGAGTCGCAAGGAATAAATTCCTCCACAAGCATCATAGGAGTTTAATTTGTAATTTAATTAAGGAGTGCGAGGCGGCCTACAGCCTCGTCATCGTATGTGATGGAGTGTTAACCAGAGTCCCCTAGGCTGTCGACCGAAACAACCTCATTTCAGGCACATATTTCCTATATCATCAGCTCTGATAACACCATGCGTCAAGTTGGCTTTCCCAACTAGGGACGAGTATTTCTCCGAGCGATTGCTTGACCACGTCATGCTCATTCTCTATGGAAAATACATATTAATTTAGAAACTTTGTATCGCAGCTAACAAAAGGGCTCACAAATGTGGCTCTCTTGGTGTCTACAAATTTGTTTACTCATTGGGTGAAAGTAATTATTGCTTTAAACTAGGCAAGAAACTTTAATGAGATCTGCACAAGTAAGTAAAAAAAGCAAATTTCGAAACTAACAACAGTCTAATATATTTAATTCCTTTAACTAACATAGTGTGTAACTAACCTTACATATCCTGAAATACTTGTAAACTAAAGTAGGATCTGTTTGAATCAGTTATTAAACAAATAATTTAGAAGATTTATTTGATTGTCATCAGCAAAGAATTGTTTATTTGATTCGTTTCCAGCAAAGAATTGTTGATTGTTAAAATTGCAGAGAATTATAAACTTTAATTTATGCAGTGGTTGAACTTAATTTATCTCAAAATATTTCATATGTTTTAAGTAGAGGGAAAATGAGAGAGCAGGCATGCCATTCGAGGAGTGAGATTTTGGATTCTCCTGCCAACTCAGTTGATGTCACAGGCAGAGGTCACGATCGGTGGCCATGCTGGGTGTTCACTTACTCCCCTTCCCCGCAACCTGAAACCCAAAAAATTATATATCAAAAAGAAATTTTAATATAAATATTTACTACAATAAAAATGTAATTTATAAAAAGTATATATTTTTGCCATTCCCAGTTCAGTGCCGGTCGTCAAAGCAGAATGAATGGCGGCCGATGAGTTTCCAAAAGGGGCTGAGGGTGGCGGGGTATGTCGAGGTGGAATATGTTAGATGGGTGCCACCCAGCTATACTCTGGCTGGGACAGGTGAGTACGAGCTCGCAGGGCCAGTGTCCGTAGTGGCTGTTCCTCCTTTTGGTGGCTAGATGATGATTTGCACACAGCATCGGAGGATCTACCTGCTACACACTCCGCTATTACTGGACTTGCGGAGCATGCCCCAACCCTCATGTTACTTAACAGTGATGCCTATCTCACACACACAATAATGTAGGCGAGTCCAGACATTTCAGTTAAATGGTGCCTTTTTTCAACAGATGATACATGGAGATACATGGTACGACATACACGAGCACTATACCGTTAATGCCATTAAAAATACTTGGATCTGATCAGATGGGTCACAAAACACTTAAAACAGAAATTACTGAAGCGTGAATGGCACGTGGTTAAAGCAACTTTGAAAATGGCCAGTCCACACACCAGTGCACGAAGATGGCAGTGTCCGAAAATGTTAAATTCAAGCTCCTTTGTACGAGAGGAATAGAGTGGAGGGCTGGAGGTGGCATGGGGGTGTAAACAAAATTGTTCCAGAATGATTATGAAATTGAAAACTAACTTAATCTTGGAAAGAGTTGAGAGCCTCCCACGTGCATATCCTTCCCGAGCTGTGGCCTGTAACAAACTGAATGAGGCTGGATGCGGTCGCTAGCCGCTAGCCGCCACGTGTAGTCTTTAATGGCGGGAAATAAACTTAAACCTACAAAGTAAAAAAGCTCAATACAGAAAATAACCAAATATAAATCCACACAAGTTTTTTACTTAGTTGAGAACATTACTTAAAAATTAATCTACTAAAATTGGGGAAGTTACAATTTAAATTTTACATTATATTATTAACACTATCTGGCTGACCATAAAAGCATTTCTCTTGTAAAATAAAAATAATACATATATCCTTTCAAAAA
Source organism: Clitarchus hookeri (assembly GCA_002778355.1). Classification (NCBI taxonomy): domain Eukaryota; kingdom Metazoa; phylum Arthropoda; class Insecta; order Phasmatodea; family Phasmatidae; genus Clitarchus; species Clitarchus hookeri. The sequence continues at coordinate 202,835 of NQII01000780.1, forward strand.
TAAACTGATATTACTTTTACGTTAATGCCAAGGGTGTTGTACTCCAGTTGGAATAGCCTGGGTCCCAAGTGACAGCTGCTACTCCGGCATCAATCCAGTGTCTGGTAAACTTTTGTAAATGCTTAAAATCAAATTGCAAGCAACATGCCCTATTCAATGTTCATAAATTCTCTTTTGAATTAACTTGCATTTGGTTGTCCTCGAAAATCCTGATGGTGTTGGAAAACATACTTGGATGTTATGTCGCACTGTATCACAGCTACGTGCCCCCAAGTGCAATGGCAATTTCCCGGACACATGATAATTGCAATTTAAATAAACACATAATCACACACACAATCGCTGTTGGTTTAATTTCTATACGGGCCATATGGTGGCTACATGGCCGGGACGGATGCTGATTTGGCTGTGGAGGTAGTCACCATCTTCTATACATTGTGGCCTCTGCCTCGTCGTGCGCTGCCAGGTGTTGTTGGCTGATGCGATATGACTGTGTCCCTCATGATGCACTGGTGCAGTGCTTGTGCGTCAACGCATGTGTCAGATTCGGTCTCGGGAACGTGAGGACATACGACGACAAATGCCACCTTCTGGATAGGCCGAACCTAATCGCGATTGTAGTTGGTTGCCCTGGTGATAGTCGTCTGCTGTGGCACCATCACATATACTGTTCTTAAAAATTATATATTAAAAAAAATTAAATATAAAAAATTAAATTATGTCTTAAATGTATAAAATACATTACATTCTCATCTAAAACTCTGTAAGCAGTCTTCACTCTCTTATGTTATAGAAACTCTTATGCTTAAAATTTGGTGAATTTTTAAAAAAACTTGTATTTGTCCTATTTCACAAGTTACTTCTTTTGGTAGCACATTTAATAATATAATACACGAGTTATATAGACCTTTTTCGAATAAAGAACTCTTATGCTGCATAACTCGCAGCTTATAGACATTCCTAGTATTGTATTGATTAACATTTAAATTTTTGTAAAAACTATCTATGTTCGGTTTTACAAATTTTATTACATGAAAGACATATTTAATGTACATAACTTTTTTCATTGGCTTTGAAAAGTGTTTTACAAGGAGTTATTTTGTTTACACCAGATATGATATGTAGAGCTTTATTTGACCAAAAATATTTTTTTTTATATGACTTGAATTTTTCTAAAAATCAATTGCATATGTCATTGAAGAGTTTAAAAATGCATAATATATCATTAGTAGTTTTTCTCTAACATTGGACTAAGGGCTTTTAATATATAACAAATTGTAGAAAGTTTATTTTCTGTCATCTTGATATGTCAATACCAAGTCAATTTATTATCTATTAGCAAACTGAAAAAATTGCACTACGACAGCTTCATCAATTTTTTGTTTCCATAAATATTTTAAATATGTACTTTTTCCCTACATTGTTTACAAAATTATATTGACTCCCCACTGNTCCCTACATTGTTTACAAAATTATATTGACTCCCCACTGTTGTGACCCAATTTAACTTGACACTATTCCCCACCTGTGGCACACAAGGTGGTTCATAGGGTCGGAGTTAATTCCTCCAGGCACAGACTATAAGGTGCCTTGAATTTTGAGGGTGTATCAATAATGTAGTCTTTTGGTGTTTCACTTTGAAGGNAGCAAACTGAAAAAATTGCACTACAACAGCTTCATCAATTTTTTGTTTCCATAAATATTTTAAATATGTACTTTTCCCCTACATTGTTTACAAAATTATATTGACTCCCCACTGTTGTGACCCAATTTAACTTGACACTATTCCCCACCTGTGGCACACAAGGTGGTTCATAGGGTCGGAGTTAATTCCTTCAGGCACAGACTATAAGGTGCCTTGAATTTTGAGGGTGTATCAATAATGTAGTCTTTTGGTGTTTCACTTTGAAGGNCAGGCACAGACTATAAGGTGCCTTGAATTTTGAGGGTGTATCAATAATGTAGTCTTTTGGTGTTTCACTTTGAAGGATGGATATATTGTCTCAAGTTATAAAAAACATACAGAAACACTTCCGAGGTGTGGTACTCTATTTTGACTGACACGTATTAACTGGGGGTGTCATGGGGGAGGGGGGCTTCTCTGGATGGCAACTTTATACTTAACTACTCTGCTGTTGATGCTGGTATGTTGTCGGATGTGGATGAGCTCCGGCGATGTGGGCAGCCTTGGAAAAGGCCCGCGTTTGCTGTTCTGTGCTCGTACTGATGTACTCATGTACTGATGTACTTTTGTCACGGGGGCCCGATGTCCCCCGACCATGGCTGCACTCGGCACGCCTGTTCTCTCTTTGCGGTACTGATTAACTGATCTCTCTGCGTGGTGATATGCAACTGTCCTCTCTGCGCGGTGGTATGCAACTGATCTGCTCGATGGTCTACTGATTACTGATTCCCCACCCACCCCACAAAGAGGCTGATATGGTATCTAGCGTCCCTCCTTAATTTTCGGCACATGTCACCTTGTTCGGGCGAGGGGGCGGTGGTAGGAAACAGAACAATGCATTTTAAAAATGTGCCATGGTTCCTGAAGGGGGGCGGGGGGAGAGGTGACACCCTTTCCAGCTTCTCAGCTGTTTCTCGGTGCGTGATTTCTGACTTCAGGAAAAATACGCCTAACTATCTCGTGAATTTCCGGCATTCAACAAATATCACGGGCTTGCTAGGGGGAGGGAGGAAGGTGGGGGGAGGCCTATGCAGCAGTGACACATGTAAGGCTTGGAAGCGTGTTTCTACCTCTGCTTGACATTTCTCTGCGGTGTTTATGACCAACATGTGTCTCTCTTCACTGANGGGGGGGGGGGTTGGTTGATGTGACAGCGCCACACTAATACTCCTAATACGTCACACGTCAATATGTACTGTGCCTTTTCAACATCCATTAATAATCTCATTATTTGAAACCATTTATCTAAGGATGTTAATGTTTTCTCAGTTATATGCCTAAGATTATCAAGATTGAGTCGTGTGGTGCAGGCGGTACTCCCCTTGATAGAGAATATAAATCAAAAGGTTCTGGTAAATTACATTGCTATTGTAATGAAGTGAAATCAACAGAGGGGGTCGCAGAGTGGACGACCAGTGCTTTGGGTGTGGCTGGTGTGCTGAGGTGAACTGCGTGTATGACATCGTCTTCCATGACAGGTTGCGTGAACCGACGTCAATCGCCAAGAGCTAAACTATGGCATAAACACTATAAGACATTATTACACTGGTGATAAATTAAACAAATTAAAGTGAACACATTGGTGACACCACCATTGATTAACAAATGTCTGTTGCTTGATGATGTGAATTTGACGGGGAGTGTCACCGCACTAAATTAAATATTACAGTGATGGAGGCCTTTATAGGCAGTCTCCCTTTATAAAAAACACAATTACCCTCCTATAATTATATAGTGGATACACTTTTATGCTTTATTGAGAAAAGTCTCTGTATTCCATTTCCGGTGACGTAATTGTATTTAACTTGCTACAGTGTTGCCAGGTGGCGGTCTCCTTAAGGGATGGACGAGTCCACCTGGTCAAAGGAGTATGGGTTGCCAGGCTCGAAGGCCCCTAACACAATAAAACCCACCCCTGACTAGATTTTAATAAATTGAAGTTATGTGATTTCTTCTAAAAAAAAGGCAGTGCACTATTGGTTGCACTTTAAGTCACTTAGTAATTTAACTTCGGCCTACAGGCCAGTTGACGTCAGTTGGTGGTGTGTTTTGTCGTATGTCGCAGCACAATCTGCTGCGACATAACAACCAATGGCCTGTGCGCACAATTGCTGCTTTGGGTAAACACAGTTTCTGATTACCTACTAATTTATTACAAGTGTTACCTCTTGTAATAAATAAAGTAAGACTGCCTCATGAGTCACATAGTACCTGTTGGCAAGAAGGTGCAATTCCATACTTGTCAACCTGCACTATGCATTCTTGACCTGTAGTTGGTGTGCACTGGTACAACTGGTGCAGTTGATGTGACTGTGGCAGTCAGAGTGGCCACAAATATCTCGTGGATGCGTGGTTTACATCAGACTTGACTTATACAGATATGCATGTGGCCCAGGTCGCACTTCTCACTCTTTTAAATTTATTCAAGCTTCAGTGAAAAGTTATAAGGCTGGTTAATCCGAAGTTGATTTGTTTTGATATGTTGCGAACATTTATGTTGATGTGGAATAAATGCTTAAAATTAGCTAGTTTGCGGTTAACTGAGCATTGCTAAATATTAAAATTTAATATGAAATTACTGCCCCTAAATGTATACATTCTTACATAGACACCATTTGACGTGCATACAGAAATATTGACTGTGAGACATTAAATTATGTGATATATTAATGCCCAAATGAAAGTGCACTGTTCTAACTGGCAGCAACTCGGACTGGTTTCGTTTTGTTTTATACACACAGAAACTTACATAAATATATCACAGTTTAGTGTCTCAGTGTTACATATGTCATACAAGTGTACTGTTCAGTGGTATGGCCAATGTAGTGTTGATTATACATGTGATTGAAGGGCACGAAGTGTTCTAAAAGTACAAAACATATGCTTAGATGTTACATGCAAACCAATCAAGTTAGTTTATATAAATCGCAAAAATATATCAAAACATTTCTTGTCCTTTTACTGTAAAGTAAAACATTTTCTTTCAGAAATGTTAAAGAAGATAAACTTAGTTATACACAAATTGTGCCTATCATACAGTGCATATCCCACATTCCTACATTGTAAAAAACTGTGTAACTACATATGCTAATATAAATATAAAAGCTGTAGGGTACTGGGCTTGCTGGGGAAACTCAGTAGGTCCATTAAAATAGCTGCTGAGAGAAACCTACGCAACTACAAATAGGGATGTTGCAGGGAGTTGGGAGGGGGCCAATCTTGCTTCTTCCTAATCTCCCTGTTGGTCAGATGAAACCCTTCTGGGTGGTTAAGGGCTCCTCACAGGGCCTGAATTACCTCCGCTCTAAGCTTCGGTAGTGATGGAAAGCNAACCCTTCTGGGTGGTTAAGGGCTCCTCACAGGGCCTGAATTACCTCCGCTCTAAGCTTCGGTAGTGATGGAAAGTGGCGGTATAGAAGCTGTATTCTAACTAGACATCGCAAGTGCAATATCACTTTGCGAAAACCATTACATTATTTGGTTGTATTTTAAGAATTGCAAGTATATATAGATACATTGAACATGTATTTAAAAATGTTATATATTTTGCTTTTAGATTGGTTATTAACTACTTCCGTAAATGTTATTTCTTATGAAGGTACAACAGGTGTATAGGATTATATATATAAACTTAATAAAATGTAATTTAATTAGAATTAAACATATTTGTATCTGTAAAAATAGTCATGTGTCTNTATATATATAAACTTAATAAAATGTAATTTAATTAGAATTAAACATATTTGTATCTGTAAAAATAGTCATGTGTCTATTTAGTACTGGTTTACACAGGGTTTGAAAGTTTTGAGATATAAATGGCCAGCGCGACAAATTTCTTTCAACCACTGGCGAGAGTGAGCGGAGGAACCGCCGCCAGCTGGTGGGGAACTATGTTTGATTGTTCAGAGGGGAAGAGAGGAAGGAAGAACTGGCAATATCGTAGCTGCATATTACACCTCGTCTTTCTTTTTGTTATGTTTTGCAGTTTCTGTCCCATTTAGGCAATACTAGTGTTACCTAGTGGGACACTGTTTGTGTGCAATTTGGCTTGTATCTGCCCTCGCTTCAGGTAGATAGCCCTGCTTGCAAATTATGAGCAGATATGGTGTCAGATATTCCATCTGAAATGTTCCTTAAAAATATAAAATAAATATTGTCCATTGTGGAGATTGTAAAAGTAGTTGAAGTGCCTGGGGGTCACTGACCACGTATCCTGCTATGACAGATGCCCCTTCTAGACTAAATGGCTGGCGGCGTCTTTCCAGCTACTAGCCGGGAAGATGCTGGAGGTCTGGAAAATGTATGAGAAACTTATATAGACAATTTTCAGAACAATGTCTTCTGGCTGGTTGAAGAGGAGGAAAACTCCCTTAAGTAGCTTGAGTTGTACAGGTTACGTTATCGAAGTTACATGACATATAATTTACAGAATGACAATAAAATGTGTGACGACACAATTTCGTGCCATCAAGTTTACAGTGACTATTTACTTATTGACTGTCTGTTCCAGTTCGTTAAATGCTCTATGTTGTTGCCTATGTGAACATCAACCCTCATAAATTTACATTACACTTATTTTTATTGATTTATACAAATTCCCCTGTTCACATAACATCACTGGGGTCTTGACATAAGTTGGCATGGGTGAAGCTCGTGGCCAAGCCGGAAGTTGTCGAAGTTTGCTGTTTATGTAACTTCAATTACGTTTCAAATGCAGTGTGCATGCAGTATACACTGGTAGAAATTAAGAATTGACTTAGACTCTGCTTTTTGAGAGCACTGAGGTGTCACAAAATGGCATTGGCTCTTCATACATGCCGTGAGCAGGGGTGATATGATGTTTGGGGTTGCCTCATGTGTGCTACGCCCTGACAGCATAGTTTTGCATTGGAGCACACGTGCTGGTCGGTTGGTATCCGAACCATGGGGTTGACCTGGTGTCGTCCATGTGGTCGGACTAAAGTGGGACCATCAGCTGACTTGTGCAGTGCTGGGCAAAGTGGGTGCCTTCCCAAACACCGATGAGGTACTGCTACTGATGGCCACACCCAATGTTTTTGTTGTCATGGTGATCGGCTGGGGCTACAGGAGTTGGTTACAGCACAACAAACAATCACAGATGCGTGTGAGGTTGGGCTCACGTCACAGTATACCCCAATGTTGTGCACCATAAATATTGTGGGGACAAAANCACAGATGCGTGTGAGGTTGGGCTCACGTCACAGTATACCCCAATGTTGTGCACCATAAATATTGTGGGGACAAAACTTGGTTTCATTAAAAAGAAACAATAAAAACAAATAGCTAAATAAATAAAAAAAATAGTTAACCTTTGACACTNAAACTTGGTTTCATTAAAAAGAAACAATAAAAACAAATAGCTAAATAAATAAAAAAAATAGTTAACCTTTGACACTCTTATTTATTTTATATGCAATTATAGAAACATAATTAGAAATCCAATGTGGCAAGCTAATAAGAACACTTCCACAATGAGGTGGCTCAACCTCGAAAGATAGCTCTAAAGACAAAGGCTGCGAATGCCTCCAAACACCTTCAATACATTTATAAATTATATTTTTTATTGTTTTTAAAATAATTTTTTATTGAAATAATTTTTACGGTTACTGGTTAATGGGAGAGGGGAAGGGTGAACATCCAACATGGCCACCGAGCATGACCTACGCCTTTAATGTCAACCGAGTTGGCAGGCACATCCCAAATTCCACTCCAGGAATCCAGTGTCCCAGTCTTACAATTTCTGTCCATTGTGATGACTTATTAAAATTAACCTAGGATGTTTAATTAACCACAGAGGTCCACACCAGCAGTAACTATTTAATGATACAATTTTTAAGTGTCTTAGATGTTAAAGTTTATTTACACTTACTATGAGTTGTTATGAATCCCAGGAGTCAATATAATATAATATTCCAACTATTAAAAATCATGTTTGTTTTGAAGGAAATATCTTAGAGCTATGAACACAATATATTTGGCTATTACAAGGCCTACCTTGTTGAAATTCAGGCTGGCATTTTTATACATTCCATGTAAATAGTACAAAAATATATATTGTATGAGATATTCAGAGCTTTTATTTCGTATAGCACCATGGCATTTTCATCATGTGACAGTGTGATGTTAAGAACAGCCAACTAAGTCTTTAACTAATTATAAGCGGAAATCTGCAGTTGGTTCAGCCGTTTCAATACAATCTACAGTTGCCTGAGAATGTGTGTTTGTGGAGTGTGGTTTGTGCTGATCACATTCGCTGTTCTTTGTGATTTTTGCCATGTGAATTGTGAATCTCGTTATTGTGCAGATTTTCGAGTTCTTAGTCAACAATGGTGAATAATCTACATGCCGGCAATCTGAAACCCAGGTCATAAATATGGCCTGGGCAGGTACTTGCATACAATCTGAAACCAATTGTAAAATATGGCCTGCGATAAGTGCTGGCTTCAAAAGAAGCAGGGCCCGCGTAACCCGTGTTTTTAGTAAATAATTGTGAAGCATCTACATGCGTACAATCTGAAACACAGAACATAAATATGGCCTAGGTAGGTACTTGCGTACAATGTGAAACCAATTGTAAAATATGGCCTGCGATAAATGCTGGCCTCAAAAGAAGCTGGCCCCGCGTAACCCGCATTCTTAGACAACAATGGTGAAGCATGTACATGCGTGCAAACTGAAACCCAGGTCATAAATATGGCCTGTGATAAGCTTGGTAAGTGTAGAGTCCATTGTGGAATGAATTTCGAAATTATCGTATGAAATACCGATATGTGTGGTGCNTGGCCCCGCGTAACCCGCATTCTTAGTCAACAATGGTGAAGCATGTACATGCGTGCAATCTGAAACCCAGGTCATAAATATGGCCTGCGATAAGCTTGGTAAGTGTAGAGTCCATTGTGGAATGAATTTCGAAATTATCGTATGAAATACCGATATGTGTGGTGCAGATCTAATAATGGTATGGCCCAAACATGTTCATTTCAGGCCTAAAGGTAAACTTGATCTGTGCTGAGTCCATTACAGTTCGAATTTCTAAATTATCGTACAAAATACCGAAGTTATGGTATACTGTACTTTAATTATGGTATGCGAAATATGGGCCAACTGACTTTGTACGATAGTTATGGTACATATTATGGTGCACTTTTATGGTACTGACATTCCAAAAGGGCCTAACTAACTTTAAGTCGAGGGAGGGTCCGAAGAGTCACCCCTCCCTCAAATCCCACCACAATCGGCCGAAAACTGTGGCTTCAAGAGCCGAAAGACATAACTGCCCCCCACCCCTCAGGGGTACCGACATTTTTTCAAAAGGGCATCACTGACCCAATGCCGAGGAAAGGTCCGAAGACAACACCACTCCCTCAAATCCCACCACAATCGACCGAAAACTGTGGCTTCAAGGCCTAAAAACATAAATGCCCCCCTCACCTCAGGGGTACCGACATTTTTCCAAAAGGGCATAACTGACCCAACGGCCAAGGAAAGGTCCGAAGACAACACCACTTCCTCAAATCCCACCGCAATCGGCCGAAAACTGTGGCTTCAAGAGCCGAAATACATAAATGCCCCCCTCCCCTCAGAGGTACTGACATTTTTCCAAAAGGGCATAACTGACCCAACGGCCGAGGGAAGGTACAAAGAGACAGCCCTCCCTCAAATCGAAATCGACCGAAAACTGCGACTTCCAGCACCAACCAAAGTTAAAAACTCACCCCTCTGGTCGCAACATCTCCTCCCAAGGGGGGGTGGGGATGTGGCTTCTCCCATGCTTTCCACAAAATTTTTAGTTGTTGCTAATTAAACTGCTTTGCTGTGAGGCTGCAGAGCTCTCTCACCAACAAACCCCGGTCTGACAAAGTTGGGGGATGTGGCTATGTCAATAAGCACATAGCACTTTACATTGTTTATGCACATTGGAATGCATATGAACTTACATGGATGTTTACTGGTCTGCAAGGAGCTGCTGCAGTAATACCTTTTATGGCATTTATGTCTGGGTTATCTTTTCGGGGTGGTGGGAGGTGATGTCCATCTGTCTTACCCCTTTTATCTGTTTCCCGATTGCTGATGATTATTCTTCGCATCCAGATCCATGTCTTTATTTTCCCCACATCAGTCACTATGCCAGTGATACTGGTGTCCTGGGCAGTTTCTGCACGGATAAGGCACCTTTCTTGTCTTATCCCTCCACCTGTGAAGTGTAGTACAAATGAGGAAAAATAAAATAATAAAACTTAAGTAAAATTAAATAAGAGCAAATGCTGAAAAAGGCCTGTTCACTGATAAATATTACTACAACACAAATGTACAACCTAGCCACAAAAAAAAGTGAAGGTTTTATTATAGATAAAATAAAAATTCTCCGTATATAGTACAAATGTTTCCACAAAGTTTCTAATCAGAGAACTGTTCAGTTTTTCTAAGTGGAAGTGACAATCGGAAAATTACTGCCAACAGACACGTGCATTTTTACAGAAAGTTCCTTCCAATGTAGCTGTTCTTTTTTATGTACCACACTATAACTCTTCAATACTATGCATATGGCATGGCAGCACAGCAGTGTTTGCACATGTGTCTTTTCACGCAGTCTCAAAATTAACACACCAGTATTTGCATTCTGATCAGTTTACCAAACACGTAGAAGCCTTCACTTTAAAACTCCAGGGCTTAATGAAACAGTTCCATTTTTTGGTATTCTTAAACCGGTGTTGGTCGCGCCGTGAGCATTTCCCTCACACTTCCCGAAAAAAGTTGTTATTGAACAAAATTTTTAATTCCCTCTGATATTTTTTCTATTTGTTCTTTATGTATAAATACAATTTAATAAATTATTATTTATAAAAAACATTCCCAAGTCACCATCATAAAAATGATTTTGTACACAAAAGCGGAAGTGTGAGGGAAACGCTCACGGCGCGACCACTCACGTCACTGGCGCCAGCCAGCCGTCCGACAGGACAAGGCATGTATGGGCCTGCCTCCGTTCGCCTAATTGTCTCCCAGATTTGTCTGTAATCTTTCACCCTTCGCTGTGATTGTTTGAGTGAAGTGCGAGTTGGTTTTGTTTGCTGAAAAATGGGTCTTGCAGCGAAAATTTTACAACTTTTGAAGAATTTACCTGAAGAAAGGAATAACTGTAAGTACATTTTTTTTCTTTTAGGGTTCGTAGGTAAAGTTTAGGTCATATTTTTGAATAAAGTGGGATTTTTCGGTTTTAGATCGTTATTCATGGCTACTTGAAGTTGGACAAAGCGGTACTGGAGGTCAAATTTCCAATGCTCCAATTGAAGAAAATGAAGTAATTTCACATCATGACCTTGAAAACGAATCTGATAGACCTAGTGAACATGAGGATCAGCAGTCTCAATCAGAAAATGGTAGGCGAAAATGAATCCCATCAAAAACGGCGGAGAGAAGATTCAGCAGAAGGAATTTGTGGTGTCTGCCCAAGAAGAAAAATAAAAAAACAAAAAAATTGTAGAATCTGCAAAATACCTATTTGTAATGAAAATTGTGAATTAACTTGCTCTAATTGCATTTGAAATGTTAGCGAATTAGAATCAGAAAAAGTGATAAATTATTTTTAACAATATTCATATTTCTATTTTAATTTGATTATGAATGTAACAGTATTTTTTTATAATACTAACATAAGAGAATCTATACCATTTCTTGAAATTAATGATTTAATGTGAATTTTTGTTATTACTTTTTAAGGCTTATATACAAACAAAAGAGTAATCCCTACTGTTCTCTAAATAATCTATTNACTTTTTAAGGCTTATATACAAACAAAAGAGTAATCCCTACTGTTCTCTAAATAATCTATTATTAATTTTGGTTACTAATTAATTGTATTTTGTTAATAAAGTTTTGTTGTTTTTATTAATTTTTTCCAATAAATTAATAATAATAATTTCACAATTTTATTGAATAAAATACATTAAATGGGTGAATTATTTATTTATGCATTTGTTTAAAATAAACACAAATTAAAAAACCATAAATAATGCAGATTATAATAAATAGAAATGACTAAAACTATGATGCTCACGCGTGACCAACGGTGTCTCACGGAGGGGCGCGACCAATGCCGGGTTAACTGATTTGCCACATAAGTAGATTACTAAAATTAGTATTCTTGCTCGTTTCACGAACCTACCCACAAATCACAGAAAACCAGTAAAGTCGGGAGTGTTTATACAAATATGGCGTAAATGTTAATTATATGATTATTTCATTGACAAAAAAATATTTATAGTTTAATATCCACGTATTTACGGCACTTTGGTAATACCACCAACATTTTTGGCTAAAATTGACATTTAAAAATAATGTATTATAGGTTATCCATATTTTAAAATGTGAACGAGCATGTAAGAATTCGGGTCGATATATCAAATCATACTCAAACGATAATCTTTCGACCATACTACCAAACGATTTATATATCATTCTCCTTCGATAGTGAAACTTTGTTTACGTTTGTGGAGTCAACAATGTGATTACAGCAAATTATTGTTACTCTAATCAGTGCATATGTAAAATAAATGCGAGATAATGATAGGTACNAACAATGTGATTACAGCAAATTATTGTTACTCTAATCAGTGCATATGTAAAATAAATGCGAGATAATGATAGGTATGCATTTGTAATGTATAATATAACTGTTTGTATGAGTGTTATGATAAAACAAGCTTAGTTAGCATTTTGGTTTTGAAAACAATTTAATGTGCAAATTTGTTACTGTTTAATAAATACAAGAATTATTATAGAATTTCACTAATAAATGTAATTTATATATATTTTGCAATTCGCAAACGTTTCTATGCCCTAGTTATAAGCCTATTGGCTCAGACTGATTGGAATATGTGTGTGCGCCCTGTTATGAGTTTGCTTGTGTTTGTACTCGTATGCTGTGGACTGCACCAGTGGTACTGTGAAGGTGGTGGAGAGGCACATATTTTGCGCAGCTGTTTGTGTTTATATTCTTTACACATNTTGCGCAGCTGTTTGTGTTTATATTCTTTACACATTACATGTCAAATGCGCCTTGCATTCATATTGGCTTTCTGTGTCTGGCATCCACTCGTTGATTGGTATGCACTGCTGCTAATGGGGCGGGTGTCCACATATCTGCATTTAAGTACATCCATCCCGACACCATAGCACACAAGCTGTTGGCAGTGTGTTGGTGGTAGCTGATTACCATTGAGTAATTCTGGACATTTTATGGTTTCTTCGGTTGGACTGTCAACACATTGCGCACATGTGAAGTGTCACTTGCGAATGCATTTGTCTTCTTGCAATGTAATTATGGGGTTATATGGTTGTTGGCCTTGCACACAGGTTATGACAATTTGTCCCTTACCATCGCACTATAAATAGTTCATGCAACGATCATAATTGCTTAGGTTTACACTCGTGCCCTTGTGGTTCTGTTGTGATTTAAGCTTGACACTGACACAACTTTCCCAGAAGGGGATTTACAAAACCAGTGTTTTTAATGGGATGTACACAGGTCCAACACAGTTTGGCTGGTATGCCTATGGATGTTTGAAGCACTGCACTGTACAAAATTTGCATGGTTGAAGGGGTTGATTGACATTTGTGCATGTACATTCGCAATGGTGAGAGTTTATGGTAAATCTGTCTTATGGTAGTTGTGCTCATAACCAGGTGCACACACCTTTGGCACAGGGCCATTAGTTTGCCTGACGAAGTGTGCAAAGCCATCATCCCATTGTTGCTCATGTGAGCTGAACACAGGAGCACAACACGGTACTTACTGCTAACAGCTTACAGCCGCCGAGGTCATGGACCTCTCCGTCCATAACAGACAGCTTATCGACCCATGGCAGGTTTACCAGCATGTGGTAAGAAGTGCTGTTGGAGGGGGTGCAGTTCGTATGCCCTTGTGGGTATCTGTTGCTTTGTTCGGCTCCGTTGTTCTTTACTGTCGTGGGAAATCACTAATTTAGTGTGATGGGGTGAACAGAAAATTACTGCTCTGTTCAGGAATGTTTCTGTAACCATTTACAAATGCAATGATATTTGCTTAATTTAAAATGTAAATTTTGTTGCAAATTATTTGCCATATTGATAAAATTGTGAAAAATTTGCAAAAACATTTAAAAAATGTGTTTGAATATGCTAAAAACATCTGTTAACACTGTTTTGTAATGTTTGAAAACATTGTGAACTCTCCACTGTTGCCTGAAGGGCTCTTACTCTCATTAATTGTTACAAAATTCTACATTTAAAATTACATTAATGTCATTGCATTTTTTAATAGTTACAGAAATTCTGTACGGTTTGATTTGGTTTTTCATTTGAGACACTGTTCTACATGCACTGTTACATGGCCAGTACACTTTACTGATATATAAATACTCGATGTGCCAATCTTGGTGCAGTTTTACAATAATTACAAAAGTTACCATTTTGTAAACTGTTACATGATGGCTACACNTTGACATTTGTGCATGTACATTCGCAATGGTGAGAGTTTATGGTAAATCTGTCTTATGGTAGTTGTGCTCATAACGAGGTGCACACACCTTTGGCACAGGGCCATTAGTTTGCCTGACGAAGTGTGCAAAGCCATCATCCCATTGTTGCTCATGTGAGCTGAACACAGGAGCACAACACGGTACTTACTGCTAACAGCTGCCAGCCGCCGAGGTCATGGACCTCTCCGTCCATAACAGACAGCTTATCGACCCATGGCAGGTTTACCAGCATGTGGTAAGAAGTGCTGTTGGAGGGGGTGCAGTTCGTATGCCCTTGTGGGTATCTGTTGCTTTGTTCGGCTCCGTTGTTCTTTACTGTCGTGGGAAATCACTAATTTAGTGTGATGGGGTGAACAGAAAATTACTGCTCTGTTCAGGAATGTTTCTGTAACCATTTACAAATGCAATGATATTTGCTTAATTTAAAATGTAAATTTTGTTGCAAATTATTTGCCATATTGATAAAATTGTGAAAAATTTGCAAAAACATTTAAAAAATGTGTTTGAATATGCTAAAAACATCTGTTAACACTGTTTTGTAATGTTTGAAAACATTGTGAACTCTCCACTGTTGCCTGAAGGGCTCTTACTCTCATTAATTGTTACAAAATTTTACATTTAAAATTACATTAATGTCATTGCATTTTTTAATAGTTACAGAAATTCTGTACGGTTTGATTTGGTTTTTCATTTGAGACACTGTTCTACATGCACTGTTACATGGCCAGTACACTTTACTGATATATAAATACTCGATGTGCCAATCTTGGTGCAGTTTTACAATAATTACAAAAGTTACCATTTTGTAAACTGTTACATGATGGCTACACCTGAAGGGTGTTTTCTGATATATCCAGTTGGTGTAATAAGTATGTAGTATAAGTTTATTATGTGAAAGTTTGACACATCCCTAACACTTGTGTAGTTGGTAAGAAAATTGCACATTTTTTGCATTGATGTGTTTTGTGACATGTAAATTAGGATAACAGATTTAATCTGCCCAAAAATGAGTGTCAAATCAGCTAGCAATTCTTAAAAAACCTGATTTTGAAAATATTCTGTAGTTTTGAAAAGTTTTGAACATTTTGAAGATATAAAAAATATGGTGAAACGTGGCTTTTCTGTCCACACCAGAAGTGAGTGAAGAGGTTTGGGAAGCTCTTAACATCGAGGTCTTGAGAGCCGATCCACACTGGAAGGGGTCCAACTTGGAGGGGGGTGGGGGGGGAGTAAGTGGTCAAGGGAAGATGGGATGATGTCACAGGTTCACAGAATTTAGTGCATGTTTCTGGCAGGAAAATCTCTCATAACATAAGTACATCTTGTAGACAATACGTTATCAGTTACTCAGATGTTGTGGGTGGTGGTCGACCATCCAGGTGGCCTCTGCTCTCTTTGTCTTCCGTTTTTGATAAACAAGTTGCGGTTGTGCTGTGTATGGTTGCTGACTGTGGGCAATTCACGGCCGGCCCAATACTGTCATAGTTGCTATATGTGATGTGTACATTGTGACATGAACCACACGTCCACGTGTTCCTTGTGCCCACTCTGACTGCCGCAGTCAAAACAACTACACTGGTCCACACCAACCACATCAGGCCAAGAGTGCATAGTGAAAGTCGACAAGACGGAACTTGCACCTTCTTGCCGACAAGGATTACGCAACTCAAGAGACCGTCCTACTCATGTATTACAAGAGGTAACTCTTTTAATAAGTGGACAGGCGATCCGAAATGGTGTTTACCCCAACGCCACAGCCATTGGGTGCACTGGCAATTGGTCGTTGCGTCCTCGCAGCTCGCGCAGCTAAATACGATGCAATACACCACCGGGTGTTGTTAACTGGCTGGTAGGCCAGAGCTGAAGAGATAGGTGCCTCAAAGTGTCATTCAGTAGTGTACAGAATTTTTACAAACAAATTGAACACAGTCACCACATTCACATCTATAGCCAGGGTTTTTTTCCATTGTATAAATGGCAATCAAGCATGGCATTCCACGCCCCTTTGCCCAGGTGGACTCGTCCATCCCTTCAGGAGACAGCCACCTGGCAACACTTTAGCCAGTGGAATTCAACGCATCATCAGTCAGTAACACTCTGGGTTTAACCCCAACAGGGGTAGAACTCAGTCTCCAGTACACAGGCTGGAGACTATCAGCCTCTGTCCTCCTGAAAAATAAGTCACTTACTACTAAGATAAAGCACTTTCTGACTGTTGTTCGTTAATAAGGACCCATCAGGTCTAGTCAGACTGTCTCGAATGGCTCGCTTGGATCTCGTGGCTATTGTTGAGTACTCCATTAGCACGGTACTTTTGAAGTGGTTAGAGGACATGCACTCGCGCACATACCAGCGAATGTTACGAGTGGCCCCGGGGCCAGTGAAAGTTGGCCCACACATTACTTGTTGTCTGTAGTGTGCCTGGGTGGCCTGCAAACTGGCTGGCATATTCATGGAAGAATACAAGTTGCTGCGTGTCTTTTGGCACATAGAGATGCCACGGTGCTTCAGGTCAGCGGAGCTGGGTATTGAGGCACGCATATTTCACTCGCCACCATTCTCCGGGGTTATGAGTTAGTTCAGTTAGCCAGCTCTGCATTTTTGGGGCACTGCTGTTTGGCTGTTACAACTTGGGCCTGGAGTTCGTCAGCCTGGTTGATTTCCGTCGGCACCTTGATTACATTACAGTTCGCTGTGTCCTCACTATGTGTTTGCCCACTGGCTGCTATAGGGGGAAGTAGGTCATCCCACTCATCTTCGTCCACTGCTACAGGTTCGCCAGTGTGCATGACAGTTCATCAGCTAACTGATTTTCGGTACCAGAAACTTGCTGCACTTCAGAATGATACGACTGGAGTAGTAGCGACCATCATGCTAACTTACTGTACACTTCTCTCATGAAATGCAACCATACTAAGCAGCAGTTATCCATCTGGAGCGTGAAGCACTGGTATTCAAGTTAGACTCATTACCTCTTGACAGCCCATACTACAGNCAGCAGTTATCCATCTGGAGCGTGAAGCACTGGTATTCAAGTTAGACTCATTACCTCTTGACAGCCCATACTACAGCTAGGCACGCGTGCTCGTTAGCATCGTACCTATGATCTGTTGGTCCGAATTTCGCACTGCTAAAGCCAATAGTTTACCACTCACGATTGTCCCTGAGTTGAAACGAGATGGTTCCTGAGTTCTTTTCACTAGCGTCTGTTTGCAAATACATGTGTTTTCTAGGGTACTGGCGAGTTAGCATGGTGCACTGGCAGAACAGTTTCTTTAGCTGCATAAAGCAAGCGTCATGTTCTGCTGTCCATTGGTACTCCCGTTAGAGGCATAACTTATCCGTCAGTGGCGCTGTTACTATTGTGAAGTCACCGATGTACTCCCTCAGTCAATTTACCAAGCCGAAAAATTTCCTTAGCTGTTTATATATGTGTGGCACAACATAATCGTCTATGATGGCTAGCTGTTCAGCTGGATGCAGGGTTTTCCAAAGGGGAATTTCCAGTTGGTACATGTCAGATTGTTGATTGCTAGTTGCTCCAGGACAAGTGACAGATGTTTGATGTGGTCCTCCCATTCTCAGACCACACCACTACATCGCCCAAGTTTTCGAGGGCATAGTCGCCGATGTATCTGTCGAGTACCTGGAACATCATGTCCTGGAACCTTGATGGTATGCACTTGAGCCCGAAAGGCATTGCACAAAACTGGAATCTACTCCCATCTGGTGGACAGAAGGTGGCTTTTGCTCTGCCATACAGCTTGATAGGAACCTGCCAGTACCCTTTGCGGATGTCCAGTGATGTCACGATTGTAGCTCGACCAAGCACGTGAAGTGCGACCCTGACAATTATGTATGGTGGTGGTGCACTATTAATGATTAGATTTATTGTCTTAAAGTCTACGCAGAAGAACAACATACGTCTTTCTTTGGGACTAAGGTGATAGTACTGTTGTATTTACTGCGGGTGGGTTCAGTCACACCCTCAGCAAGCATTTCTTTAATCTGTTACTTAATAATTATGCATTATTGTGGTTGATAACTGCGCTGAACAGCATAGAGTGGTATCTTAGTCTCTGCTACTGTCGTGCGATGTAATGGGTTTTCTGCCCCAAATACATCTCGCCACTCGTGAAGTGGCATTATGAAACTCCAGCGGTACCGCATGGTCTAACTAGTCCGGCTGGACTTCCGGTGCACAACTTGTGGTTCAGGTTTAGAGGTCGTATACAGTTTGCCACTCATTTGTCCGAAGTGGCTTTGGCATGCAGCTGTCTCAACGATCGTATTCTATT
This sequence comes from Clitarchus hookeri, assembly GCA_002778355.1. Classification (NCBI taxonomy): domain Eukaryota; kingdom Metazoa; phylum Arthropoda; class Insecta; order Phasmatodea; family Phasmatidae; genus Clitarchus; species Clitarchus hookeri. The sequence continues at coordinate 221,356 of NQII01000780.1, forward strand.
TCGTGAGCCAGGAAATGCCTTAAATGGCATCCTCACACAGGTCAACTGATAAGAGGGCCATGGTAGTGGTCTTCACATCCCGTACCCGGACTGTTATGGTTGTTCGCCCCTTGACTTCCAGTGTGCTGTCGTGTACCGAACGGCAGTATCTGTGTCGACAGTTATAATCGGCGGATGCCTACAAACCCGACATTCACAAAGTTGTGTGAAGCTGCGGTATCGTCTAATGCATGGCATGGTTGGTTATTGAGAGTGATTGGTATTAGGATAATTTCGTGGTTGCCCTTGGTGAGCTGCTGAAGTNTGCATGGCATGGTTGGTTATTGAGAGTGATTGGTATTAGGATAATTTTGTGGTTGCCCTTGGTGAGCTGCTGAAGTAGTATTTCTTAAAGTTTCGGTCGTTGTCTGTTGACAGTGACCCGAGGGCAGTGAGTGTCCGGCTCCTATCCCGACGNAGTATTTCTTAAAGTTTCGGTCGTTGTCTGTTGACAGTGACCCGAGGGCAGTGAGTGTCCGGCTCCTATCCCGACGGGCTGTTTCCTGCCGGCTGTGTTTTACTGTCCTTTTTTTCATGGCACTGAAAAAACCCATCCCATTCACATTGCGGGTTTCCTGTTCCCTATCTCTCTGATCAAGTGGCGTGGATGACTGTGTGAATGCTTTAATGCTACTTTGAATCAATGAGGCCAGAGCAGACCGGTTTTCCTGCCGCACTGTGGAGGCCACTACTCCTAACATTTCAGTGAAAATGTTTAATGAGGTTAATTTTACATATGGCAAATGCAGTTAAAGTTTTCCTTGCATTTCGAGTTTCCCTATACCGCATGGCTTTGGGCTTGTAGGGAGGAATAAGTGTTTGCAAAATATCATTGAATCCCATTCCAAAATTCGCACCACTGATGCCGTAGTGATTCACTGTGCACCACCACAAACACATGTCTCCCATGAGCTGTCCTCCTACACAATTGGGCCATTCCTGTACACACAATCCATACATGGCAAAACAACANACATGTCTCCCATGAGCTGTCCTCCTACACAATTGGGCCATTCCTGTACACACAATCCATACATGGCAAAACAACCTGTGCAGTCTCTCAGGAACACCTGTGGATCCTGTGTGGATCCTTTGTGGTTATCCCAGAGAATGTGGCAGTGACTGGAACAGTGTTGGAGTGCTGACCTGCTTAGCTGCGGTCGGTTTGTGGCAGTGGCTGTTGAGTGTGGCTGCAGCTACACAAAGCCAGCTGGTGCTGGTGGCATTTGTGGTGCCGCTCATGGTACTGCTGTGGGTGGAAGTCCCGTGGAATGGTCTGATGGTCCATTATATTATCCAGTTGACTCTGCACACTTGGCTGGTGGGCATTGCACTGTCAGCTGCGGTGCCAGGTGCAGCAATAGTTGCTGGCTGCAACATAGAGAATTTCCTGAGTGGTTGTGCACTTACAATTGATTATTCACCCACAGTTCTCACATGCCACTCTTTCTTTATTTCCCTGCCCACTTTGTTTTTGTTGACACTGGCGATGGGAGAACACTTTTCCCATTAGAAAGTGCACAGATTATTGTTTTACAGATAGCAACATTNTTGTTGACACTGGCGATGGGAGAACACTTTTCCCATTAGAAAGTGCACAGATTATTGTTTTACAGATAGCAACATTTGAGTACAGTTACCACATATAATGTGTCCATTTCTGTCTGAATTTGCATTTTCGCATCCGGTAAGGCATTTGACATGGTAAATATTTGTGCATTTTATACACTAAATTGTCCTGACTCTGGTGCCTTAAAAATTTTGTTATTTTGCATACTGTTTTGGTTGAAAATGTATTATGGTTGTGTGCAAATATAGTGAAGGTTGTTGTGGAGGGTGACACTTGAACATGTGGCTGCTATTAACAGGGCCGACATTACCCCAAACCGCTCGCGGTCTAGTGCAGTCGATGCACAATGGTGCCTTCTTGCTGCCATAGGTGCAGCTCCAGGCCTTTCCAACATGTTCGCAGTTGGCCTGGCAGATGTCGTCTTCAAGACGTCTCGCGTTGTCCGTTTCGCGGCATGGGCACAGTGTGTCTCGGAATGGGTTAGATATGAGCAAGGGTCGCATGCACTTCAGGCATAATGTTTTTGCTTGTCCATTTGAGGTAAAAGAGTTCATGTTGGGTTTGCCATTATCTTCTCGGGCCGCGTGGTCTGGCACATGGGCTGTCATGTTAACAGCTGTTCATGTCATGGCTGTTGATCTGCCACCCTTCGCGCCTATGTGGTGGGGGGGGGGGAGGATACCGGTTCGGCTGGTGGGATGGCTGTGACTATGCTCGTGCACATCTGGCTGGGTGTTCTGTTGCGTCGCCCGCCCACGGTGGAATGCCTGGGGGAGGGGTTGTCGCCCAGCTGTCTGTCTCTTCTTGTGATCGAGGTTGGTTCTTTGTCCAACACTCACTACTGTCCAAAATGGCGATAAATGTCTGAAATTCAAGTTGGCAGCTTAAAAGTTCCTAAAGTCAATTTGAGTACTTGAAGGCTTTTTACGCACATGCTTTAGGATAGTACATTACACGCAGACACTATACTAAGTGTTAACCTTAGACGTCGCTTGATGTAAACACACGAAAACACAGTTATTCTGAAATGTTGTGTGACTTAAACGAATGTTGTGGTAAGATACAAAAGTTACTCTGAAATTTCATCTGAAACTTCACTGGACATAGACACACGTAAATAATTTACACTGTATGACAAAAGTTACTCTGCATGTTGCGAGATGTTAACCAATGTTGTGGATAAGACAAAAATTACACTTGAACCTTGTGGGACATTAATAACTGCAAACATAGTACTCTGAACATCGTGGGATGTTAATTAATGAGACAGAATTACACTGGAATGTCGTGGTACTTAAGCACAAGCAACAAATTTACACTCGGATGTCGTGGGACATAAAAAATATACTTTGACCTAGCTCACCACACCTGAGATACTTACACGATTGTTCAATGTTCTTGATGGAAAATAGCTCCACAGGGAAATCCATATGGTATGAGGGGGTTCCAAGGCTGATGAGAGCCCCCACCATACCTTATCTTTCAGATAAAGGGGGTTGACTGGTGAATTTGCCCATCGCCATTACTCAGAGCACGATTTAAATTAGGATCGTTTAGTCGATGGTCCATTGGTCCATGGATTCCTCAGAAGATATATGATGCTTGTAGAAGTAGATGGAGCATGTTATACAGAATGCCTACCTTATTTTTAGAGTTATGTTGGTGAAGTTGTTAACCACCGCACATGCTTTTGTACTCACTTTTATTGTGCTGCAAGTGGGGGCCCTAAGAACCCAAATTGGGTTATGTAACAAATAAAATGCAAGCATGGGCCTTAGAGGTTTACTTGTTACTTTGTTATACATGTTCCCTTACAGTAGCACATAAAAAACTGAAGCGCACTCGGCTCGCCGATGTTCAATGTTAAAGAAACGACTTAAGCCTAGAATATTAGGAGGTTTAGTGCATGGCGCATTAAGCTCTGGATCGCATCGCATGGAGACATAAGGTCGACCCCTTGGCACTGAGAAAAAATATAACGTTCTGTTTCGTTACGTTACTATTGCAGTGAAGTGGTTCCAGGCAAACTTAAGGGTGCCCAGGAGGTCCGCGTGGAGCAAAACTCCCTTGCTGTCAGCCGGTCCGAGTGCTGCGGTCAGACTTACATCACGGCATCGGCTTGTGTAAGGATTTACCGAAGCTGGCACCAAAAACACGTGAAAAACNCTGCGGTCAGACTTACATCACGGCATCGGCTTGTGTAAGGATTTACCGAAGCTGGCACCAAAAACACGTGAAAAACATAGTTAGCTGTTATGACTAAACAAATTAGCAAAAAATAAATTTACATAACAGAAATAAACATCGGTGACATACACTACCCTAACTAAGCATTAATTAAGTTTGAGAATGTGGCATCAGATATTTCACCTCACTCAAGAANGGTGACATACACTACCCTAACTAAGCATTAATTAAGTTTGAGAATGTGGCATCAGATATTTCACCTCACTCAAGAATTTAATTAAAATAAATTAGGCCAGTTTTAGGTGGTCTGCTGGAAAGAGAAGAAGCACATTGACAATGATACACTTTATAAGAGAACTATAAAATTTAATAAAATATTGTTTTTCATATTGGTTATCCCAATTCCTGCAATCAAGCCGGTGAGCGACTCCAAGTGTTCCAATCCGGAGAGTTGGGCGAGTCCATCCCCTCAAAAGAGGTGTGTGTAGCCACAATATATTTGATGAGTAAGAAAGAAATAGCACTGAATGTAATACACACGAGGTTCTAAGCTCTTTTGGAGACTAATGTATTTTATTTATTACTATTTCCTACATCTTGGGGTTATGTAGCTCTTGTTACCAGGCCAGTAGGCCGGTCGATGTGACATTACTGGGGGAGACTGCGGTCGTCGTGGCGCGAGCTGCCCTGACATTCCCTTCAATTGATGGTGCGCCTGACAGCTATGACTAGACTACTTGTTATTCGCACCCAAGTATTACCTCTTGAGGTGAATAAAGCTAGACGGTCACATCAGTCACGTAGTTCATGATGGCATGGCGGTTGTGTTCCATTCTCGCCTGGCNGGTGAATAAAGCTAGACGGTCACATCAGTCACGTAGTTCATGATGGCATGGCGGTTGTGTTCCATTCTCGCCTGGCATTTCTGTCGTTATCTTGGCTGAGTGTTCGCCTCGGCCCGGTGTCTGCCAGGTGGTGCAAGTAACTCCAGAGGTACAAGTGATCTTGAGAGCACTCGTGGGCATGTGGTTGACATAACAAAACACTCTTTTCCTTTTTTTTTCTTCACAGGTTTTCAACTTGTAAATACAAAATCTATATTGTTTAACTAGCATTTTTAATGCGATAAATTGTAAAACTATAGATATNTTTTCAACTTGTAAATACAAAATCTATATTGTTTAACTAGCATTTTTAATGCGATAAATTGTAAAACTATAGATATTTTAGTGAACTGTACCAAGTACTGGGAGGATTGTAACTGCTGTAAATACCTCAATTGTGTGGATATTATTTTGTTACACAGTAGTAATTTTATTATGGAAACAAGTATATGAAGATTTTGCATTGTTTCTTAGTTTTGATGTTATGTAACATGTAAGTTGTTAAAAATATGAAAATACTATACAAATTGTATGAAATATTGTGTAGGTTGTAAATAATGTATATAATATGAGAATGGTTGTGTTTTATCTATTGAATATCTGCTGTGACAAGGAACTTGCTGATGATTTCCAACACTACAAATATTTTGTATTGATGCTTAGTCTAATTTAACATCAGAAACAAACAAGCTTTGTTGGCAGAAGTTGTGAGAAGTGCAGATGACATGTTCCAGTGGCCTTAAATTTGCTAACAAAAATTGAAGATTTATAAAGAATATTAAATTCATTCAAATATGAAAATGACAATGTTTTTGTTACCAAGCATGCAGAAATCCTTTGTACACTAGAAAGCCAAAAAAGCTGGTATAGGCAAGCAGATGCAAATAACACAGGTATTGAACCAATCAGAGTAACGCGATACGGTCGGCAGCACCTATATAAGACAACAAGCATCTGGCAAAGTTGCTAGATCGGTTACTGCTGCTACCATGGCAGGTTATCAAGATTTAAGTGAGTTTAAATGTGATGTTATAGTTGGTGCACGAGAGATGAGACATAGCATCTCCGAGGAAGTGATACAATTTGGATTTTCGCATACGACCATATCACGAGTGTACCATGAATATCGGGAATCTGGTAAAACATCAAATCTTCGACACCGCTGCTCCTGGAATTGATCGTGAACGAACGGGACAAACGACGACTGACGAGAATCATTAAATATGACAGACGTGCAACCCTTTCTCACATTAGAGCAGATTTTAATGCTGGGGCATCAACAAGTGCCAGCGTGCGAACTATTCAACGGACCATCATTGATATGGGCTTTCGGAGCCGAAGGATCACTTGTGTACCGTTGTTGACTGCATGACACAAAGCTATATGCGTCGCCTGGGCCCGCCAAAACCGCCATAGGACTGTTGATGACTGGAAACACGTTGCCTGGTCTGACTAGTCTCGTTTCCAATTGTATCGTGCGGATGGACATGCACGGGTATGGAGGCATACTCATGAATCCATGGACCCTACATGTCAACAGAGGACTGTTCAAGCTGGTGGAGGCTCTGTAATGGCATGGGGCGTGTGCAGTTGGCGTGAAATGGGACCCCTGATATGTCTAGATACGACTCTGACAGGTGACAGATATGTAAGCATCCTGTCCGATCACTTGCACCTATTCATGTCCATTGTCTATTCCGACGTACGTGGACAATTACAGCAGGACAATGCGACACCGCACACGTCGAGAGTTGCTACCGAGTGGCTCCAGGAACACTCTTCTGACTTTAGACACTTCCATTGGCCACCTAAATCACCAGAGATGAACAATATTGAACATATCTGGGATGCCTTGCAACGTGCTGTTCGGAAGAGATCTACACCGCCTGGCACTCCTATGGATTTGTGGACTGCCCTGCAGGATTCATGGTGTGAAATGCCTCCTGCATACCTTCAGACATTAATCGAGTACATGCTACGTCGTCTTGCGGCACATCTGCATGCTTGCGGGGGCCCTACACAATATTAGGTTGGTGTACTTGTTTTTTTGGCTCTTCAGTGTACAAACAATGTTACATTTAAATGTAAGTTGATGATAACGTGTACTTGAAATTAAGAATATAAAAAAAATGGCTGAGGTTGTGTATTTAACTTTTTTCTGTTTGCTGATGTTTATTTTTGATGCACACCATCTCACTAATACTCACAAGCACTCACACTCTCTTACACTCCCTTTCACTCTCTTACACACTCTTTCACACTTCCTCTAATTTACTGTCTCTGTCTCTGACACACTCTCTTCTTTTTTTTTTTTAGAACGTGCACAAGAAATGAGTTGCAACTGCCATAACTGTTCTATCTGATCTGGTCAAGGATCCAACTACCATGGCCTTTAGAATTCGTCAATTCACATTCTCTGTAAATATCTGGGCTGGAGTGTTGAGTGACCACGTTAACGGGTTCATATTTTTTTCCCCTGCTTGTCTGCGTAATTTTGTATACCTCCATTTTTTGCAGGAGTCTTTAATTCTAAATTATGTGCCTTTGGAAGCACTTCTGGTAACAAGGTTCGACATGATGGGGCACTTCCTAATTTCACCATTGGAGCTTATAAATACTGCGACTTAAGTTGTCCAAACCTTTGTATTAGCAGATGCATACCTATAGAATGGCTACTGTGATTATTCTCTCCCTTTCTCAACTATTACCTTTCGTCCCAAATTAAGGCTCAGCTTCACCCCTTTTGCAGAAATTCTTCATTTTTGCACAATAATTTCGAATTCATAGTAATTACTGACAAGTACAATTATAGAAAATTTACATTTTACAGGTTGTTAAAATTGTGCGTAATTTTAGTTGTGTGTTATCTGCTTGTAAAAACTCAAGAACTTATTAATAAAATAAAAAATATGTTCTCGACTGTTTACAACAAGCAGATATCACTTAACTTACATTACGCACAAGAATATTAAACAATTCGTAAAATGTAAATTTTATATAACCATACATTGTTAGTAATTATTATNTACATTACGCACAAGAATATTAAACAATTCGTAAAATGTAAATTTTATATAACCATACATTGTTAGTAATTATTATGAATCCAAAATTATGATGCGAAAATGAAGCATTTCTGCAAAATGGGTAAAGCCGTGCCTTAAATGGGCGGTGTAATTGACACCTGGGGAATCAGGGTAAAAATGACTACTCATATCTAGTGTACAACTGGCTAGGGTACTAGATGTATTGTATTAAAAAAGAGGACATGTTATGACGCTGTGCTGCCCTGTCCTGAACTTTGCTACACTCGCACTACACTCTTCTCGGCATTCGCGGTGCACTATTTATACACTAGTGCCGGTTGATGCGGTAGACGCACGTTGTGGAAAACGGTCAGAAAGGCAGGATGCCGTCCTGTGTCAAAGCAATACAAAATTTATATTACATCCAGATAAAGTGATAATAATGTTCACTCTGAATTTGAAAGTCAATTCCATTTAGTTTATAGGTGCTACAGAAAATTTTCCAGTCAAATAATATATAAGTATTTACACAAAAAACAGTTGTACATAAGCAGTGGACATAATTTGGTTAACTGACAGGTAGTAACTTTTGTACAGCTCAGGTTCATATACATTCCGATTTTATTTCTTTGACGACTTTATTTGTCCTAATATGTTTATATTTCATAGCAAATAATTGTAAGGTTTTGAATATATAAGGTGCTTTATAACTTACACATGTAAAAAAACAGCCAGGAAAAATATATGAGTGTTGATAAAGGTTAAAGAATCACGTAATATTCTCAAAATAGTTTGCACTTTTTCAAAAAGTTTGTTGGCTCCTTTATTAAATATTTAACGACATATAAAATCCCACAAATGTAAAACTTTGCTGTCTTTCACTTTTATTGGAAAAGAGGACATTTAGATTTTTTTGTTAAACCTGGCCGGACAGTTTACAATGCTTCAAAAAGGTGATGTGTCCAGGTAAAAGAGGACGTCTGGTAACCCTACAACTGGCACTATCAGTATAACACCAGCTGTCTCCCTACATATTGACTTATCACAACATGCTACAGCTCTGCACAGCCTGTGTGGCCATTGGTAGGCAAAATGTTGATAGGCACTGAACGTGCCACCTTCTGATCATTTGTGACCCATGATTGCAGTTAATAGCCATTTGTTTACTCTGTCTGTCGGATAACATCCTGGATGTCTACCTTATCACACACATTACCTCACCAACAATAACCAAATGAGATCTCATTTAATTTTTGGTTCCTCACTGCAAAAGTTGTAATTTGTACTCCTTGTGACTTATTAAATAAAATTTAATCATAAGCTCTACTGTTTACATATTTTTTGAAAAGTTTCGGTACATAAATATATTATATTATTACTAACATTTTAACTTGAAAGTGATTTTTATCACCTTATATCAATTGTGTTTCCCTAAATATGATTGCTTATCCAAGGTATTTTTCTCTTGTCATTTGGATAACAACATTTATTTGTATGCATCTTATGCATTATTGGATAAATATGCATCTTTAATAAAAATCTCTAGTATAGAAAATTGCCAGAACTTGGTGTAATAATCATCAGTGGTTTTCGTATGCAAACTGTTGCACTGAATTTGTTTTTGTTTGATAAATAGTACATTACTATATTACTCAATTTGCCTATGAGCAATGAGTTATTCAAAATGATGCAGATAACTGTACAATTTTAAGTTAATTTTGTGACCCATTTATAACACCTGGTGATGTAAGAAGCAGTCTTTATATGGCAGTTCCATACTGGTAGCATGAGATTACTATTTCAATTTAGAAACCATCTGCAGGCCATTTTAAGTGTGTGTATGAAACACTTTTGCTGTAAACTGGTGTTAGAAAATTTTGTTTATATTTCCCTGAAAGTTGAAATCAATTTTTGATTTTTTTAATATGCAGTTAAAACTTTATGACTTGTCCCATTAGTCCTGTTTTATTTCTGTCACTTTTAGAAGTAGCTTCTAAATAAAATAATGAATGCAATGANTGACTTGTCCCATTAGTCCTGTTTTATTTCTGTCACTTTTAGAAGTAGCTTCTAAATAAAATAATGAATGCAATGCATGAGTTGAGCATAGCTAAAGATCCACATTGACTATCATATTATTTTCAAGTAGCTATCATATATATTATATAAGGCATCGAACTGTGTTTTGTATAGCTGCAATAGTACCAAAACAGACACGTTTAACATAATAAATGGTTAAGCTTTGTGTACAGTTTGAGCAGCTGCAAAATATTACCAACGGCCAACATGTAAACATATGTTTTGTCTAATATTGAAGACTAGTTCTTCACATATTTTTCCATAATTTGTAAAGATAATGCCATGGTTGTAGTATCTTTATTTCACTTATAAGTATACATTTCGNTGACTTGTCCCATTAGTCCTGTTTTATTTCTGTCACTTTTAGAAGTAGCTTCTAAATAAAATAATGAATGCAATGAATGAGTTGAGCATAGCTAAAGATCCACATTGACTATCATATTATTTTCAAGTAGCTATCATATATATTATATAAGGCATCGAACTGTGTTTTGTATAGCTGCAATAGTACCAAAACAGACACATTTAACATAATAAATGGTTAAGCTTTGTGTACAGTTTGAGCAGCTGCAAAATATTACCAATGGCCAACATGTAAACATATGTTTTGTCTAATATTGAAGACTAGTTCTTCACATATTTTTCCATAATTTGTAAAGATAATGCCATGGTTGTAGTATCTTTATTTCATTTATAAGTATACATTTCGCTACATCACTCACATTTAGTATCTTTATTTCACTTATAAGTATACATTTCCCTACATCNTACATTTCGCTACATCACTCACATTTAGTATCTTTATTTCACTTATAAGTATACATTTCCCTACATCACTCACATTTAGTATCTTTATTTCACTTATAAGTATACATTTCCCTACATCACTCACATGTTGTGTAATACATTACAGTACCATCCCGCACATTACTGCCAACTGTACTAATCAACTTTTCCCTTCATATCCTACAATCCTTCCCATTATAAATCTAGTATTTTTGTCTGTTTCCTCACTATTTATGGGCACCTCTTGCCTATCATACTCTCCTCTGTGTTGACAAAGCTGTCTGTTGTTAAACCTTTGAAATCAGGTGAAGGAGCTCTCCCTTCTGTATCTGCAGTGTTTGTTTCTTTTACCTGCACTAGGCTAGCACCCTGAACCTTCCTGACCTGATTGTTGCCCTTGGCACATTTGAGTGTTGCGCTAGCAGTGGTGTCACAAATACCATTTTATCTCTCATTTGTGCCAACCTCTACTGCACATGTTAATTGCTCACAATTATTCTCTTGCTCCTGTATCTGCATTTTCACCATGCCTCTCGCTAACCGATCTCTATGCTGCCACCACTTCAGACCCTCTCAAGTTTCAGCAACACATGTTAAGGCAACTGTTTGTTTCCTGATGGCAGCTGGAACCCACTTCTCTTTGTTCAGTCTGTAAACAATGATACTGCTGCCCACTTGCAACTGCCTAATTTTCTGTCTCCCTTCACATTGCCTACCCTGTTGCTGTATCACCCTATATGTAATGTTTGGTACTACCAATTATATTCTTGTGCACACAGTTCTACCTAGCATTAAATCGCATGGTGCCTCCCCTGTAGTGATCTGAGGGGTAGTTCTATAACCCAAAGAGGAACATGGCAATGCTATCTGTAAAGGAACTTTGTCTGTGACCATATTTCTTACCTTATCCTTGAATGTTCTTACCATGATCTCTGCATATCCATTTTTTTGGCAAGGTGGTAGGGTTGTGAAAAAGTGTGCTTAATTCCATTAAACCTACAGAAGTCTGCCAACTGTTCTGAAGTAAATTGTGGTCTGTTGCCTGTGACCGTATGCTCTGGTAAACTAAAAGTCGCAAAACATCCACGAAGACATGCAAGTATCATCTCTGAGGTTACTGAGTGTAATTTTTGAACCTCTGGACATTTGTAATAGCTGTTTACCAAAACTATAAACATATTACCTAAGAACAGCTCAGCTAGATCGTGTACTCGCTGCCACGGGCGACTTGGCCATGTCCAAAGTACGATCCTGTTACCTCTTCTAAGCGAGCATCAATGTTGTGCCACCCACCACATGTAGGACCTGGCTAACGNCAAAGTACGATCCTGTTACCTCTTCTAAGCGAGCATCAATGTTGTGCCACCCACCACATGTAGGACCTGGCTAACGACTTCATTTTAACTATTCCTTTGTGAGATGAGTGCAACTCCTTTAATATTTTGCCCTGCAGTTTGTTTGGTATGATGACTCGATGTCCCCACATCACGTATCCTTGCTCAACTGTTAACTGGTCTCGCAGGTTCCAATATGGTTTTAGATTTGNACTCGATGTCCCCACATCACGTATCCTTGCTCAACTGTTAACTGGTCTCGCAGGTTCCAATATGGTTTTAGATTTGTCTCTACCTCATCTGACTAACCTAACCTGCAAAACTGTAACACCTTGCTCAACATTACATCTATCCTTGTGTCTAACTTAATTGTTTTGGCTGTTACTGGCAATAATTATTCTGTTCCTACTCTTTGATACGAAAATTCCTCCACTTGTTCTGTTTTCCTTACTAATGGTAGTCGTAATAGGCCATCTGCATTGCAGTTGCTGCTGCCTTGGACATACTCTATAGTGTAATCGTAACCCTGTAGTGTTATCGCCCACCTCTGTAACATATTGGCTGCCATCTGCGTAATGCTTTTGTGTTCCCGAAAAATGTAAAGTAATGGCTTGTGGTCAGTTATAAGAGTGAAATACCTTCCATAAAATTACTGTGAATATCTTTTGACACCAAATGTTATTGCCAATGCCTCACAATCAATCTGAGAGTAATTCTGTTGAGCTTTGGTAAATGTGCACGATGCAAATGCAATTGGACTCTCATCCCCAGTTGGATACATGTGTGAAATAACTGCTCCCAAACCATATAATGATGCATCGCAAGCTAACAGAACTGGCAAGTTTGGATCATAGTGTGCTAATACCTTTGATTAAGTTAACATTTTCTTTACAGTTGCTAAAACATCATCAGACTGTACCAACCAATTCCAACTGCAACCCTCCTTAAGCAAACATACAATGATGCCATAATCATAGTTAGCCAAGGAAGAAACTTACTGTAGTACTCCATTATTCCTAAAAATGATTTTAATTGTGACACATTTAGTGGTTTGGGTGCATTTTGTAAAGTTATGACTTTTTCAACTTGTGTGCTGATACCATTTTGGTCCACAACATGTCCTAATAATGAAACTGAGCACAACAAAAACTGACTCTTGTCCTTGCTTACCTTAAACCCAAATTCATGCAAACAATTGAAGGCATGTTCCAGGTTCTTGAAATGGTCTTCTGCATCCTTTTCTGTAACCAAAATATCATCCTAAAAACTGTCAATACCTTCCAAACTTTGTAACACTTTATCCATAGTGCGTTAGAAAATAGCAGATGCTGATGTGACACCAAATGTAAATAGTTTTTAACGATAAAGTCCCTTATGTGTTGTAATAGTGCAGATTTCGTGTGATGTCTCTTATAACTGAAGTTGTTGATAGGCTTGCGACAAGTACATTTTTGAAAAGACTTTAGCCNGATTTCGTGTGATGTCTCTTATAACTGAAGTTGTTGATAGGCTTGCGACAAGTACATTTTTGAAAAGACTTTAGCCCCTTGAATTTTTGCAGAGGTTTTCAATTCGTGGAAGCGGATATCTCTCAACCTCAAGTTCCTTGTTTACTGTTAACTTTTAGTCGCCGAATCAGTGAACTCTACAGGCTGAATTTTGTCCAAATGCAATGGTGTTTCCAATTTACTTTCCTTTTCATGTACTTGNAATCAGTGAACTCTACAGGCTGAATTTTGTCCAAATGCAATGGTGTTTCCAATTTACTTTCCTTTTCATGTACTTGTGCCAATGTAAGCTTTCTATGTGGTAATACAATATTATTGTCATTGTTTTTAATTTTTAATCTCACAACCTTTTTTAAAAATTCACCCAAACCACCATCGAATAGCTGGGAGAACTTGTTTAAGAGTTGTCGCACCCTCTTATCATTATCAACACAAGAAACATCTTAATGCATCAGAAAAATCTGTTTGGGAAAATTTAGAGTTCGATACCAGTCCATGCCTAATAAACGAGGTCCACCTTAGGCACAACAAATAACAGATTTTGGTATTTTCTTGCATGTGCTGCCATGCTTAACTTAGCTTCTACTTTTATATTACNGGCACAACAAATAACAGATTTTGGTATTTTCTTGCATGTGCTGCCATGCTTAACTTAGCTTCTACTTTTATATTACCACTCAGTTACAACTTGCCACGTGTATATGAGCATAACCTGACATTTTTGTTTTGGATAATTTGATTTTAGAAGTATTGTCTGTAGGTATCATATGATATTGATGAAATGGCTTCCCCTGTGTCCACTTCTATTTCAAGCACTACCTATGCAAGTTGCACTTTTATTAACCACGGCTGTACACCAATACTATTGACATTGAATAGATGTAACCATGTTTCTTGGTTATCTTACTCTGGGTGATTATCTTGATCATCAACTTGGAAATCTCTTACCATGTAATTTGGCCGCTTAACATTGCCTTGAGTATTATGAAGATGACACATGACATGTAGGTGACCCAGTTTGTTGCAGTTATGCCATTTTTATCCGCTAAACCTGCACTTCGAAGCAAAGTGGTTATGTTTACCACAACAAAAACATACTGCATCCTTTACTTTCACACTTTTGTTAGTGTTATATGCTGCCCTATTTGTAACTGCCTGGTTGCTTGCCACAACATTTTCAAAAGACCTGGGAATGTGTTTGTCACGATCATGATGGTTGTGAGAGTCCAGAACATGCAAGGAAAGGATGTATTGTACATCTCCATTCGGATCTGGGATGTTATGATCACGATTTCTTGACACAGCCACCATATTTTCTGCTGCCTTTTCATAGGACAATGCTGTTTTTCACAGCTTTGTCAAGCAACAATGTTTCGCTTTCCAGGTATAAAACCTGCATAATGTCCTTGTTGTGGAGCCCCACAACAAATTGATCACTTAACGCTTGATCAGGAAATTTTCCAAAATTGCAGTGACATGTACTTTTCCGTATGCCCGCAACGAACTGTGCAATGGACTCTGTGCTTGATTGTAAACATTGGTGAAATTAATGGCGAGCTGCAATCACGACGGTGCTGGAGAAAATACACCTGCAGGATCGAAATTAGTTCTGAATATGATTTGTCGGCCAGTTTAACAGGCTCGTGTAAATCACATAACAGCTTGATCATCAATTTTCTATAGACGAAATAAAAATGGCTTTCGTCTTTTTGAGTTCGTCGTCACCTTCGCCGTTGTCCTGGGCGTTAACATATTGTTCCAAGTGTTCACCGTACGAGTTCCAGTCTTCTTCGCCGGCTTTAGCGTTTTTCGCCATCCTCGTCGCAAATTGTAGTATCTTTATTTCACTTATAAGTATACATTTCGCTAAATCACATACTTGCTGTGTAATACATTACATTACCGTCCCGCGCATTACTGCCAAATGTACTAATCAACTATCCCTTTCATATCCTACACTGCTTACTATGAAAATTGTAAATAATTTGTTTCTTTAGTTTTACTGTGTTTATACGTTTTGGAAATAGATTTATAGTTACACTTTCTTCGGGAACTTGCTACCTCCATTCCCATCCTTNACTGTGTTTATACGTTTTGGAAATAGATTTATAGTTACACTTTCTTCGGGAACTTGCTACCTCCATTCCCATCCTTTAAATTGATTGCTGCTCACAGTTATTACACCTTGTAGGTTATTTTATGTGTTTCAAATTTCTAGTCAGAAGCAAATACAGTGTGTGGGTGCATGCATGTGTATGTGTGTAAAATCTTCTTTTCTGCCTTTGTTTTGTGNAGTCAGAAGCAAATACAGTGTGTGGGTGCATGCATGTGTATGTGTGTAAAATCTTCTTTTCTGCCTTTGTTTTGTGGATAAAAAGAGGTAACATTTGATTCACGAATTTAGTTTTCTGTATTATTATTGCTTATCTTTAATCCTTCATAGAGTTAACATATTTCTTATGGTGGCTGATTGAATAATAGTAGTTTCAATGGTTGAGCACTTCACTACCTAACTTAATAAATTTTTGTAATTTAGGAAGGTTGGCATTATATGGAGTTTTCACATGTTTACATCACTGATAATTTTCTTATGATATTTTTGTTTCAGACTGGTGTGTATGGAGGTGAGACACAGACTTACATTAATCATTTTCCAAGAGATTTTCAACCAGTGGATATAGAACTCTGCAGACCTAATTTTTTTGTTGATGATGTTTATGCAGGAATTGATCTCATTTTCAAAGAAGAAGGCNCAGTGGATATAGAACTCTGCAGACCTAATTTTTTTGTTGATGATGTTTATGCAGGAATTGATCTCATTTTCAAAGAAGAAGGCATACCCAGCTGATACGACATTTTAGCCGTGTAAAAAATTTTACATACTTATTATTTTATTTTGTACAATATTGAAATATAATTTAATATTTTATTGAACACCATGATTTTTATTTAATGACAAAAGCAATGTTTCTTGCAGTACTCTGAAAAAAATTAGGGAGCTCCAAATATTTTTGGGCTTTGCAAGTAAATGTTTAACTCTTGACATTTTACTTTGCGAGAGTAGCAGAAATAGTGGTTTAAGTGTGTCTGATTGTCTTAACTCAATGCGAAATTAAATCACTTAACATTGAGCGAAGTGGCACTGTGGCAAACAAATGGACTTNCTGATTGTCTTAACTCAATGCGAAATTAAATCACTTAACATTGAGCGAAGTGGCACTGTGGCAAACAAATGGACTTACATTCAGGAGGATCCGGGTTTTATTCTTGGTCCAGCGATCCTGATTTTGGTTTTCCATTGTTCCCTGAAATTACTCCAGGGAAATAGTGGGATGGTTCNATTCTTGGTCCAGCGATCCTGATTTTGGTTTTCCATTGTTCCCTGAAATTACTCCAGGGAAATAGTGGGATGGTTCCCTTTTTCTGCTTGTCTGAGCAACTTGCTCCATATCTAAAGGCGGGTTTCCACTGAGGCAACACAAGGCAGTATGGTGCATGCAACAGGCTACACATTCAACATGCACGTTGAATGCAACATCCAGCATGGACACACGTTGCTTGTGACAGGGCAACAAATGTTGCTTCGTTTAGTATTCAACACAGCAAACTATTGTCGAATGCCACAGAAGAATTTACACCAGTTCTACAAAAATACGACAGTAGTCAAAACGATGTCTTTGACTGTTGCTGATGTGGCATTTCTGGTGTTCAACACCAGGGAAAAAAAAATAAAAGAAAGCGCTGGTAGTGAAAAAANACTGTTGCTGATGTGGCATTTCTGGTGTTCAACACCAGGGAAAAAAAAATAAAAGAAAGCGCTGGTAGTGAAAAAGGAAAATTGATCAGAAATGGTGATGCTGAAAGCATGTTTTTAAGGAATTTGTTAGCTGATGATAATGATCTNAAAAAGGAAAATTGATCAGAAATGGTGATGCTGAAAGCATGTTTTTAAGGAATTTGTTAGCTGATGATAATGATCTGCTATAAAACTTTTCGCGGATGAATAGGGAAGATTTTTATTGCATTCTACAAGACTTTGGTCTTGTGATTTTTAAGTGTGAAACAAAATACCGAAAAGCCAGATCACAAAAAATCTGACTTTTGGTATCATTTCGCTTTTTGACTACTGGGGACATTTACAAGTCTCTTATGTACCTTTTCAGAATTTCTTCATCTGTCATTTCAAAAATGTGTCTTGAGGTTTGCCAAGTAATTATTGAGGCTTTATGAGATTTTGTGAAGGTAAGTATAAATAACCTATCCATCATCCTTTAAGAAGATTTAGTTTGAAGAATGAAATTATCTTTATTTTCATGTATAGGTTTATCAGAATGATGAAGTACAACGATACCTGAAAACTTAACCACTTGTAAAAAATACCATTTTCTTAAATATAAAAACCATGGATTACATGTAAACTGCAACTCCATCGTCACTTATTCGGCTTAATAAGTTGTTAGCTGTTCACTTTATTTAAGTTTCGCATTTACAGTATAGGGTTATTTTCTGCAAATAATTTAAAAAATTATACAATGTATAATGGCAAATATACTACTTAAAATGAAGATAACCAACTATTAATAATGTTAACAATAACAAGTAAATTTGAATGNATAATGGCAAATATACTACTTAAAATGAAGATAACCAACTATTAATAATGTTAACAATAACAAGTAAATTTGAATTATATATATTCATCTCTGACATGTCGGCGAGTTGATAATGGCCAACAACAATGTTTATCATGAATGTATTTTATTGAAGTTAAAAAAACAATACAATAAATCAAAACTTATATATGATACACTAGCGAACCGGCCCGGCTTCGTCCGGGTACAATTGAGTTTTCCGTGATACACTAATAAATAAATTGAGAAAAGACAATTCATGCATGTGAAAACATAATGATAAAATTATATTATGTATTTCAAGATTATTAATTAATAACGGCAACCCAAAAGGAAGAAAATATTTTTTACCCGATGGGTAAGAAATAGGGTTTTTGGAGTGTATCTGTGCAACTATCGCATAGTTACCACATTTCCGCTTTCCAGGGTTGATGAATGAAAATAAAAAAATGTGAGTTTCATCAAGTTGTAGCTTTAGAAATAAATGTACTTAGGTACTACTTTTTGCGCTTGGCTGAGGGATCTTAATCGATTACCAAAGTTAAGCAACATTCCCAGCGGCACACATTTGGATGGGTGACCGTTTAGTGGCATAACATCTGAGCACTTCCAGGCTTCGGAGGCCACGTTAAATATTCGGTCCCAGTTGTTATCGATTGATAGCAGTCTTTAAGCCATTTCAGAGGTCCTTGGGTGGCCTGATAAACTCTGACACTAGAGGAAAAAAATATTTCGCTCACGTTCCCAGCCGTGGCAGAATTATGTTTTGTGTTATTCCACAGGAAACGTACAATGAACTGGGATAGAAAGTATCCTTTGTCCTATTCCAGGACCTAAAATACCTACATACCAAATTTCATCGAAATCAGTTCAGCCTTTATGGAGCTGAGTTCGGTCACGTTCCCAGCAATTGCAGAATTATGTTTTGTTGTTATTCCACAGGANGTTCAGCCTTTATGGAGCTGAGTTCGGTCACGTTCCCAGCAATTGCAGAATTATGTTTTGTTGTTATTCCACAGGACCTGTACAATTAACCGAGATAAAAAGACCTTATGTCCTATTCCAGGACCTTAAGTACCTACATTCCAAATTTCATCAAAATCCATTCAGCCGTTATGGAGGTTGAGTGGTAACACACACACACACACACAAACACACACAGACTTTCGCATTTATATTAAAACATATATATATAATACATGATTACATCCACAGGCAATTTACCTGCTATCATTTATTTTTACAACTAACAATACATTGTTAATAACTTTCTTTATCAGCCTGATGGAAAAACTGTGTCTGAAGACGGTACTCCTTGTGACAGTTGTAAATTAAGGGACGTTAAATTAAGTTGTGAATCAGTTTCATTTTGTGACTGAGGGGAAGTGTTTGGCTCAACTGTTAAATTTAGTGATGTAAAATGAACGTTTGGTCTGTAATGTTGCTTGTATGAGGATATTCTGAAGGTGATGGTGATGCGACATGATCATTTGATATGCACCAAACACATTGTAGGAATTAAATGTAGACGAAGTGCTGAGGGGACTGGTCGTATAGTGAGTCATTATAGAGGGAGACATGAAAGAATGGCTAGAGTTTGGCGAAATAAATCAAGCTGATTGATTAGAGCAGTCATATTTCTTCATAGCTGTGTCAAATAATATATTGTTAATGAAATGTTTGAATACAGCCTGGGGCTTTAGATCAATCTTACAAATTTCGTAAGGAACGTGTTCATCACAGGTTGCACAATACTCCTGCTCTACACATGTATTCAATATGCTGTACACCTCATCTACACATTGCTCATCAAGACTTTTCACTTTTCTTTTCTGTCCTCTATTGTCATTATTTCTCTGCCTTCTACCTCCTTCCCTTCCTTAACTTAATGTAAACTGTCTTCATCCTCTGAGGTGTTCAGAAATGTTAAGGTTTCCAGGTTGGCAGCATCACCAGCACTGTCAGATTATTCCTGAAACTAAAGAACAAAATCATTATGTTTTATCTCGAAATACATATCTTATTAATACATTTATTTTAGATTCCACAATATGAATAAGAGTGGCAGAAACTGCCAAGACAGTTTGAGTTATTTTGGAACATTCCACATTGTATGGTGCATGTGATGGGAAGCACATTAATATTCAGTGTCCTCATAACCGTGGCAGTACTTATTTCGATTAAGGGGGTGGTGAGGGTGCATTCAGNATTGTATGGTGCATGTGATGGGAAGCACATTAATATTCAGTGTCCTCATAACCGTGGCAGTACTTATTTCGATTAGGGGGGTGGGGAGGGTGCATTCAGCATAGTTCTAATGGCAGTGGTTGATACAAAGTACTGTTTCACATTGTTTAACATCGGATTTAAAGGGAAGATTTCATATGGAAGCGTGTTCTGAGAAACTACCTTCTATAAAAGGTTATCTGAAATCGAGCTGGGTTTACCATCTCCAGTGTCCCTACTAGGCAGAATGGATCTGGCACTGTATGCAATAATTGCAGATGATNATTGTATGGTGCATGTGATGGGAAGCACATTAATATTCAGTGTCCTCATAACCGTGGCAGTACTTATTTCGATTAAGGGGGTGGTGAGGGTGCATTCAGCATAGTTCTAATGGCAGTGGTTGATACAAAGTACTGTTTCACATTGTTTAACATCGGATTTAAAGGGAAGATTTCATATGGAAGCGTGTTCTGAGAAACTACCTTCTATAAAAGGTTATCTGAAAACGAGCTGGGTTTACCATCTCCAGTGTCCCTACTAGGCAGAATGGATCTGGCACTGTATGCAATAATTGCAGATGATNCGAGCTGGGTTTACCATCTCCAGTGTCCCTACTAGGCAGAATGGATCTGGCACTGTATGCAATAATTGCAGATGATGAATTCCCATTGACGTGAGCCATGCGCCCATGTGTGCTCTCGTGACCACTTGCACATTCGCAGTCACTTACATCACCTAGCCAACACCGAGCCAAGGCGAAAACCCGGCCATGAGCATGCTAGGATGTGCGGGCGAGAATGGAATGCACCTGCCTCGTCATCTTGTACTACGTGACTCAAGTGACTGTCTTGCTTTATTTACCTCAAGAGGTAACTCTTGGGGGGAAATAACCAGTAGTCTGACATGGTGTCCCCCCAAATGCCATAACCATCAGACGCACCATCCATTGGAGAGAACGCCGCACCACGATGCCTGACATCCTCCCCAACGATGCAATTTCGACCAGTCTACTTGCCGGGAAAATAGTGCTACATGATCCCGAGTGTACTTAAACAGCGGGGAACTAAATCCTGAAGACATTAACAGTGTTGGAAACACCATTGCCCATCAATTTAATATAATTATTTATTAAATTTCAAATCGAGCATGGCTACCCGCACCTCTTTTCAGGGATGTACACATCCAACCCTCCCAGGTTGTAACTCTTGGACTCGCCCATCGGCGAAGCCTGCCGGAAGTGGTATGGCCATTTTTAAAACAGTTATTTTGTAAATTTTAATTATTTATTTTATTTAATTCAGTGGAAGTGAATTTGTATACTTTCATTGCAGCAGACTGCCTACACTGGCATAGAATTATATTATTATGCTTCTTTAATGCATGACATAATTGCGATGTCACACTCACAAACATCATTACCACTTAATTAAATACAGGTATGTCACCATTGTGTCTTTCTGCTATGTAATTTCATTATGTACTACATTGTTTAGATGTAAGAGGGTCAATGTAATTTTTCACTCAATTTTGGCACCAGCTTCGGGCATCCCTAGCGAAAGCCGACACCATGATGCCCAGTCTNCAATGTAATTTTTCACTCAATTTTGGCACCAGCTTCGGGCATCCCTAGCGAAAGCCGACACCATGATGCCCAGTCTAACTAAAATACTCGTGCTGGCAGAAAAAAACTGGAATTTCGCTCTGCGCTGACCCATCAGACTTTCAATTCTTGATGCAATAATTTTCATTTCAATATCAATGTAACATACTGGAATATTTTTACTTATTTTGTGCCGAGGTGTTGACTATTTTGCCACCCTGTAACTCAACCAGAGCTTAACGCGAAATGCTTGTCCACAACTAAGGTCATACATGGCTTAGACCAGGTTTATTTCGCATTAGTCACCAGCAGACCGAGTGCTGGTTCTGCGTAAGTTCAGTATGTAATAGTATAAGTGTGCATGTACATTAGGGAGCAAGAAAACATTCTGAGCAAATGCTAGTATTTTATTTGTTTTACCCCTCTGGGGATTTACCACTCGTAGCNAGGGAGCAAGAAAACATTCTGAGCAAATGCTAGTATTTTATTTGTTTTACCCCTCTGGGGATTTACCACTCGTAGCAAAATGTAAGTAAAAGCGTGTGAGGTGGCTCACAGACTCACCAACGTAATAGTGAAAAACACTTAGGTATACTGAGTTACTGGTAATTNACTCACCAACGTAATAGTGAAAAACACTTAGGTATACTGAGTTACTGGTAATTTCATCATCACCAAGCACCACAGACCGATGGAGGACTCCAAGGACCCACTGGGCATCGACTGCACGACCCTCACTAACTCATGCTCACTGAGTTATGGCACCGGGCAAATTCATCAATTTCCATCTTAATCTGGTAAGCAATGCAAGGTGGGGACCCGCATCGACAATCCTGGAACCCCCATCACGTCATATGTCTTTCCCAACTTGTGGGGCCACTGAACATGAACAGCGGAAAATGTTTGAGTACAAGTGTGGTTAACTAGGGTAGGGCACCGTCTCTTACGTTCCACGATGTTTCATTGGACTTTGTTTTCCCGTGCATATGTCTCATGTCATTTCAGTGTACTCTGTTTTCTCTATGTACATTTCGGGATGTTTCAGTGTACTTTGTTACTTTGTTTACGTTCCACGGTGTCTCTGTGTACTTTGTTTCCCGTGCTACATCTCACTGCATTTCAGTGTACTTTGTTTTCTCTTTTTATGTCTCGCGATTTTTCAGTGTACTTTGGCTCTTTTTGTAAATTTCGTGATATTTTACTGTACTTTCTATGCCAGTCACAACATTTCACATCTCGCGATAAGCAGAATAAATTTACCAGTAAACAGTTCCTATGTGTGTCTACATCACAGGACGTTTTGAAAGTAACTTTTGTTTTACCAAAACAATTTGTTTACGTTATGCAACATTAAAGGGTAACATTTTTGTATAGGGTCCATGTATGTATAACATACTTTGGCAAAGTACAAGTATTAAAAGCCTTCAGTAAATTAAACAAAACAACTTTCAGACACTCCAACCTAAAAATTTAATTTTCGGACATTTTCGCCAATTTGGGACACAAGTTAGAGAAAGGACCAGCCCCGAGCACTGCTATTGTGTAGGACCCGAAAAACTAGACAAGCTGGCAACAACCCCCTCTCTCATCAACCAGGCAAGCCAGGGAGAAGATAGAAGACAGCGTGCATCACTGATGCACCACCCCTCCATCCGCTCGGTCCGGTACCACCTCTCCTTTCGCGTGTGCTGATGGTCTGCCATGCGCTGCATGGTCCATTGACCCTGGCAGAAGCAACAGCTGACTGCCGCGTCGGTCAACTAGTGCCTCGTACACCTGTGCAGGTGTATTTTTCCGCGCTAAGGACAAAATGGTGTACCAATTTTACATCCGGACTGTAACATGTGAAAAGTGCAGGAAGTTAAAATGTGTGGGAAATTGTACCAGCTATTACCCTTCATGCCACTGGCCACCAGTGCCTGTACCCTCTCAACAGCATGGCTACAGTTAACTCTGTACAACCGGTGCCCAAAGGACACTTGCAGAGCGACTGTAACATACACAATTTCTTGCTAACAGTTCATGTCGGTACCATAACAAGTGCGTGACTACAGAGGACTGGAAACTGACAGAATGCCACAAGGGATTTATTTTGTGCAGTCTGTGCAAATACACTGTGCAAACAACACCACCCATGGTAATTTCCCACTCGTCCATGTTTAAATTTACCGCCTCCATGCTGCCGAACCACCGTGACTTGAGCTTCCACGACAGCTGTGGGTGTGTCACCAACCACTGTACTGGCTACCTGCGCACGTGGCAGTGTGATATACTGTTAACAAGGGATCGCCAGTGTTCATTCCATCTGACAACAGCTACCGGTGCGATTGGTGCCTTTACAGAGACAGTGCAATTAACGAACACAGTGATTGTGCAGCAGAGCTTCAGCCCTCGGACACCACGACACCACCTTTGCAAGGAGATGACGTGATAATCACACCATATATTCTGACAGCTTACATCCAGATGCCTGCCTCGAGCATTGCTGTGACTTTGGCAGATCAGATCTGACTGAGCCAATCCATCTGCCAGTGGTTGCGAGCACTGACGTCCTAGTGCCCTGTGTTGTGAAGTCGCCCGCATCGCAGACGACCTTCCTTGAGACGCCGCCTCCAGCTCTGCCTCCGGTGGCTGTTTTCACAGTTTTCGGCATCCCATCTGAAGAGTGGGTAGCGTGAGTTGCAGCTGCCGTAATGCAGATGCCACCTCCATTCATCCTGACCTATGCACCTTGCCCACCACTGCAGCTGCCAAAACACGTGTCTGCCACCCGCCTGGGTGTGTCAGGCCGTGACACACCACGCACTCCACTGTCAGCTGTCCTGCGAGTGAGCCATATGGGATGTGTCTGTGCTGTCGACCAAGCGGTCTTGTGTCAATGAGGAAAAGCCACACAAGCGCCGAGACACTGATTGCTTGTGCTATCAGCGCCAACCTACCCGACTCCCCAGCTGCAACCTGACAGTGCTTCAGAAAGGTAAGCAGACAGACGACCAAGTGAACTAACTTCGTTTATTGTCCTTGCCTCAACCTCATGTAAAATTTCACTCTAACGCAATAATTAGTTTCGGTGGTGAACTGTGCCATGACAACAACAAACAGTGCTTCAGATAGAGGTGCAAACACATCGACAACCATTTTGTGTTGAGGCTAATTCATTTCTGAGTGCATTTGAGAGTATCACTGCTACCTGTGTGAACTGTTGCATCATTATTTGACATCATTACCTCGGTACTGCATAAGCACTACACCTGGTCGGTAGCTCACATTCACCGCATCAACTACGGTTCATTTAAATATTTCTGGCCAGGAAGTGTGGTAGGAAGCGATCCAGTTCGCCAAAGGTGTAACCAAGTTATTCGCGGTTCAGCCCTGACCCGAGTGGACTTGTGTTATCACTGCGACTCGCAACAGACTTTCCCCTTATCCTGCATGAGCCTTCACCACCATGGCCACCGTGCGGTAGGTCGACCAGCCATTCGTACCCCCGCCCCCGTGGTGTGCGAGGGAGTACAGTGGGAACAATTACCCCTCTCCATCCCATGTCATCATTGCGCCTTGTACAAGGTAAGGTGGGCCACACCCCCGCATCTCCTTTAGGCATTTATTTCATCACCACCATTATGAAATTTGTGTGTGACTTCGAGTTCACCAGCGCTCTGTTCAGTGTTTACATCAGTCACCATTGCATCATCGACTCCACCTCACCTTCGTAGCTTGTTTACATTACTTNGAGCCTTCACCACCATGGCCACCGTGCGGTAGGTCAACCAGCCATTCGTACCCCCACCCCCGTGGTGTGCGAGGGAGTACAGTGGGAACAATTACCCCTCTCCATCCCATGTCATCATTGCACCTTGTACAAGGTAAGGTGGGCCACACCCCCGCATCTCCTTTAGGCATTTATTTCATCACCACCATTATGAAGTTTGTGTGTGACTTCGAGTTCACCAGCGCTCTGTTCAGTGTTTACATCAGTCACCATTCATCGACTCCACCTCACCTTCGTAGCTTGTTTACATTACATCACAACAGTGACCCATTTTTGCCGCCGACATCTCACGTCCAGGTTGGCCCATTAGCATATTTTTTACTCTAATTAGTGTTTAGCTTTAAAATATGTAGTGTATTTATATGCTTAGCAGTGTTTGTGTATAACTGCCAATATTTCTACATAACTTTATTTGTTTACGAGTGTTAACATACATTTCAGCAGATTTAAGTTATTTATAGTACTTATAAAACAATTCCTAATTACCTTTCTAGTGCTCATTGCATTTTAGTAGTATTGTGCGGCAACTAACTTGGTCTAACATAGTGCAATTATTTGTTTACATCCAATTCTCTCGTCTCTTGTGCATGAGTACAGTGCTCATTGGGTGTTTACATCGTGTTTATTGATGTCTGTGTTCATGCATCTATTACTACAACATAATATACAGCCGATTCACCATGCAAATCAAAATCACAGTCAAATAATACAATGACAGCAGACACTGCAGACCCGACAAGGACAGCCAGCTGTGTCACGACGCCCCGTGTCGTGTCACCCATCTATTAATATGTCACAGATGGTGAGCCACCGGGGACACATGTGGGTGGGATCTTCCTACAGGTAAGCTCCCACCCTGCTGCACCGCGATGCCTTCGAGGTGCCACGCAGCAGTTGACACCATGTCATGGGATGACTGGCAAAGCGACGGGGGATGTATCAGTCCTAGAAGATCTGACTGAAGAGCACGCTCCTCGCCCCTCGTGATCACCACAGACATGTTGGCGCCCATGCACCTGAAGCAGTAGCAGAGGTGATGAGATGGCAGAGAAGGGTCTCCACTCCTCCCTGCCGATCCAAGTGGCCACGCCGCCTACACCACCCAGCATGCACGGCCTACAGAGGGGCCACCCTTTTCCCTGCACACATACTGTGGCCTTTAAGCACCACCGGGGTATTGACCCTGAGCCAGCAGCAGCCAGCAACATGCTGCACTCACATGGGCCTTACCAGCTGAGNAGGGTCTCCACTCCTCCCTGCCGATCCAAGTGGCCACGCCGCCTACACCACCCAGCATGCACGGCCTACAGAGGGCCACCCTTTTCCCTGCACACATACTGTGGCCTTTCAGCACCACCGGGGTATTGACCCTGAGCCAGCAGCAGCCAGCAACATGCTGCACTCACATGGGCCTTACCAGCTGAGNAGCACCACCGGGGTATTGACCCTGAGCCAGCAGCAGCCAGCAACATGCTGCACTCACATGGGCCTTACCAGCTGAGGCCGCATCACTGTCTGCAGCCACCAAACACCTGCTGCACCTGATGTGTGATGAGCCACATGGGGGATTGCGGGGCGAAGAAGTCTCTGAAGAGTGTGGAGTTTGATGTGAACCATGTGTCTACATGTGCTCTCGTCACCGCGTGCAACTCCGCAGTCACTTACACCAACTAGCTGACACCGGGCCGAGGCGAACACCCAGCAACGAGTACAATAGGATGTGCTGGCGAGAACGAAATGCACCCGCCTCGTCGCCATGTACTTTGTAACTCAAGTGACCATCTTTCTTTATTTACCTCAAGAGGTAACCATTGGGGCAAAATATCAAGCGATCCACCTCGGTGTCCCCCCGAATGCCATGCTGTCAGTCGCACCATCCATTGGAGGGAATGTCGGGCAGCTCGTGCTGCGATGCCTGGCATTCTCCCCAATGATGTAATCTCGACTGGTCTATTGGCCATGGAAATAGTGCAAGATGACCCCGAGTGTCATTACACAGTGGGGAGTTAAATCCCGAAGCAATCAACAGTGTTGAAAATACCTTAGCCATTCAATTTAATATAATTATTATATTAAATTTCAAGGCATGCATGGTTATCCACACCTCTTTTCAGGGATGTACACATCCAACCCTCCCAGGTTGGAACACTTGGACTCGCCCATTGGCTGTTTTTAAAACAGTTTTNTTCAGGGATGTACACATCCAACCCTCCCAGGTTGGAACACTTGGACTCGCCCATTGGCTGTTTTTAAAACAGTTTATTTTGTCAATTTTAATTCATTTTTTTAATTTTTTTTGATTATGTGTAATTGAATTTGTATGTTTCCATTGCAGCAGACTGCATACTCTAACATCCAATTCTATTTTTATGTTTATTTAGTGCATTACATACATGTAACGCCACATTCACAAACATAATTAACACTTAATCAATACATGTATGTCACCATTGTGTCTTTTTTTATGTAATTTCATTATGTGCTACATCGTTTATATGTAAAAGGGTCAATGTAATTTTCCNTTTTCTATGTAATTTCATTATGTGCTACATCGTTTATATGTAAAAGGGTCAATGTAATTTTTCACTCAATTTTGGAGCCGGCTTCGGGCATCCTTAGCAAAAGCCCACACCATGATGCCCAGTCTGACTTCAACACTCGGACTGGGAGGCAATTTCGCTTTGCGCTGTCCCCTTGTCAACTTCAACTCTTGCTGCAATCATTTTAATTTCAATAGCATGACGTGAACCAGGCGTTCACTGGTACCTTTGTGCCCACTGTGACTGCCGCAGTAGTGTCCTCCACTCCAGATGCACCACACCAGCAGGCATGTGGGCAAGAGTGATAGTGTATTCAGTGTTATGTAATCAATCAGCGTTCGTCAATATCGTTTATTCAGTGCTATGTAATTAATCAGAGTTCACCAATATAATTACATCAGTGCGACATAATTGATCGGAGTGCATCAGTATAGTTTATTCAGGGTTATATGTATTTATTCAGTGTCATAATTATCAAGTGTATTTGTTCCATGTGTGTAAATTGCACCAGTGTCATTAATTATTCAGAGCTTAATAATTTAGTAATTATTATTTATTGGTTCAGAATATCTATTCAGTATTTATTTATATCATATTTATCGTGTTTAAAGACAGTCATCACATACCCAACCAGCCAGGGACATGTAACATTACTAAGTTGGCAATAAAGTGGCTGCTGTGATGCAAATAATTAATATTAATATAACCCTGATTTATTGTTTATTCGTGCAAGGGTAATTGTGTTTTATTATGTAAGTTGTATAGGGTAATCATGTTTGATTATGTTAATCTAAGGTATATCATTTTCTTACATCTCATTTGCATTTTTAAGTCGCCTTTATGTTTCATCTTTCCACCGCTTGGCGTCGACCGCGCTCAGGTAGCGGGAGCCGGCGCAGTTCTCAGCCTAGTACGCCGCATCACTTCAACGTGGGCGGTCGTGGTAAGTCTCTTGATTCACAGGAACCTCGGTGCCAGCTCCTGAGGCTGCAACCTCACTCAGTAATCGTATCATCACATCATCCACGAATTAACTTGTATGTTATGCTACATCGCACCGAGGGGAGAGCAGCATCATATGCATTAATTAATCGTAATCCATTAGTGTGTTATATTGTACGACCACGCGGTCACCACATGTATGTTCGGTTAAGTGTTCAATAAAATAATCATCTTTCATATAACCAATAGTGCGTTCATTAATCCGGGTGTGCGCAGCGGCCATACAGCTCGCATTTTCCTATTATCTGATGGTGTGTTACCCCGAGTCCCCTAGGGTGATTACCCACGACCCGATCTCATTGCTCAACATTGAGCTGGCGCCCGGCACTTTCACAGCTCGAGGGACACCGCGCGCCCAACCGTCTCCCTTTGACAAGGGACGTACCGAGCGCACGTCAAGCAATGTAACATATTGGAATATTTTTACCTCTTTTTTGCCGAGGCGTTGACTGTTCTGCCAGCCTGTAATTCAACCAGAGCTAACGCATAATGCCTATCCACAACTAAAGTCATACATATGTTAGGACATTTTTGTTCTGCATTGGTCACCAGCAGGCGCCGGTTTCTGCATAAGTTCGGTACATGATAGCATAAGTGTGCCTGTACATCAAGAAACAAGTAAACGTCCTGAGTAAATGCTAGCATTTTATTGGTTTTACCCCTCTGTGTATTTAGGGTGCTAACTCACTTGTAGCAAAATGTAAGTAAGAGCGTGTGAGGTGGCTCACATCCTCTCCAACATAATATTTTGAACCCCTAGGTTTACGGAGTTACTGGTCATTTCGTCATTTCCAAGCACTGTAAACCGATGGAGCACTCCGGGTACCCACGGGCCTTCGACCGTATGACCCTCACTAACTAATGCTCACNGGGCCTTCGACCGTATGACCCTCACTAACTAATGCTCACTAAGTTGTGGCGCCTGGCAAATTCATCAGTTTCCACCTTTATCTGGTCAGCAAGGTAAGGCGAGGACCCACATCAACAACCCTGGAACCCCCATCAAATCACCATTGCAAGATACCATAATGAAACCATTTGCTGGTGTACAAAGACAAGGATCACCTGAGCGAATCTATAATTACAGTTTTAGCCATGGTCGTAGAGCTGTAGAGAACACGTTTGGCATTCTAGCTTCTGTTTGTCGAGTTTTTCAGATGTCTCTATTGCTCAATGTTGATAATGCCGAAAAAGTTTCAACAGCATGCATTGCATTATCTTCAGAACTTCCTATGAAGGAGTGAGTGCAACTTTTATATTATTGTACTTGCCACAAGTTTTTTTCGATTTGGATACCAAAGAAGAAACCATCATTCACGGTGCATGGATAGCAGTGAAAACTGAAAATTTAGGGATGATTGACAAGCATGCTGTACCACGCTGGCCACTATATGTAGCAAAACAAAAGAGACAGGAATTTAAGGAGTATTTTGTTTTGGATGCTGGAAATGTTTCTTGACAAAATGTGTATGCATAGGNCAAAAGAGACAGGAATTTAAGGAGTATTTTGTTTTGGATGCTGGAAATGTTTCTTGACAAAATGTGTATGCATAGGTTGTACATGTGTAGTTAGATAAGGTTATTGTTGTATTGTTTTACATGGATTGGGATATCTGCTCCTCTGTCATCACATGTTCGTGGAACACACTTCGCACCCATAAATTAATGGACTGAGACTTGTAAAAAAGGTAACACTAGCATAACAGTTCAACACTGGTTTATTGGTTGCAGCCACCATGGGGCACAGCATTTCCAAATACACAGCCTAGCAAAAAATGCCACACACCTTCCACACTAAAAATGNGCAGCCACCATGGGGCACAGCATTTCCAAATACACAGCCTAGCAAAAAATGCCACACACCTTCCACACTAAAAATGCTTGTTAATTCTGTTAAGTCTACACTGTGCGCCTCAGATTAACACCAGGATGAAGACCCGCGCGAGTCACTAACAGGATGCAGCTGGATCAGAATGCTGAAGTTAGCCTGGCCTGAAACCCAACACGTGGCTTTCCAGGACCACAGCGGCATACTCCAAATAAAATTTACCAAGCGAGTCCATGCGGGGTGAGGGAACTTGTCGGGGTAAAGAAAAATGTTCTGGTAAAAATTAAAGAAAATCACTACAAAATAAGCTAAACTCACAAATGATGCAGGCCCCATNGCAGCCACCATGGGGCACAGCATTTCCAAATACACAGCCTAGCAAAAAATGCCACACACCTTCCACACTAAAAATACTTGTTAATTCTGTTAAGTCTACACTGTGCGCCTCAGATTAACACCAGGATGAAGACCCGCGCGAGTCACTAACAGGATGCAGCTGGATCAGAATGCTGGAGTTAGCCTGGCCTGAAATCCAACACGTGGCTTTCCAGGACCACAGCGGCATACTCCAAATAAAATTTACCAAGCGAGTCCATGCGGGGTGAGGGAACTTGTCGGGGGAAAGAAAAATGTTCTGGTAAAAATTAAAGAAAATCACTACAAAATAAGCTAAACTCACAAATGATGCAGGCCCCATGGGACTCAACTCGTCGCTCACCATGGCTATTTGAAGACCAACAAAATCATGGCAAGTAGGTAACTTCAGGAGGTATATCTCAAAACGTTACACAAAACCCTTTAAATACAAATAATGTTGAAACAGTAAAACAACAATTATTTTGCCAATATTATTATGAAAGCAAATTGCCCTTTTCTGGTGTTAATTATAGTTATGAAAATTAAAAATGTTTGAAATGGTTCTGGCTCAGGAGGCCAATTAGATAGTATGTTGCCATCTTGAGGGGTTTGAGAGTGTGTGATGTCATGTGGTGCTCGGGCACCATGGTAACTATTCGTGATGTAATGCTATTGCCCCAC
The DNA here is from genome assembly GCA_002778355.1 of Clitarchus hookeri. Classification (NCBI taxonomy): domain Eukaryota; kingdom Metazoa; phylum Arthropoda; class Insecta; order Phasmatodea; family Phasmatidae; genus Clitarchus; species Clitarchus hookeri. The sequence continues at coordinate 253,409 of NQII01000780.1, forward strand.
ATTTTAAATGGGATCCCACTTCTTCCTACTGACTCTACCTATTGCTCTTTTCGCACTACACACATCATGGGATAGAACGGCATCACGAACAGTTTTATCAGAATTTCAGTGCTTATTAACAATCAACCTCGTCTTGCTCTCATAGACACTGCAGTATCGCACAATTTTGTAAGCACAGTTTTGTAGATGTCCGCAAAATTTGTCCCANGCATCATGGGATAGAACGGCATTACGAACAGTTTTATCAGAATTTCAGTGCTTATTAACAATTAACCTCGTCTTGCTCTCATAGACACTGCAGTATCGCACAATTTTGTAAGCACAGTTTTGTAGATGTCCGCAAAATTNAACCTCGTCTTGCTCTCATAGACACTGCAGTATCGCACAATTTTGTAAGCACAGTTTTGTAGATGTCCGCAAAATTTGTCCCACCCAACAAACGGTTCAGCTAGCCACTCAACATTATACTGGTGAAATCGATGGTGAAATGAGCATTACAGTGCAAATATGGGACATAGAAACTATCACAACAGCATGTATATCATATGGCATAACGGCAGGTGCCATATTAGGAGTGCTGTGCCTCACAGAGCAATATACAGTAGTAGACCCAGCTGCACACTGCATACACTTCGGTCAGAAAAGGCATCGCACCATGTATAACCTGAATCTTCGACCAGCTGGGACCATACCAGAATTGCCATTAGACGATCTTGACCACTCTGAGCCACCTGAATTCCGCGAAGTCATGAAGCACCTCCTGAAACAGCGTCATAATGCGTTCACAGCAGCCTACTCGCTGCACCGCACAACTGTTNCGAAGTCATGAAGCACCTCCTGAAACAGCGTCATAATGCGTTCACAGCAGCCTACTCGCTGCACCGCACAACTGTGGCAGAACACTGCATACCCCTTACTACTGACACCCCAGTCTATGACAGCCCATGCTGATACCAACCTCACCAGTGTCGAATTATTAAAAAACAAATAGCAGAAATGTTACAAAAGGGTATCATCGAGCCTTCTAACAGTGAGTTCAACTCCACAATTACCTTGGCGCCAAAGAAAGACGGCTCATGGCATTTTTGTGTTGATTTATGTAGGTTGAACCTAGTGTCTAAGAGTTGCGCCACCACTATACATCCATGTCAAATATGCTCTGAACATCCTTGGATGTGCTAAAGTGCTCATCCCAATCAATCTGCCAGTGGCTNCGAAGTCATGAAGCACCTCCTGAAACAGCGTCATAATGCGTTCACAGCAGCCTACTCGCTGCACCGCACAACTGTTACAGAACACTGCATACCCCTTACTACTGACACCCCAGTCTATGACAGCCCATGCTGATACCAACCTCACCAGTGTCGAATTATTAAAAAACAAATAGCAGAAATGTTACAAGAGGGTATCATCGAGCCTTCTAACAGTGAGTTCAACTCCACAATTACCTTGGCGCCAAAGAAAGACGGCTCATGGCATTTTTGTGTTGATTTATGCAGGTTGAACCTAGTGTCTAAGAGTTGCGCCACCACCATACATCCATGTCAAATATGCTCTGAACATCCTTGGATGTGCTAAAGTGCTCATCCCAATCAATCTGCCAGTGGCTACTTGAAAGTTCCGGTTCGACCGGAAGATCGCCACAAAACCGCCTTCACCACACCTGTTGATCGCCACTTCCAATTCTGTGCAATGACATTAGGAACTTAAGTGCACACCGTCAACATTTCAAGCCATGATTGTGAGAGTGTTAGATGGGCTAATAGGGGAAGTCGCCTTGACGTACCTGGATGATGTGACCATCTGGTCAGGGACAAGGGAAGGACCACATTTATCACCTGTCACTCGTACTTGTACGTCTAGCAATCAATAGCCTGATGAGCACAAACAGGAAGTGTATCAATCGGGAAGGTAATTATTCAGTTCCTAGGCCATCTCATTTATGGGGATGGAAGCCACCCGAACAACGAACAGTTGCAGCTCATTGACAGTTATCCATCGCTAACTACACACAAACAACTCCGNAGTGTTAGATGGGCTAATAGGGGAAGTCGCCTTGACGTACCTGGATGATGTGACCATCTGGTCAGGGACAAGGGAGGACCACATTTATCACCTGTCACTCGTACTTGTACGTCTAGCAATCAATAGCCTGATGAGCACAAACAGGAAGTGTATCAATCGGGAAGGTAATTATTCAGTTCCTAGGCCATCTCATTTATGGGCATGGAAGCCACCCGAACAACGAACAGTTGCAGCTCATTGACAGTTATCCATCGCTAACTACACACAAACAACTCCGNATGGAAGCCACCCGAACAACGAACAGTTGCAGCTCATTGACAGTTATCCATCGCTAACTACACACAAACAACTCCGCAAATTTTTCGGCACAGCCAACTGGCTCAGAGAATACATTGAAAAATTCGCTGTAGTCACAGCACCTCTCACCGACCTCATGTCACTTAACATTAAATTCTACTGGTTGGAAGTACATCAAAACATTTTCAATGAACTGAAGCGCCGCTTCGGCGAGTGCCCTGTATTAGCACATCATGACTTCACCCGTCATATCTATGTCTAGACTGATGCGACCGAAAAGGACCTAGGTGCATTGTTCTTCCAGCTGAGAGACGATGGTGCTCGCCACATCATCGACTTTAACAGTGCTAATTTCTGTCCAGTCGAGCGAAGGTACGATGTGAACGAGCGTGAATGTCTGGCCATCGTGTGGAGTTTTAAACAGTTCTGACAGCTACCTGATTACCAGTGCATCGCACTGTGCACCGACCCCCGGTGCCTTGTGTGGCTGCACAGCATTAATGAGAGAGCTGGAACAAGCTCATGTGCTTGGAACTTTTTCTGCTGTCGTACGGCTTTGAGGTACAGCACATCGCAGGTGAAGATAATCAGCTGGCAGACCTTCTGCCACGCTCACCAACTGAGTAAATTGCATGGGACGAAGAGGAGTGGGAAACTATTCTTCCCTCTTCCTCCCCCTCCTTCAACATTCTGCAACAGTGTCCGACCGGATTGAGTGCAATTAAATTGCAGTGTTACCCACCCCACCTTATCTGGTTACATCAACCCATGATACAGGAATAGTTGAACTGCCTAGTAGCTACAAAGTGTAAAGACTTGTGCAGTATGTAAACAGCTAACCATTGGCTCATAGCGAGTGACTGTCGAGACATGTGCATGCATAACTGTGACATGTAGTGCATTTACATGCCTACCACAGCACATGAATTAGTAACGCATTGCATGCATTGTAGTGAGTTGTCAGGACATACTGGTGCAGCACAAACACCCCGGATAATTTTAAAGCATTTTTACTGGCCCAGCATTACAGTGCATGTGCGCAACTTCGTTTGTGCATGCATCACATGTAATTGCACTGACTAGCAACAGAAAAAACAACCCAGGGAACCAAACGAGCCATTCTAGACTGTGGTGCTCGATTAAATTTGCCCTTATCCCCATGCCCCTAAGGGCAAGAAATTCCTGTTGGTTGTGACAGATTTATTTTCACAATGGGTCGAAGCCTATCCAGTTTCCAGTGCTCGAGTTAAAACAATTGCTAAAGTGCTCGAAACAGAATTTTTCCCTCATTGATGTTATCTTAGAGTGCTGCTCAGTGACAATGGATCCAAGTTTACATGCCGTTTTTGGTGTGACTTCTGCATGCGATGGGGCATGCAACATCATGTGATGGCAGTATACCAATCATGTGCAAATCTTACAGTGTGCCACAATCAAGAGCTGAAAACACAAATGCATTTTCATGTTGGGGGTAATCACACTTCCTGGGCCGAACATCTGCCAGTCGTCCTGTTCATGCAATGTACGAGGACAAACCTGGCCACTGTCAAGACATCTGCCCTGCTGCTTTAAGGCCGTTATATTCCCCTTCTGGGAAGAGTTTGTAAGCGGGGCGAGGGAATGCGCCATGAGTCCTGTAGCAGACAGCTATGGAAGAGAAGGGGGGGGGGACNGGGAATGCGCCATGAGTCCTGTAGCAGACAGCTATGGAAGAGAAGGGGGGGGGGACGCGAGCACATAATCCACGAGCCAAGAGAAAACCAGTGCCACTATATAGCACAATAGTTCCCTACCTCTGCTCTCCCGCCTCTGTAACTACACCCAGGCCAGCTTGTGTACATTCGCATGCACCCACAATCAACAGGCAAAAATTGATTTTGTGCTAGCTTTGCCACAAAGTGAAGTGGCCCTCACCAGGTCAAAGCACTATGGGACGCTTACTACCTATTGTGAATGAGCAGGAGGCAGAGTGCCACGTATCACCACGATGCACTACATCTCGCAGAAGCCACCGATGCTGACGTCGCGACGACTTTCGTCGACCTGCCAGTAACAGTCAGCAAAGTGAATGGTCAGGCAGAAGTGCCACCCACCGATGCCGACACATCTGCATTAGACATCCATAGCGTCATTACCCAACATATGTTTCAATCTGAGATGTCCAGCATCACGATGCCTACAGGAGCGCCAACAGATGGTGGCTGTACAGTAGTGAGCCAACTACTCACTACAGCCATCATTTCAGCAACATCTGCATCTGCCACCTCGGACAACTGTCATACAGTGCCCGACCTCCAGCACATCATGCAAGACACATCACCTGGGCCACCTGCCGATGGCCTTGACCACCTGGTGATGCTGCCATCTCTGATGGCATCACGATGTCCTCGAGATACCCTGCATCACCAATGTTATGCACGGGCTCATCGGCCTCTGAGTCAGGCACTTCACCAGGACAGGATGGGAACGCCCAGCCACCTGCCTTGCGCCGCAGACAACGTGAGAGCCATAATGCTTATTTAAGTCTAGTAACAGAGTGGGATGGATGTCGCGCATGGCCTCTACCGGCCTTCACTTACCTACCATCTGGTATATCATAGCTATCATTTTGTACCGGAACATTAATGTAATTTCTTAGCCCAGAATGTGTCTCTCCACACCTCAGGAGCTTGCACACTCATGAGGCATACTTTTTCACTTAAGTAACACGTAGGCCTCGTGCCATTTTTGCAGCATTAGAGTTCCCCGAGCTCAAGTGGGGAACACAATCTAAGTGCCACTTCGGAGGGGAAAGAAAATAAAACGTATGTGTGAAAAGTCTCACTGACATCTTTATTTTTCCAGCTGCTTCGTGGCTGCATTATTTTTCTTTTCACGATTTCTCCATTTTCCGTATGAGTCTACAGGCATTGAGGTTGCCTGAAACAACCTCAATATGTGAGTATGCATTGAGAGGGGCTACAACACCTCTCACTAGCCCAGGTACATGGGATTATAGTTGAACTTCCGATGCTGGATCATCAAGGGAGGCGACATATAAGGGCCATCGATCACATGGCATCCTACCTGACGCTCTGAGAGCTTGCGCCCTATGAAAAATATCACCTCTGTCTGGGAGACCCCTGTCCCAGAACTTAACCCTGCATAGGCAACAGCCTATTCCCTTGATGACCAAACCGAGCTGCATCAACTTCCTATTTTTTCAAATAATCGCTTTCCTTACATTTTTTACATTAACTCTCTCACTGAAACTTTTCCATGTGCTTCTTGAAACATAACAACAAAAGTATTATTCGAAAAAACAAACTTTGTCAACTGATTTAACAGATCTCACAAAATTACCTTTCTTATAAAATGTCTTATCTTTTGCAAAATAAATTTGTTTCTGTTGTCATAACTAATCATGTCAGCACATACTCTCCTTTGCATTTTTGTTAAAGGGATTGGCCCTTTTTCTAATTTCCCGTGATATTGGTCACCAAAACCTACAATACTAGAACTTAGGCAGAAATGGTCCAAGTTCGCAAAACTTTGTAGTCTGATTGCAAAAATAGTGTGTGAATGCTCAGTGGGATTTAACCCAATTAAATTAGTAAAGAAAATTTCAGTCTCTGATACAAACATTGTTAAAATCAATGTTCTAGTACGATTAAAAGTATATTGCAGTGAACATGGTTGAAGTACGAAGTTTGCTTCACCCCCGAGCTGCGAGCTGCGTGATGCTACCTGCCCTGATGCCCGCTACTCTCAGTCTGAAGAGGGGGTAGCGTGGCGGAGGTAACAGTAGTTGACCGCCGCCCCCCCAAAACAGAATATTCCTTCACAAAATATGAAATGAGTGAAATTAAACATGTAGCTCTTGAAAATACATTGCACTTTGCAAGACGTGGATTGTAGTTTACATTTGTATACAAAAAAGTGATAAATTATGTGGCATTAATTTTTATAACATTTTAAATATTTTCATAATGAGTCTTTGCCACTACCTGAAAAAGTGAATATAAACATATAACACTTTAAGACATGAAGAAAATGATTATGCATTATTTAAAAAGCCTTTTAATTAATATTAAAATTATGTATATTTGTCATGAACATTTTGGCATGGTTCAGTTATAGTTAAAGTTTCACACTGCCGGAGTCAAAACACATATCCCTAATTAATTATGAACGACTCTTGTTAAATACATCACTACTTATTGCTGTGTTATTTTAATAAGAGTTACACGATGCAACTATTAGATTCTCATAAAGTTACTGGATTAATTAGTTCTCGGCGACCACATGGTTGGCACTTTGCAACATCGGTATTCTGTTACCCGTGCAGGGATTTTTTTACACCCATTTCCCGTATTGCTAATAATTATTGTAGTAATTATGAAGGGTTGATCAGGCTTTTTAATGCAGTTAAAACATAGTTATGCATTGTGGCAGTGAAAGTCAATACACTGACTTTGGTAGCATAACTTGGGCGTGCGGAGAGCAGCATGTACTTTGTGTAGATAGTTCCTACCTCCAGCGCTAGGTGGTGTGCGCAGGTAGACATGGGCTCTGGGGGAAGCTGTAGTCGGTGTCAAGATACTGGGTGTATTCCAGTGCGTGTCCTGTCGAGTCGACAGCTTAACATCTTGCATCCAAAGTGTCTTCCTTCTCTTTAAAAGTTTATTTTTGCCGACGTCAAAATCGCAGTAAACCTTCACATAGATTTGTTTATATCCCTATAACTAGTATTGAAGCACGTGCAAACAGCAAACACGGCCTTCCAAACCTACAGACTGTATAAATATCACCAGTAACGTTGTTTTCGCAAATAATATTCCTTTCACTATATAAAAATATTCAGAATTAATTTGTTGTTAGACAAATTTATTCCAGGTTAAAAAGTCTTTGACATCATATTATCATTTATTAATTTAATAATACGCGGCCATTACAGACACTGCTTTCTAACAGCTCATTTTAATATTTGTACAACCAGCCAAAACTCAGCGATTACACTGCACTCGCTGAACAAACATCGTTTCACTCAACTCCATGTGCAAACTGACACCCACTTACACCGACAGAGAAGAATGGTGTAGCTGCACAGCCCGGCACAGCACAACATTACACTGCATTGCACTACACAGACAATGGTTCAGAGAGAAACGAAGCCTATTTCTTTCATTATAATAAAATTTCGTTATGTGTTACATTTGGTTCCATATAAAGAAATATTTTTACCATATCTAACTAATTGATTTCTAAATTGATAATTTTTATAAAACTTACCATTCTTGAAAAAATAGAATATTCCATTTATATATCATAATCCAATTCCTAATTGTCTGGCAATTGTGGAAATTCATAATTTATTATCTCTAGCTGTTTTCTTGAAATACTACATTCACATAATTGAACTTAATCAAATCTTATCAAGAAAGATAAATGTTTTACCATTATAAGAATTAAAGACATCATTATTATGCTGTTATAATTTATTCCTATAGAAGATAGTGCCATTGTATAACCTTGAATAATATTCAAACTTGTACAATCAATCATATAAATTTTATAATCAATTATTATTATTATTTCTCCTGAAGACCTTTGATAAATATGAAAACTATTAACACATTTGGGTAAATATGGCAACCAATCTATTATTAGAATTGGCTTATTATTGATTGCATTATGTATTTGGTTATTCCACAGGTTTATTATAAAATTTGTCATAGTAAGAAAATTATTATCTTGCGAATAAGTGTTTTTAGGCACCAACTGGCAGTCTCGCAAAAAAAAAAACTTGATAATTGTTATCAATATATACTTTGTATCATTTCGATATTAAATTTTACTTGGTTCAATTATTATTGTTATTGTGTATTGGATTCAATCATTTCAACTCGTGGTTGGTGGTTGGTGTTGGTGTTGTTGTTTAGTGGTTGGCCACCGCCGCTTTTCATCACTGCCGAAGTTCAGAGTAAAGTTAGCTCAGGACCCGTGAGGGACCCTTAACCACCCAGCGAGATTTCATATGACCCACAGGGAGATTAAGAAGAAGCAAGATTGGCTCCCTCCCAACTTCCTGCACCATCCCAATTTGTAGTTACAGAGGTTTCCCTCCGCAGCTTTTTTAATGGGCCCACTGAGTTTCCCCAGCAAGCCCGGTTCCCCCTAAATGGTCCCCTCCTCTCCCTTAGCCAGTGCAGGAAAAGAAGATGGCTGCAGCTCTGCCTAGGTAAGTGGCTCTACTTTGTTACAGAATTTATAAAAAGCAGGTAAAGTTATTAACCTGGACAAGGAATATAATTTTCCTGCCAGATTTGATAAATTAAAAGTGGAATCTAGTTCCAAATTATAATAATATTAATCCCGTGACTAAATAATGTGAGGTCAAGTTGTTTGTGCTCACGCATGAAATGTGGGTGAGGTTGAGATTAATGGTCGAGACTAAAACTGCAGTTAATAGTTAAAGAGAAGTGCTTTAACTGAACAATTATTAGATTAACGATAAATAAGTCGTCGCGTTTTTAAATGCTGAGATAGCTGGGGATGCATGGCATGTTAAAAGTGGTGCGGGAGAGATGTGTGCGCAGCGGGCAGAGTGACTGGCGCGACCTTAGGGAGAACTAGTTTTGTTAAAAAACCGAATTTTGTCCCGGACCGCTCGGAGAATGCGGAGGGGCGCGGTAGTTAGTAGAGTGAGGGTTATATATGAGTTTACATTATGTTACTGGGATAACCTACTTTCAACCAGGCAGTGGTCGAGGAAGGTAGCGCTTCCTCTTCTGGCCTAGCCTCTCTAACCCTCAGGTAGCCTGGTCAGCTACCACTGCTTTAGGAGTTTCTAGGCACACTGATGGATACAGGTAAGACTCACAGCGAAGGTGAGGTATCGGCCTCCTCTTCTTCGGTCGCACAACACGACACACAATGGCAGAAGCCAAATAGGAAACATACTGCACCAGTAGCCAACCAGACACCACTTCGGGTAGAACTTCCAATAGAAAACGTTTTCTCACCACTCCGGGAAAAAGAAGAAGACTCATCAGATAATAGCCATGACAGCCCCGAAAGGGCTGAAACAGAAACAGATAACACCACACTTGCGCCCGCAGTGTATATACCGGACACCTCGAAAATAAGATTTTTAAATCGGACTTTCAACCAACATTATTTCGTGAAAATCACAATAACCAACAAACAACACCTGAAGGTGCTGGTAATGTTGGACGACTAAACTTTCCTCTGTCGCGTGTTAGAAAAATTCAAAGTATAATATTACACACACGCCCAAAAAATTGAAAAACCGAACAAGATAGTCATAAAAGGACTACCACACGGCTTAGAAACACACCGAATAGAGAAACGGCTCAGACAGAACAAATTTACACCAATCCACGTTTGGAAATTTAGGACACCTGCTGATGCACCTGCAGTCTATGGGGCTGTAGTGCAAAAACACAAAGATCACGACATTCTGAAACTATCCTCACTTTTCTATATGCCAGTGCGTATATAAATGTACAAACATCGCCCTGAGGATGTGGTGCAGTGCAGGCGTTGTTGTGCACTGGGCCACACTCAGAAATATTGCTCACTTAGGCCAGTCTGCCTTTTGTGTGGGGGAGATCATGCAAAGGCAGACTGTCCCATCACAGAACACGACAACACAAAGTGGCAATGTACACTTTGCAAACAAACGGGACATTCGGCTGCGTGGAAGCAGTGCGAAGTCATCAAAAAACACATACAGACACGAAAACAGTGGATGGCACTAAAACCAGCCAAACCACTACGAGACACTCAACAGAAACCTCAGGAAAAAACACAAACACATGTTCAGTCAGAGACTGAATTTCCAGTACTCGAAAACCCATATTTAGAACAAGCACCTACACAGCAGCAGACAGAAAAACCACAAAAAAACAGGAAAGGAGACAACACCACAGAAAATGCGACCATGTTGGCTGACATGCATGAACTGGCCGCTTTTCTGCAAGGGATGCATTTTGTAAATTTAATAGATCACTTTAGGCCTATAATCGCACAGGCGAAAACCATGAACACACTACAGGAGAAGCAGATGCTGCTTCTCACNCAACAGAAACCTCAGGAAAAAACACAAACACATGTTCAGTCAGAGACTGAATTTCCAGTACTCGAAAACCCATATTTAGAACAAGCACCTACACAGCAGCAGACAGAAAAACCACAAAAAAACAGGAAAGGAGACAACACCACAGAAAATGCGACCATGTTGGCTGACATGCATGAACTGGCCGCTTTTCTGCAAGGGATGCATTTTGTAAATTTATTAGATCACTTTAGGCCTATAATCGCACAGGCGAAAACCATGAACACACTACAGGAGAAGCAGATGCTGCTTCTCACAGCACTTGCCATTCTACCTAAATAAATACTTTAGGGCAACATCAACACAATTAATTATTTAATTAATGCTAAACCAATAAGTTTTTACTAAATACAGCAACACATAAGTGATATTAACACCTTCTTATCTCGGAACTTCCTGATTGGACAGTGACGAGAAGTAATACACCAATGAACACACTTCTCTCTCGAAGCCACCTGATTGGTGCGCGACGAGGAGAGCCACATATATATAAAAACGTGGGAACTCGTGACAGGTGGGAAATAGCCCCAACCCCCACACGTTTTCCAGGTCAAGTGACACACATGCCTGTCGAGGTAGGGGTCGGGGGGCTAACTTAACTTAGTTAATATAATTATATAATATTACAAAAAAAAACCATATAAATTATAAAACATACAAAAAAAACATATACATACAAACACATAAAAAATATATATACCTTTTTTCTAATTTATTTTTATTTCAATTTAAATAAATTACCAATAATAACGCACTAACCTGTCAGTTTGTTGCAGGTCGGGAAGAAGAAACGACTTGGCAAAGAGGGGCCCTATTGGTACTGGGTTCAGAGACTGGTCCTAGGGGCCCCTCCAACTCTAATCTATTTATAAGAGTTTTTACTCCACTGTCACAAAACGAGAAAAATTTAATCGTACCCCGATGGAGACCTGTATAGGACACATCGGGAGACTAGGGACTCACCGACACACTACATGCGAAATTAACTAGCACACTTGCAAACAACATTCCAACATGCTAGACATACATCAGTACACAACATTCACTCCAGCCGGGAGGCTGGAGGGGAGCTTCACTCCCCCGCCGAAAGCACGAAAACGTAATTGAATTTAAAAATAGGCAACACCAAATAACTCGCCTAAATAAGGGCCCGGTGCCCAAAGCCCCACAGTACACAGCCCCTGCCGCCGACCCAATGATTTGAGAAAGTGTCAGGGTGCATTTGCTTCACAAACACCTAGTGAGTTATGGGAGTTTCGGCTTCCGGTCTCACAACACTAAATGCCATCCGGTGGCGTATGAGGGTTCGGCGGTGGGATACCCTAAAACGAACTAGTTTTTTAAAATTGTTTTCTTACATTTTAATGCTTCTTAGGTTTGTAAACGGGGCATTTGAGGACGTTTTAATCGAGTGATTGTGCCCGGGAGATATTTCCAGAGTATTCGAATTATTTTATTACTGTGGGTTTCGATTTTATCGTAGTATTTATTATTTTACGAGACTATTTTATTACCAATTAAGGGAATTTTTAGGGCTTCGTGCAAGTCTAAAGTACGTGTGAATCGATGCGCGTTTCCCAGAACTCTTAAGAATTTATTTTGCACTGTTTGTAATTATTGAATTAATACTTTTGCTGCATTTCCCCAGATTTTATTTCCACNCTTAAGAATTTATTTTGCACTGTTTGTAATTATTGAATTAATACTTTTGCTGCATTTCCCCAGATTTTATTTCCATACATTAGGGCTGATCTAACTAGGGAAGTGCATAGTAGAAGTCTAAGCCGCAGGGATAATCTAGGTGATTTAAAGAGTGGGTATAATTGTGGAAGTTTTACCATTGCTATATTACATGTTTCTTTTATATGTGGATGCCATATTAATTTTTCATCCATTATTAGGCCAAGGTATTTATCTTGAGTGGAGAAGGGTATTACTTCGTTATTGTATTTAAGTGGTTTTAAGTTGTTAGGTTTCCTTCTCCGTGTTAGAAATAGAGACTGGGATTTTTCCGCGTTTATTTTAATTTGTCATCTCTCGTAAAATTATCTCAGCTCGTCTAACTGTAGTTGGGCATATACACTGAAGCGACAAAAGTCATGGGATACCTCCTAATATTGTGTTGGACCTCCTTTGTCGGCGAAGTGCAGCAACTCGACGTGGCATGGATTCAGCAAGTCGTTGGAAGTCCCCGGCAGGAATATCGAGCCATGCTGCCTCTATAGACGTCCATAATTGCGAAAGTTTTGCCGGTGCAGGGTTCTGGGTACAAACGGACCTCTCGACGATGTCCCATATATGTTCGATGGGATTCATGTCGGGCGACCTAGGTGGCCAAATCATTCGCTGGAATTGTCCAGAATGTTCTTTAAACCAATCGCGAACAGTTGTGGCCCGGTGACATGGCGCATTGTCATCCATAAAAATCCCATCATTGTGTGGGTACATGAAGTCCATGAANTTGTCCAGAATGTTCTTTAAACCAATCGCGAACAGTTGTGGCCCGGTGACATGGCGCATTGTCATCCATAAAAATCCCATCATTGTGTGGGTACATGAAGTCCATGAATGGCCGCAAGTGGTCTCCAAGTAGCTGAACATAACCCTTTCCAGTTAATGATCGGTTCAGTTGGACCAGATAACCCAGTCCATTCCATGTAAAAACAGCCCACACCATTATGGAGCCACCACAAACTTGCACATTTCCTTGTTGACAACTTGGGTCCATGGATTCGTGGGATCTGCGACACACTTGAACCCTACCATCAGCTCTTACCAACTGAAATCGGGACTCCTCTGACCAAGTCACGGTTTTCCAGTCGTCTAGAGTCCAACCGATATGGTCACAAGCGCAGGAGAGGCGCTGCAGGCGATGTCGTGCTGTTAGTAAAGGCACTNGTCTAGAGTCCAACCGATATGGTCACAAGCGCAGGAGAGGCGCTGCAGGCGATGTCGTGCTGTTAGTAAAGGCACCCGAGTCGGTCTTCTGCTGGCTTAGCCCAGTAAAGCCAAATTTCACCGCACTATCCTAACGGACACGTCCGTCGTACGTCCCACATTGATTCCTTCGGTTATTTCACGCAGTGTTGCTTGTCTGTTAACACTGACCATTCTGCGCACATGTCGTTGGTCTCTGTCATTAAGTGCAGGCGGTCGGCCATTGCGTTGTCCATGGTGGGAGGTTATGCCTGAAATTAGGTATTCTCGGCACACTCTTGACACTGTGGATCTCGGAATGTTGAATTCACTTACCATTTCCGAAATGGAATATCCCATGCGTCGAGCTCCAACTACCATTCCGCGTTCAAAGTCTGTTAATTCCCGTCGTGTGGCCATAATCACATCAGAAACCTTTTCACATGAATTATTTGAATACAAATGAAAACCCATCCATTTATACATTTTGCATGTGATACTACTGCCATCTGTATATTTGCATATTGCTATCCCATGACTTTTGTCACGTCAGTGTATAAACCTCAAAATGAAACGTCAAAAAGGAGACCTCAAAAAAGGAACTTTCAAAATGAAATCTCAAAATTAAACCTCAAAAAACACTATTTAAAACATTCCTCAAAACACGCCTAAAACAAAAATGCCACAAGAATATATTTAAAATATCAGACCTCAAATATCACATCTCAAAAATTTGATTTCAAAACGAAATCTCCAAAGAAACATTAAAAACAATCTCAAAATAAAACCTGACTAGCTCTTAAGGCCGACTGGATTTAACAATCGACAAGACCGACCTATAGGCAAGACCAGTCATTTATACCAATCGACTGTACCGAAGACCATCAAGTCCATCNCAATCGACAAGACCGACCTATAGGCAAGACCAGTCATTTATACCAATCGACTGTACCGAAGACCATCAAGTCCATCTAAAAATAAAATACTGTACAATCCAACCAGACCAACCAGCCATACAAAATGTCGTGCCACCAGACCATCCCAAATATCCACACTAGCTGGTCAACCAAACGATCATACCGACCGACCACAGTAACCATATCGACAATACCGAACATATAGAGCATATTTAATTCCAGCCATTCCATGCAGACTGACTCCCGCAGACTGGTTCTTACCGAGATTGACTCCAGCCGACTGACTCCTTCATAGACTCTACTCGTTTGCTCGTTGAATAATAACTAACTTCGAAGACATGACTATATCCATCTGCATATATATGCAGATAACTCATTATGCCCATTGCGAGTGGTGTTGGGTATCAACTATTTTAAGGCCTCATATCACAGTAAAAATTCGAGGGATAATTCCCTTACGTGTAAGGTAAGTAAATAACACTTACATATAATGTAAAATTACCTCTTAAATGTAGAGTGAATTAACATTACAGGTGTAGTACTGTTCCCTAATAGTACGGAAACGTACCTCACAAAATTGTGGGAAAACCCACACAAAAAAGGCAATATTTAGTGTATTATATAATAAAATTNACGGAAACGTACCTCACAAAATTGTGGGAAAACCCACACAAAAAAGGCAATATTTAGTGTATTATATAATAAAATAATAATTTAAAAATTCTGGAAAATAAGTTTTGTTTATTTTTACCTATATCCTCAGAGAAATAGTAACCGAAACAAGAATTCTAAAATCTCCAACACTGGCTAATGGGTGGGTGCGAGCCACAATCCCCGGGAGCCAGTGCAATATCCATTACACCACGACGACAATATAGTTAAGCTAGTGTTATTAGCATAATAATTAAATCACCCACAAAAAATAAAAAAGTTTTAATTTAAGTAACCAGTAAAATTATTAATTGAAATAACTACACAAGTTTTTCCANAGGAGAGGCGCTGCAGGCGATGTCGTGCTGTTAGTAAAGGCACTCGAGTCGGTCTTCTGCTGGCTTAGCCCAGTAAAGCCAAATTTCGCCGCACTATCCTAACGGACACGTCCGTCGTACGTCCCACATTGATTCCTTCGGTTATTTCACGCAGTGTTGCTTGTCTGTTAACACTGACCATTCTGCGCACATGTCGTTGGTCTCTGTCATTAAGTGCAGGCGGTCGGCTACTGCGTTGTCCATGGTGGGAGGTTATGCCTGAAATTAGGTATTCTCGGCACACTCTTGACACTGTGGATCTCGGAATGTTGAATTCACTTACCATTTCTGAAATGGAATATCCCATGCGTCGAGCTCCAACTACCATTCGGCGTTCAAAGTCTGTTAATTCCCGTCGTGTGGCCATAATCACATCAGAAACCTTTTCACATGAATTATTTGAATACAAATGAAAACCCATCCATTTATACATTTTGCATGTGATACTACTGCCATCTGTATATTTGCATATTGCTATCCCATGACTTTTGTCACCTCAGTGTATAAACCTCAAAAGGAAACGTCAAAAAGGAGACCTCAAAAAAGGAACTTTCAAAATGAAATCTCAAAATTAAACCTCAAAAAACACTATTTAAAACATTCCTCAAAACACGCCTAAAACAAAAATGCCACAAGAATATATTTAAAATATCAGACCTCAAATATCACATCTCAAAAATTTGATTTCAAAACGAAATCTCCAAAGAAACATTAAAAACAATCTCAAAATAAAACCTGACTAGCTCTTAAGGCCGACTGGATTTACCAATCGACAAGACCGACCTATAGGCAAGACCAGTCATTTATACCAATCGACTGTACCGAAGACCATCAAGTCCATCTAAAAATAAAATACTGTACAATCCAACCAGACCAACCAGCCATACAAAATGTCGTGCCACCAGACCATCCCAAATATCCACACTAGCTGGTCAACCAAACGATCATACCGACCGACCACAGTAACCATATCGACAATACCGAACATATAGAGCATATTTAATTCCAGCCATTCCATGCAGACTGACTCCCGCAGACTGGTTCTTACCGAGATTGACTCCAGCCGACTGACTCCTTCATAGACTCTACTCGTTTGCTCGTTGAATAATAACTAACTTCGAAGACATGACTATATCCATCTGCATATATATGCAGATAACTCATTATGCCCATTGCGAGTAGTGTTGGGTATCAACTATTTTAAGGCCTCATATCACAGTAAAAATTCGAGGGATAATTCCCTTACGTGTAAGGTAAGTAAATAACACTTACATATAATGTAAAATTACCTCTTAAATGTAGAGTGAATTAACATTACAGGTGTAGTACTGTTCCCTAATAGTACGGAAACGTACCTCACAAAATTGTGGGAAAACCCACACAAAAAAGGCAATATTTAGTGTATTATATAATAAAATAATAATTTAAAAATTCTGGAAAATAAGTTTTGTTTATTTTTACCTATATACTCAGAGAAATAGTAACCGAAACAAGAATTCTAAAATCTCCAACACTGGCTAATGGGTGGGTGCGAGCCACAATCCCCGGGAGCCAGTGCAATGTCCATTACACCACGACGACAATATAGTTAAGCTAGTGTTATTAGCATAATAATTAAATCCCCCACAAAAAATAAAAAAGTTTTAATTTAAGTAACCAGTAAAATTATTAATTGAAATAACTACACAAGTTTTTTCAAAACTATTTATTATTAGTTTGAACATACCCACCGTTCTAAGAGCAACTTGAAAAATTAGATACTAGAGGGATTATGGGGAATTTGGCACAACGGGACCTCGGCCAGAGTGTCAGAGATGTTCGTGCTGTCTTTCTGTTCGACTGGCGACCATCTTGGATCCAGGAGAACTTGAACCTGACCTTGGTGCCAGTGACCTTTGATCTTGAAAACCCAGAAAATAAAAATAAAACAAAAAAATCCAAAAAATATATACAAAAATTATATTTATAAACATTAAAAAAAAGAGAATGATAAAAATATTATTTAAAAAATTTATTTTAAAAAACTTAAATTTCTGGAGGTCCCCCCTCCTTTTGCATCCAACAATATTCTCATAACACCATCTTGGTAGGCATCACAGCCACCATCCGACATTGTGGTAGGTGAAGCCATCCGCCATTTTTGTCTGTGCAGTCCACCATATTGCATATTGGTAGGTGCAGCTTTTCGCTATCTTGGTCGGTGCAGTCTGCCATCTTGGTAGGTGTCAGCCACCATCCAACATCTTGGATTTTTTCTCGTTTGTTATTTGTTTATACATTACTGGAGTTTGTTCTCTCACCTTCGTTCGACAGCGATTTTTTAAAATTTGTTTTACAATGCTGGTGCACCGCGCCCAGCAGACGACTGACCCACTCCACTCCATCCATCCGATATATTTAATTGACCAGTTGCCCCACCCTTGATTTTATTTGGCCAATTGTTCACCCCCTTTTAATATATTTAATTGCTCTGTCAATGTTTCTCATTGGCTAAATATTTGGGTGTTTTCGGAAACCTTCGTTCGACTAATTAGTCGGTTCCTCTGCACCCCCTTCCAATATATTTAATTGCTTTGCCAAAGTTTCTCATTGACTAATTACTCGGTGTTTTCGGAAACCTTCGTTCGACCATTTAGCCAGTTCCCCTCCACCCCTTCCAGTATATTTAATTGCTCTGCCAAAGTTTCTCATTGTCTAATAACTAGGGTGTTTTCGGAAACATTTGTTCCGACCAATCGGCAGCCTAATTTAAACGCAAGTGCGAACTATTTTTTCCCTTTAAAAACTCTTTATAAGACGTACCCCGAGCCCCCTCGGGAAAGCAGTCATTTTTCTCTCTGTCGTTCCTTTTTCGCTATTCCAAGAGGAAAGTCCTGTGACCTTTTCGTCACTTGCAGGGTTTCTGCCACTGTTAAATTTACGATAGCTATGTTGTCAATTGAATAATAAAATAACAGAAACAGCAAAGTAGAAGAAAATGGAGATAATATTCTTGAGCTTATCCGCACCATATTTGCACGAGGAGCAACTTCGTCAATGCCATCTACTAGTACGAACCCGCAACCATCAGGCAACCCGTACCAGCCCCCATCAGCCTGAACGTTCTACGGGTTATTCTCTCCCATCTTCACAGAGAGCCCCATCAGCTCTGACGTCGAATATAGTGATATCGAAGAAGAAACGAAAGTGTCCGTCGTCGAATTTTCTCCATTCAGGTCAGAAGACATGAACAAGTACAGTGAACAGAATTGTGGGGACCGACGCGTAAGTTTTCGAGATGCTCGAGGAGTTCTGCAAATTCAATTTTGTGACGGTTCAATCCACTGGCTATGCTGCTACGATGATTTCCAACACTGTTATGTGCGGGACACATTAACGTGCGAATGTAGAATCTGTTAGATTTACAATATATGCCCTACTCTACGGTTCCTTGCTCTCTAGGAGGAGTTGGTAAAACAAAATCGTGATGTCCACGTATGCAAGGCAAGAATGTACGTAAGTGTAGTGTACGAACTTTTACGAGAAAGTAAAAATAATTGTGGGTGCAAATGGCAGGAGAAATGTGATGGATGTAACCATGTTGTGAAAAGGCAAGGTTTCCAAGGACTGTGCCTCCACCTGCACACCTTTTGCATGTGAAATGCACCTAGGCTCAAGGCTGAGACTTTCCATCAAGTCTTCTCGCAACGATGGAGTTCTTCTTGGTAAAAAGTTCCTTTCCGAGAAAAAATATGCAAGTACATATCCTCTACTGCACGGCGTAACCTACATGAACCAGCCGGCTGTTACTGTAACTGTGGAGTGGTGTGACGAAAATGTTAATTTCCTCCTTGAAAGAAGTGACTTCGAAAGGTAAGAATCTTGAATTATCAGTGCAAGATTGTGACAGTGATGAGTGTGCAGTTCATTTATGCCGTCCACAAACAAAATGTCCCACAAACATCGGAAATATGAAAAAAGAAATTGTGGGCGAACGATGTTCAAGCAAGTACGACAGAGAAAATTGCGAATTCAATCATGAAATTAAAAATTATATTCTTTTTAAAGTATGCTCTGAACGATGTGATGGTGCTTGGCATAGTTTGGATGTTACAATGCCACCGGACCCATGGCCACTGGGCAGAGGTGGTCATGTGTGTATGTGCATATGAGCTTTGCGCTATGTTTAGAAAACCCAGGTGATAAAAACCTCCCAATTCCCCTAGAAAGTTTTTTTTAGTAAATATAACACACATGTACTACAGTGCAAAAAAAATTATTGAAGTGCATGATTAAAAGTTTTGATTGGAAAAAGTATGTTTTTATGCTATGTGTAAAATTATTATTATGTACAAATAAATGTCGATGTGTTTAATCATCTCATAAATCTTTTATGTTTACCAATCTTTTGCATTTTTTCAGTGAATATCTTTATAATCTAAAACATTTTTTCTCATTTGTATTGTAAGTATTATATATTTATATTTATATATTGCTAAATATTTTCTTCCATTTGATGTGTAAATACGATGTATTTATATATTGAATTAAATTTTTTTGTAAGTTTTTTTTTGGAATTATGATGTAAAATAAATAATTTTGTTGCGTATTTGTGTAATAATTTAATTCGTATTGAAATCATTTTAAAATGACGTGAGTGTTTTGATTGCTACTACATGCAAGTAATACATAGGAAAGAGAGAGAGACAGGCAGAGACTGGCGGCATTGTTGTGCGACGTGGCAGAATGAAGGTTGTCACGGAATCACTTCTCCTCCGTTAGCATACACCCCTTAAGTCTTCACACTTTCGAGAGCTAAATAATGTAGTTCAGTAGCAGTACCACTGTGCCATGCACAATTTTTTTGTAATTGAATACTCTTCTTTAAATGGTTATTTGCTAAATATTTCGCACAAGTAATTTTTTCTAATAGCAAAGCACAAAAAGCTAATAATGTGCAGCAAATTTTAAAGTATATATTTTTAATATTGTAGGTTAATAAGCCAAGCATAATTATTATGAAATAGGAGGCACTGTAATGAAATAGTGCATCTACTTGTCCTTTCTCCAAGGGAAAAGAAGCGCAATCAATATTTATACCAAAGAAAGGAAAAAAAANAATAGTGCATCTACTTGTCCTTTCTCCAAGGGAAAAGAAGCGCAATCAATATTTATACCAAAGAAAGGAAAAAAAAACACTTATGTTTTTTTACACGGAGAAAAAATAAATTACTGAACAGACACACAGAGTTAAAAGTTGAATAACAGTTCACTATATTTAACTCAAAAACCACATATAAATATAACACCAAAAATTAGGTTTAAATGCTTGGTTTGCAAATATAGGAAAAAATGTGTTTTTTTAAAGTCACATTTTTATATCCGTATAAAAATCTAATGCAGCTGCAGACCCTTGTATGGTAGAAAACTTGGCACAAATCCTTCCATGTAACATTTCACGTCTTTAAGAACACGCATGCAGTTAGTCAGTTCGAAGTGTAAATCGGCAACATCGTTACGTAATTCGTGTAAAATGCTTTCAAAGTTATTTAAACACTGGTGAATCTCATCCCCGTCAGACCGATGGGAGGGTGGGCTAGCATCGAGAGGCAGCAGAGACCACATGTCTTCGCAGCAGAGGCATCTTTCAGCATTTGTTTAAGCAATATCTGAGACCGGAGAGTACTGCACCGACTCGGGTGAATCCGTCACATCGTTGGAAGAACGACTCCCCGTTGCTTGCACATGTAAAACAGTCATTTCGGGCGATCCATTTTCTCGCTGCGGTACGTTGCCAGCTTCCAGCAACAGGGAACCTTCAGTTATGTTGTCGCATGTATCCAACTCGCCCATCTGGAAGCCGCTGTGCAGCGTCGCATCGACCTGACGCGATAGATGCAGAGGCACCCATCTTTTCGAATAATTCCCCTGCATTAATTAGGAGAGCCACGTCACTCTCGGACCAGAAATCTATTGATGACATTACGAACATGGCTCTGCCATTTTTTCTGCTCAGGCTCCGCATCATAAATCGGTCCTCGCTGGTACTGCATCAGCAAGTCGCTCAGCATGTTTCCCACCTGATGATATGGAATCTTGCCTTCATCCCANATAGTGCATCTACTTGTCCTTTCTCCAAGGGAAAAGAAGCGCAATCAATATTTATACCAAAGAAAGGAAAAAAAACACTTATGTTTTTTTACACGGAGAAAAAATAAATTACTGATCAGACACACAGAGTTAAAAGTTGAATAACAGTTCACTATATTTAACTAAAAAACCACATATAAATATAACACCAAAAATTAGGTTAAAATGCTTGGTTTGCAAATATAGGAAAAAATGTGTGTTTTTAAAGTCACATTTTTATATCCGTATAAAAATCTAATGCAGCTGCAGACCCTTGTATGGTAGAAAACTTGGCACAAATCCTTCCATGTAACATTTCACGTCTTTAAGAACACGCATGCAGTTAGTCAGTTCGAAGTGTAAATCGGCAACATCGTTACGTAATTCGTGTAAAATGCTTTCAAAGTTATTTAAACACTGGTGAATCTCATCCCCGTCAGACCGATGGGAGGGTGGGCTAGCATCGAGAGGCAGCAGAGACCACATGTCTTCGCAGCAGAGGCATCTTTCAGCATTTGTTTAAGCAATATCTGAGACCGGAGAGTACTGCACCGACTCGGGTGAATCCGTCACATCGTTGGAAGAAAGACTCCCCGTTGCTTGCACATGTAAAACAGTCATTTCGGGCGATCCATTTTCTCGCTGCGGTACGTTGCCAGCTTCCAGCAACAGGGAACCTTCAGTTATGTTGTCGCATGTATCCAACTCGCCCATCTGGAAGCCGCTGTGCAGCGTCGCATCGACCTGACGCGATAGATGCAGAGGTACCCATCTTTTCGAATAATTCCCCTGCATTATTTAGGAGAGCCACGTCACTCTCGGACCAGAAATCAATTGATGACATTACGAACATGGCTCTGCCATTTTTTCTGCTCAGGCTCCGCATCATAAATCTGTCCTCGCTGGTACTGCATCAGCAAGTCGCTCAGCATGTTTCCCACCTGATGATATGGAATCTTGCCTTCATCCCANGTCCTCGCTGGTACTGCATCAGCAAGTCGCTCAGCATGTTTCCCACCTGATGATATGGAATCTTGCCTTCATCCCAGCACAGTCCGTGCTACTACATGGTCAACCAAGTGTTTGTTTTCTTCTTCTTTTCGTCCAACAGTTTCCACGGATATGGAGGCTGAAAGTTGCGGGTTAAAGTCACGCCATCACAATCCGTGACTAAGATTTAATTGAGCACGAAGTCGTCTTGGCTCCATAAACCTTGCAAGTTGTAGTACATTTTAAAGACTGAAATGTGAGTCCCCACTCCAGATAAATTTACGTGCTTAATTATCTTATGATTTTTACCAGGCCTGAAAAACGATCGTACTGAACGATCCTGTCGTGGAGTATCAAGCAGTAGGCTGCGGTATTCGCGGGCACGTTTTCCTTGGTGATTATTTCGATCTGGCAGTCGACCGTACCATTTTGCACGCGCTCTTTCTGCTTCGATGTATCGAATACCAGCAAAGGTGCCATGTCGCGGAAATTTTCGGGGCTCAGGATTGAATGCGCCATGCGTCTGTAATACGATGATCGAATTGCGGCTACATATAATATGGCAAAGTAAAACCCTCTTTGTCGAACATAGTGTTCAGGTCGATATACAGGTAAATTTCGCTATACAAATATTTATTTACGTTTTCGACTTTGCAGTGGTTGAACGTAGACTTTTCGGCTCCGATACTATGCCGTTTGTTCGTCTAAAGCGCCAGTGTGAAGTACCGCGGTTTTTCTGGCCTGGAAGACGTTTTTTCGACCCAGTGATTTCGCGTGGCGGCAGAGAGGACCGGGCAGATGAACAGGCTCCAACTAATGAATGCTATTTCGATCACTTTTTCTTTCTTGTCATAATTTAACAACTTGACATGTTCGCGGGTGCTTGGGATCACGTGAGGGACAAACCATTCTATGGTGTTCAAAGTAAATGAGACGGGCTGCGTGTTTTCTCCGTTTCCCAACACGGCATCCAAATGCGATGTGGCCAGCATAATCACCAGCTCCTGCCTCGCTCCTATTATTATTTTCTTATAATATTCGGCGAATTCCAGTCGCAAGGAGAGTCAAACACATACTTCGGACATGTCTTCGGCATAAATGGGAACACTGTAGTCATTTTCGATTCCCCAGCCTGCCATCTTAACTGCAGAGAGATGGTTGGGCGTAAGTGATAGGTAATTTTATATCGACGAGGTTATGCCCACTTCTCGCGACTGGTAGACCGCGATGCCATTTATCTCGTGCATTATGCGCTCGAAAAGGCGAAGAATCCCATTTCGAACCAACTTAGTAGTGGTTGGGCGGGTCCCATCTGCCTTCGTTAGCTTACCCCTTATGCGCACAAAGGACTGGCTATGCAAGGTGTAAATATCTTGACACTGTTTAAGTATTCAAACCTCCCTTCCGAGAACGAAAGGCCCAACAAAATAAGGCTTGTAACAGTGCATTTCGATGTTATCATATTTATCATCGAATTCTAGGCATTGGTCTACTTCGAGGGTTTCGTCCACCATAGCGACTTACTTTTAAACCGAGGACATGGAGATACTCTGCCTTTTCAGGTGTTAGTGCAAGGAGTCCTCGTGGCTTACTGATATTGGGTTCGTACCACATGCATTTATACATGTTTGTTTTCCCAGCGAAATTTAGTCCCATTGTTTCAGGTGCAGGCGCAAAGTGATTTCTTCGGTTCGGAAATGTATCAGTTCTTCGTTTTGTCCACGATCGAAATGGCTACTTCGTTGATGCTCTTTGCGACGATCGGAACGTAAATGAGCGTTTTTTGACATCCTACGATTTTATATCCAGGACCAACGGTGGGGACGAACTCGTAAATAGTGCTGCTCGGTTTCCCATTCATGTAACCGCTACTTGCCAAATTACAGTTTATTTTTATGACAATAACCGGAAAGTGTTGGCGGCTGCAATCGACGATATGTTTTTTCCAGCTTCGTACACGCTTGCTTCGAACCCCAGCATGTGCCCCATAGTGCCAGGTTCCATGAAATATTTATCTGCGGTGCAAAACCTTTCGGCTTTCGGGGTATTCGGATTCCCATGCAGTTCGAATGCAATTTCATGCGGCAGCGCTTTCTTTATAAATTATTCCATATCCTTCAGCTCGTACGGTCCGGTGGGAATGATGCTTTTCTTTGCTGCGCCCATTACCGAATACCGAAAACTGGAATTTTTATTTTTCTCGATGTTGGATATGGAGTTGTAAGTTTGGAAATCCACTAGTCCCACACACCATTCCCCCTCAATTTATAATGGAGGGTAAAAGCTGCCCTGCAGCTTGGACATGTGATTACTNACCATTCCCCCTCAATTTATAATGGAGGGTAAAAGCTGCCCTGCAGCTTGGACATGTGATTACTCAGAATGGCAGACACCGACATACTGATGAGATTGTTATGGCCCACACACCTTTTTTATTCCCTGCTAATTATATAGTTTTTTTTCGGTTTATCACTGGAAATCTCGATTGCTTAAAAATCGCAGACACAAGTGTCCACAGTTCTACGTGTTAGGCATCCCTTCCATTTAGTTATNCTCAGAATGGCAGACACCGACATACTGATGAGATTGTTATGGCCCACACACCTTTTTTATTCCCTGCTAATTATATTGTTTTTTTTTTGGTTTATCACTGGAAATCTCGATTGCTTAAAAATCGCAGACACAAGTGTCCACAGTTCTACGTGTTAGGCATCCCTTCCATTTAGTTATTGAATATTATTTTGGTATATCTCAAATACTTGCGTAATTCAGGCAGAGGATGCAAATTCCCAAAACTCTCATAATAATCTGTGTGATTACCCTTTATTACATAGGGCACCCAGTGCATACCGGGCCCGGCAATCGCGTCCAGATTCATTATGGCACATTCGTGTCTCTTGGGTTTAGAAGGCAAAGCATCTCTCATTAACTCTTCGCGAAAATTTGATATTTTCAATTTGCGCGCAATTAGTTCAAAATTCACGTTCGTCAGTGGGCGTCTAGGCAGATCACTCTGTTTTCATTCTTAGATTTTTTCCTATCCCCCCCATCAGTATTTGATTGTCCTCTTCCCCGATACGGATGACGAATGTAGAGACCTTGGCCATTTTTTTCCCCATGACGAATGCTTCCAAATTTTCTGTTATGGCAGTGGGTTTCCTCTACCTTTTTTCGATCAATCGAAGCCTGCTTCAAGTCACTTAAAATTTGTGACTGCCCCAGTGATACCGGCCAGAGCTCCGATTTCAGGTATCAGTGCAGGCAGGAGCACTCATACCTTGTCCTTCCCATTTCTCTTGTTCCTTCGAGTGCGCTGCGATTGCCTTTTGTTTGCATGTAGACCCATGCCTTATTTAACATTGGCTTTCATAATTTTGGATACGCTCCAGGCGGCTGGTTTTTCTCCGAGTCCGGCGGCTGCCAATTTGCTTATTTTGTCGGCCTTCTGTGCAAGTATCTTGTCTGCATGGTGCCTAGCTTGCAGATCCGTGTACTGGGAATATGTGATTAAGTGCTACTTGCACGCTTCGTCCAGGACGTTTATGTTCGTCTCGTTGTGTGACAGCCTTTCAGCTAGCCTTGTTCCTGGCCTGCAGAACCTGTATCCTAGAATGTAAAGTTCGAAAGGGAGATTATTGATGAGTGAATCGACGATCCCACAACAGGAATTCACCGTCTTTACCTTACGGCGCATTGAGTTAAACTGAGCGAGCAAACTATAAATATACTTCATTTATACAGCTTTGTTTTAGTATAATGGAGGTAATAGAGCAGGAAATTTGTCTCCCTGTGTGTATCACTGGGTAATATGCCTAAAGAAAGCACGAATATTTTCATGGTGCCCTGTTGACTAAAAGCGTGCGAGGCCTGATTTGTGGGCCGTCCATGTATGGGAAAACATGCATCCTACTGAGCATGCTGGAAATACCGAACATCCTTCGGTTCGAGAACGTGTACATTTATTCAAAATCGCTCCAGCAACCGAAATACTAGTGATTGGTACTAGTATTGCAGGCAGTGGATGACATAGGTTATTTCCTCTCTTGTGAAAACGAGAAGGTGGTGCCTCCGAGCGAAGCTCTTCCAAACTCGATATTCGTCTTCGATGACATTGCCTGCGAAAAACGAACTTGTATTCAAGAATACTTTAGCATGGGATGGCTGTGAACGTGGACTGTGTGTACCTTAGTCAAACTTATTCCCATGTACCCAAAGAACTGCTTCGCGACAATATGAATTTCCTCGTTTTGTTCCGCATGGACGACACTATTTTACGCCACTTTTTCGACGATCATGTAAATACAGACATGAAATTTGCAGCATTCAAAGACATGTGTTCTTTGTGCTGGAAAGACAAGTTCGATATATTGGTAATCGTAAAGGACTGCTCGCTATATAAATTCAGGTACAGGAGTGGTGCCGATTAGTTTATATTACGAATGCAACCATGGGTCATGGAAGCATTTCTATAATTTGTGGTATCAATCGTCACAATGACCTTGAACGTGGGCAAAATCGCTTCACCGCTGCACGCAGAGAAGACTTGTCCCTTATCAGTCGAAAATTGCGACGTGTGAAAAATAAAGTGGTTGAAGATTTGTAGCGGTCGATAAATGCATAGTGTATGTGGAGGAGCAGATAATCGACCTCATCAATGTATACAATGTGAAGAGACGAGAAACATTTGTGGGACCTACAAAATGTATTCATGTCCAAACTGGCTGCGAAAACTGATGTTGCTAGGCATAGCAAGAATATATTGGATATGTGTGTTGGACAGCTCGAAAATATCGAAAAAGGAATTTCAGAAAATCGCGAATGATTTCCTACAAAAGGCGAGGTTAATATATACACATGTACGAAATTCTTTTTTGATTCAGTGAACGATAAGTAACCGAACCGAATTAGTCAGCGAGCTTCCGCGACCGATCGATGCGGTATGGACCAAATACTTACTCGTAAAAAATTATAGAATGGCCATCGAGAATCGAAGGGAGGAGGCTCTTAAGCCTATTACCTTCTGGCTAGAAGTAATAAGAAAAAAACCGAGTGAGGGGACGATGCCCGCATTTGAAATCAAACATGAAATTAAGGTGGCAGAACCGACGCCGACGCATAAACGGAAAACGAAGTCAGGAATTGCCCGAATCGGAAGGTGGTATCACTAGCGACGAAGAAGATTTGCCCCTGATCGATTTTCTGTGTGCGTGAGAACATAAACGAACATGAGAGCATGGGCCCGATGTGGAAACTCTGCTATCTCATTACATGGCTTCCTACTCTGACCGTACTGCCGACAAGACTTATGGTATGCAGAAAATTGGTGGTAAATGGTACCTTGGAAATAAGGAAGTTTTATTTATNATGTGGAAACTCTGCTATCTCATTACATGGCTTCCTACTCTGACCGTACTGCCGACAAGACTTATGGTATGCAGAACATTGGTGGTAAATGGTACCTTGGAAATAAGGAAGTTCCCTAGGATGTACTGCAGATCGGCAATCGCAATGTGAAAATCATGCAGGGATTGAGCGAACTTCTGTTTCGCACGCACCCTAAACACTACACCGAATCGAATTTGCGCAAGTACCGCATTTTGTTAAAGCAAAGTCGCGCATATTACGCCAAGAGTAACTTTGCATCACATCGATTTAAAGAAACAGAGCACGAAAAATTCCTTATTATAGCCAGAATTTTTCCTAGGGTATTTGAAATTGGTGGTTCTGGTTTGACTCGGAAATTGGAGAGCAGACTAAACATCGACTATCAGTATTGGGATTATCCGAAGGATCGCAGCCAGAAGGAAATGGCTCGCACACGAACGAAATAATTTCCATCATCGAAGAACTCGTGGAGGCAGGCTACATTTCTAAATGAGCAAGTTTGCAGTGGCTGATGAGCTACACAAATACGCTAGGATAAATTACCCACACAGAAAATACATCATGAAAGGTTTGGACGATATTTTTCAATCTGACATAATCGAAATGCAAGACTTTGCTAATGTGAATAAATGTCACCACTACATTTTTACCATAATCTCGATACTTTCTCCAAGTATGCCTTAGCCAGGCCGCTCAAGTCAAATAATGCGCGCGACGTCACGAAAGCCAAGGCGGATGTGTTGTGCGAAGGACACATACCGAAAAATCTCCACACCAACGATGGCAAAGAATATTTTAATGCAACTTTTCCTGCACTGATGAAAAAGTATTGCATAAATCATTATTCTACATACACTGGGCTCAAGGCCAGCATCGTCGAGCGTTTTCACAGGATGTTCTAAGATAAATTATCGAAACATTTTACGGCGAACGGAAACTACAAGTGGGTGGATATACTCCCAAAGCTCGTTCGCGAGTACAATTCTACTGTTAGTTCTTCCAGTCGCATGAAGCCCGAAGTTGTGAAAAACGACTCCCTGGTTCGGACCGTGTATGCTATTCAGAAGAGGAAGGACCCACGCCAGCCTAAAGCCAAGATCGGTGACTTGGTACGGATTAAAAAAAAACGGGAAGTTCTCCACAATGGTTTCCATCAAAACTTGTTTGCAGAGTTGTACAAGGTGATACGTATACGAGACTTGTACCACGTATGTATTACCTCGAGGACCTATGCGTAGAACCCATCATTGGCGGATTTTACACCAAAGTGTTCTGGCCTACAAAGTTTTTAAATGTGTATTTGGCGAAGAAGGTGCTGAAACGATGTAATGGTCACGAGAATGTGTGGTAGCTGGGACACTCCAAACGTGATGACACCTGGATCGCCGAGGAAGACATTTTGGTGTAAAAACCCTGCTAAAAAATTCATTTAATGTAAACATATAATTGTTAACATAATAAATCGTCGCATGTGTTCTGAGAAGCTCGTTCTTTCATTTCTATCCCTGTTGTCCACCCAATGCCTGCGGGCTGTTTTGTATGCATGCATGGGTACGAAATTAATTCTCTAAATGTTTAAAGTTGGAGTAAAACTGTAAAGAATTTCATACATGTATATATACTGGAGAGCGAAAAAAACTGGTATAGGCGTGCATATGCAAGTAACAGAGGTATGGAACCAATCTGAGTAACGCGGTNTGTATTCATGCATGGGTACGAAATTAATTCTCTAAATGTTTAAAGTTGGAGTAAAACTGTAAAGAATTTCATACATATATATATATTCTGGAGAGCGAAAAAAACTGGTATAGGCGTGCATATGCAAGTAACAGAGGTATGGAACCAATCTGAGTAACGCGATGCGGTCGGCAGCGCCTATATAAGAAAACAAGCGCCTGGCAAAGTTGCTAGATCGGTTACTGCTGCTACAATGGCAGGCTACCAAGACTTAAGTGAGTTTGAACGTGGTGTTAAAGTCAGTGAATGAGAGATGGAACATAGCATCTCCGAGGTAGCGAAAAAATGTGCATTTTCGCGTACGACCATTTCACAAGTGTATCGTGAATATCGGAAATCCGGTAAAACAACAAATCTTCGACATCGCTGAGGCCGGGAAAAGATGGTGAACGAACGGGACAAACGACGACTGACGAGAATCATTAAACGTAACAGACATGCAACCCTTTCTCAAATTGGCGCAGATTTCAATGCTGGGGCAACAACAAGTGCCAGCATGCGGACTATTCAACGGACCATCATTGATATGGGCTTTCGGAGCCGAAGACCCACTCGTGTACCGTTGTTGACTGCACGACACAATCCTTTATGCTTCGCCTGGGCCCACCAACACCACCATTGGGATGTTGATGACTGGAAACACGTTGCCTGGTCTGACGAGTCTCGTTTCCAATTGTATCGGGTGGACGGACGTGTATGGGTATGGAGACATCCTCATGAATCCATGGACCATACATGTCAACAGGGGACTGTTCAAGCTGGTGGAAGATTTGTCATGGTATGGATCGTGTGCAGTTGGCGTGAAATGGGATCCCTGATACGTCTAGATACGACTCTGACAGGTGACAGATACGTAAGCATCCTGTCCGATCACCTGCACCCATTCATGTCCTTTGTGCATTCCGACGGACGTGGACAATTCCAGCAGGACTTTGCGACACCCCACACATCAAGAGTTGCTACCGAGTCGCTCCAGAAACACTCTTCTGACTTTAGACACTTCCATTGGCCACCTAAGTCACCAGACATGAACATTATTGAGCATATATGGCATGCCTTGCAATGTGCTGTTCAGATTATATCTCCACCCCCTCGCACTCCTATGGATTTGTGGACTGCTTTGCAGGATTCATGGTGTGAATTGCCTCCTGCATACCTTCAGACATTAGTCGAGTCCATGCCACATCGTCTTGCAACACTTCTGCATGCTCGTGGGGCCCCTACACGATATTAGGCAGTTGTATCAGTTTTTTTGGTTCTTCAGTGTATATATATTCTTAACTTGGTGTATGCATGTTTTTTGACGTGTACTTACGAGAACATTTAGAATTTTTTTACTCTTTGTCGTGTCACATTTGATGTGATCGACATAATAAATATTTATTCTATAATTTATGTTTCGCATGCGAAATATTCCAATCCTTGTTAACTAACATGAAGCTGATTATGAATGGACAGTGCAGATACTTCTATACATCATATTTTTCCTGTGTGCTGGCTTTAATTTTGTTTTAAAGGTGTTTCGAATGTATATGACAGGAGTTTAATTTCTTAAGAAAGGTTTTGTCTTTTTTTCACGAATCTGTATGTTCTGTTTGTCCTAACCAGTATGTTTTTTTTTTCATAAATCAGTATGGTGATGAGTATATTATTTTCATTAATCAGTATGGGAACTGGTATATTTTTTTCATCAGTATGGTAATGTGAATGTTTCTCAAGTGTCGACCCTGGACCCTCCTGTCATTGTGCATAGTGTGTATTCTCGAATGTGCTGAAGACAAAAGTGTGTTTCTTTTTTTCAGCATATTAAAATTTGTATGATAAAATAAATATGCATTCTTGAATTATTTTTGCAACCTATTAAAATTTTTGCTTTATAAATGTATAAGTTATCGATCTCTGGTGGAATAATAAATTTAACATTACTAGAGTAAAGCCACCACTCTAGGCTATCTGCTCGCCTCCTTACCCAGGCTCTAGGTGGCCTGCGCGCCCGCCTGCTGTGTGTTCAGCCGGAAGAGCAAAGTACGTCTAATACACAGTTGCCAAGTGGTGAATACGGCATGTGTTGCCAACCCTAACTCCGGCCTTCTCTGCCGCTGCTAAATGGCACGTCTAAATATAATTTTGGAGGCTGCCTTCATTTGTAAAATGTTTAACCGCTTATCATTAGTATTTTTTAAATAATTAGTTCATACACATAAAATATATCATACCATGTTCTAGTGATGGCCAGAGTCTCTTTGAAGATTTGAATTTTTTGTTTCCTTAAATTATAACAAAAATTATATATACAAAATAAATTTTTCCTTACCAACAGTGTTTTTTTTATCTTACACGAGATGTACATAACTCGAGATAAATGATATATATTTCATAAAGACATATATTTATGCACACATTTCACAATATTATTCTTCTTCTGCATAATACAAGGAATACCTTTTTACACATGTTTTCTATCTTAGTCTTGGAAGGCATTACACACGTAATATCGTTTTTAATGTACCATGGGTTCCTCGTAGTTTTTTAAAAAATACCATGGGTTATCATAACTCCACAGTCATAGGGTTTCGAAGTTGCACAGAGCACAGAAACATCTTTGATTTTTGCACTCGTGAAGTCTTATTGCGTATGTTTCGACGAGCTGTCGAAATGGCAGGTAACGGTAATGCTTGTGAAAGTCTACAAAGTTCGTTCCGATGGACACGCATTTCGAATCGCCGACTCGTGGTGTCTTCTGAGCACATACATAGGATAATATGAAATTATGGCAGAGTCCAGCTTTGTCGGAATTTCCTCGTAGGGAATATTTCCCTCGTATCACCTGACTCGATGTGTTTCGTACATCTGTAGGCGATACGTCTGTTGCATGGTGCGGTCGAGGTTCTTTCATAGATCTGGCAGTAAAAANGTGTTTCGTACATCTGTAGGCGATACGTCTGTTGCATGGTGCGGTCGAGGTTCTTTCATAGATCTGGCAGTAAAAAAGTGAAAACTTTGGTTTTCTCGTCTTCGTCACTGTACGAGATGGCACTCTGCTTGATGGTGTACTAGTTCAACAAGCAAAAACCTTGGATGTTGCAAAACATTTCATACTATTTTTGATATGTAAAAAACTTTTAAGTTCCCATGTACACACCGAGATTCACAATTTTCTTACAAAGTAATTTAAAACTTCTTCGAGGTCCATAGACGTCGGGCGCCTGTGTTCTGAGTGGTTTTCTCGCCCGGTATTGTTTGCCAGTAAATTTCTTGAAGGGGAGCATCTTCCATGGGTATAGTTTGCGAGTACATAGCTTGCACAGTGGCAGTGTCTTCTACAGGGAGGGCGTCTTCAATGGGGAGGGCGTCTTCAATGGGGAGGGCGTCTTCTACAGGGAGGGCATCTTAAATAGGGACATCGTTTTCCACTGTTGCATATGTCATGAGGGCTGCTTGGTGGACCTTGCACCAACCCCTGCGATGCAGCATGCCGGGAACCGAAGTGGTGCAGACCTCGAAATACTCCTTGCATGGGAAGCGGTCCCGTATGTCTTCGTCGTACTGCAGGTAGACCGGCAAATACTTGAATATAGTCGAAATTTCGTAAGGTTTGTAGACCAGGAGAAATTCTTTCGGCAGTTACGGTAACTCGTCCCGTTTGTCCAAGGCACTAAGCGAGCGCACCTTTTCAAATAACAAAACAACTGAAAGGATTTTATGGCCACTTGGACAACACACATACACATTTATAAGATCTATAAAATGACTTACTCGCGATTAAAGTAGGCAGCCGATTGGTAGGAACGAAGGTTGCCGAAAACACCCGAGTAATTAACCAATGAGAAACATTGGTGGAATAATTAAATGTATTGTAGGGGGGAGGAGGGGAACCGACCTATTTGTCGAACGAAGGTTTCTGGAAACACCCAAGTAATTAGCCAATGAGAANTAGGGGGGAGGAGGGGAACCGACCTATTTGTCGAACGAAGGTTTCTGGAAACACCCAAGTAATTAGCCAATGAGACACATTGGCAAATCAATTAAATATATTGGATGGGGGAGTGGAGGGTGTCAGTCGTCTGCTGGAAATAGTGCTGGGGACAGTAACAGCAATGTAAAACAAATTACAAACGAAAAAACCAATTAGGCGACCGAACGAAGCTGAGAGACAAACTTCAGTAATGTATAAACAAATGACAAACAAGAAAAAACAAAACGGCAGATGGCTGCATCTACTACGATGGCAGATGGTGGCTATGACTCTTACCAAGATGGCGGACAGCACCTACCAATATTGCGAACTGCACCGACCAAATCGGTAGACAGTCGCTGTGATGCCTACTAAGATGGTGGAATGAGTATGGCTAGAGTGAAGTGCGGGGGACTTTCGGAAATTGAAGTTTTTTAAAATAAATTTTATAAATAATTTTTTTAATATCTTTTATTATAATTTTTGAATTTTTTGGTATTTCTGGTTTTTAAAGGTTAAATAAGGTCAAAGTAATCTGGATCCAAGATGGTCGACTGGAATGACAGAGCACGAACTGCTCCGACGTTCCGGTCCCAGAACCCAATGTGCCAAAACCCCCTTAATCTCTCTACTGTAGTTATTCCTGGAACTTCTTATAATAATTATTTTGTGTAACAGGTAACTCAATTGCTTTTGTGCGGTACAAAACAAAGTATGTGTAGAATTCCTTTAGTGTATTTATAGTGCTTTGATGACTTTCCAAATTATTTAATAATTCCCTTGACATAAAAATTACGTGGTTAAAGATAAAGGTGTATATTGAGAATTGAAGACGGGAATTAAAAGCTATTAGTTTTTCACAGTCTCTTACAAATTTTCCAACTTTTTTCACAAACTTTTTATTTGTAGCTATTTGATAACTGTATTTTACAGATTTTCTATCTTAAAATTAATTTTTATTGCTTAGCATTGGGTTTGCGCTAACGAATATAAGTCCTACAAGCTGTCCCGGATGGTGCCTCGTTTTGTTTCTTCCTCCCGTCTAGCTGTTGAGAAAATGCTGTGGAGATGCATGTCGTAAGGTAATTTTCCCATCCATGTATGGGATTTTCCACTTCCATGTAAGTGAATTTTACTCCAGAGTGCGGTAATTCTAACTTATATGTAAAGAAAAATTTTTTCCCAAACAAGTTTACGAATACTACCTAACAATTGTCATGTAACTTTCCCAATNCTTATATGTAAAGAAAAATTTTTTCCCAAACAAGTTTACGAATACTACCTAACAATTGTCATGTAACTTTCCCAATTTTTTTTACAGTGAGCAATGCTTTCGAGATATGGCATGTAGCCGTTGCTGTTTGGCAAGCTTATGCCTAGCGAAGTCACTAGCCAATCTAAAGGATGCTGGAGAATTCACCATCCATACAGCATGCTCGCAAGCATGCCCACGACTGACGATGCCACGCCAACTGAACGGGGCTCGAACTGACGACACTTTCACAGATATCTTTGATGCCCAGCAGTAGCGTGTTGCCGATTTGCAAAGCACTTATTGAAAAGTTTCACAAACACTATTCATCTATTGTACAAACTTGCTTTCTTAAATCACTTCACGGAACACATCACACGTGGCCCACCGAATAGGCGAAACATTATAGTAATACTATAGTAAAAAGCCCAGCTTATTTTCACAGAAGGCCTTCTGCCATACATTAAAAAAATTTAAAACATACGGGATACTCTGAGAAAACNGCCCAGCTTATTTTCACAGAAGGCCTTCTGCCATACATTAAAAAAATTTAAAACATACGGGATACTCTGAGAAAATCCATTTACATATCCTCTTAGAAGAAATCACAGATAATTGGAAAACGCATATCTATTATCACCTATAAATTACCATATTTAATAATTTATTTTAGTACGTCTGTAAGCATATAAATATACAATTATTTTAGAGCAATTATATTCGTAATTGCAATTATGTATATNATTTTAGTACGTCTGTAAGCATATAAATATACAATTATTTTAGAGCAATTATATTCGTAATTGCAATTATGTATATTCCTATCTAAAATTAATAAAACCAAAATTAACAACGATTTTTGTTATAATTTTTTTTCTACTTCAGAAATTATTCGCGTGATATTTGTGAGAATCTTTAGTCAAGTAAATTCACTTTCACTACCTGAGTCGAATTTTAAGCAGGGAATAGTGAGTCTATAATTACCGTCTAAAGTACGCTAGTAACTTGAAATAGTACAACTAAAACTACGTATCTCCTAGTTAATTGCTTATATGTTATCCATAACTGTGTAAGTAACTTAGAATTGTCTAGGGCATTTTTTCTCTTTTTCCTTTGTCCATTTTAAAATAAGTGAAATTATTTCTACCACTGTTAGTTAACTTTGAGATCATAAAATTGTTTGAGTCGAAAAAATATCGTAAAACCTATTGTTATAAAATACTTTACGTCCACTGCTGTTTTATCTTCAGTACAATGGAAAAGCCATAAAGGGAATAATCTAACCTTGGACACTCATCGGATACATTAGATTTACGACTTCATTATTAGCACCTTGGGAACGAAACTGTGAACANTCTAACCTTGGACACTCATCGGATACATTAGATTTACGACTTCATTATTAGCACCTTGGGAACGAAACTGTGAACGGTTGTTATCGCAATTTTGTGTTGGTGGAAGCATTACCGACGGCAAACTCCAATATCTTTATGAGCAAGTTTAAAATNGTTGTTATCGCAATTTTGTGTTGGTGGAAGCATTACCGACGGCAAACTCCAATATCTTTATGAGCAAGTTTAAAATACTCTTCTGTAAGGTGGTATACCAGCTAATAGCATTTTTAATATCCACTATCTCTGTAAATGGCGGGAATGGAGCCTTGGGGTGAGCTTTGTTTGTTTCAGGATTTACCATCTGAATTTTAAATCATTCACTGTGAATATTTATTTCAAATTGTTTCTATAATACTTTTCATGATAACATGTCACACATTTACACTGGCGTAGTAAGAATAAGCTTTATTAAAATAGACAATATATGAAAGGACATAAAAATTCTTTGCATTGAAAAATTACAATCTTATCACATTTGGTGTATAACAAATGTAGGCCTACGAAGAAGTCTGTGACGGATACTGATATACTTAAATACAGTAGAACATAAGCATGCTACCTACTGCAGAATAATTTTGTCCTTATTTTCGTTGTTTACGTTTTCTGAGAGGACTTCTGTATTATAAAGGTGTAATTTTTGGCTCAATGTTTTTAATGGGGAACTTTGGGTTTCTAGGTTGCCTACTGCGTACCGACTCGGGATTGCTCAGCTCTCCTCGACTTTTTCGGCAAATAGCTGTTCATATTTATTATGGGGAGAGTGTCAGAATGTTTCAAAAATTTATTTGGCAGTCACTTTGTCGGTCCGCTTGTGTCCGTTTTCGACCAGAAGAAATCTTTAGGTTTGAAAGTCCTGTCCGTTAGAAGAAAAATTATTTCTTTTAAAATTATTTTGCTTGTTTTGTCACAGAGTGGGAGCACCCGCCGAAAACCCCACCACTTCATGACAGTGACCATCAACTCCTCTTCCTACCATTCCACTCATTTAAGAAAAATGAGTAGTACCAAAAACCTTCAAGCAGCAGTGA
This sequence comes from Clitarchus hookeri, assembly GCA_002778355.1. Lineage (NCBI taxonomy): Eukaryota > Metazoa > Arthropoda > Insecta > Phasmatodea > Phasmatidae > Clitarchus > Clitarchus hookeri. Next base: position 290,560 of record NQII01000780.1, read on the forward strand.
TTAAATAGAAGAGTACAAACCAATAATGCAGTCGCAATAAATTGCGACAATTCAACCATCCCCTGATATGAATTGGAATACATCTTAATTTACCTACAAAATTATGAGAAATGATTCAACAAACTGTTAGTTTTCTTTTCATTTATCTCCGTGCTTTTTTGTTTTTCTTTTTTCTCATAAAATATTTATATAAAAAATACAAGCATTATAGAAATACAAAAAACCAAACAAGCTTTAAAATACTTTACAATTATAATGTGTGTTATGAAAATTGCAGGAAGTACATTTAATAATGCGCTCCAATAGCAAAACACATTTAGCACAAATATTATAAAATTGCAAAATTACAGATTATATTGAAACTGATCGTAAAATTTTCCCTATATATGCCATATAAAATGCCTTCATCAAAGNTGCAAAATTACAGATTATATTGAAACTGATCGTAAAATTTTCCCTATATATGCCATATAAAATGCCTTCATCAAAGATGGCAGGATATGCCTTCTGCCCAGTTATAATGTTCTCATCGTTAAGTTTCTATCCATTCTCTCTTCCAAGACGAAAGACAACCCCTTCTATAGTCGGGAAATACATTGACCATGGTGTTGAGGAACATCCCAGTTTGTTTCATTGTGGTCCAAGTCCAGTAGCATTCAAATGTTGATTATGTCGAACATAGTGTCAGTCAGTTGCTAGACACCATCCATGCACGNTCCAAGTCCAGTAGCATTCAAATGTTGATTATGTCGAACATAGTGTCAGTCAGTTGCTAGACACCATCCATGCACGTTGGAAGGTTTGTTGCTTTGGCGTGGTGAGGGTTGGGGAATAGTAAGAAATAGGGGATTGTAAAACAATGGCATTGGCAAGGGGATCAGTGATCCATGACATGACCTTCAATGGTCAAGGTCAAGGTAAAACATTTCCCCTCGGGAACTCCAAGGTGGCCATTTTGTAAGCCAGTACCACAAATTCATTATCTCGCATTCCTTCCTGTGGTGGCCATTTTGTAAGCCAGTACCCAAACTTCATGCTCTTGCATTCCTTCCCAGTGTGGTGGCCATTTTGTAAGCATGTACCCAAACTTAATGCTCTTACATTCATTCTGATGCCAGTCATTTTGTAAACTGGTACCAATGATGGACATTTTGTCAGCCAATACCGATGGTGGCCATTTTGTAAGCCAGTACTCAAACTTCATATGCTTGCATTACAGGTTCTCCCCATTNCAGCCAATACCGATGGTGGCCATTTTGTAAGCCAGTACTCAAACTTCATATGCTTGCATTACAGGTTCTCCCCATGATACACCCCGGAGAATTACTATGACAATGCTGTTGTCCAATATACCCACCATGATGCCCTGGGGAGGTTTTCTCTGTGTGCTGCTTGCTAACGATCGCCATTTTGTCAGCTAGTGCTGATGGTAGCCATTTTGTCAGCTAGTATAGATTTCGGCAATTTTGTAAGCTAGTACCCAAACTACGTGTTCTTGCATTCCAGGTCGTCCCCACAAATCCCTACGACAATGCCACAGCGAATCCTTACAACTATGCTGTTGTCCAAGATCTCACCATGATGCCCTGGGGAGGTTTTCTCCATGTGCTGCATGCTTGTGGCGGCCGTTTTGGCAGCCAGTTCTTCGTCCCTGCGACGATGCCCCATCCCCAGATCCCCCCCACGACGCAACCCAAACACCTAGCCATTTCGACAATTAGAATACTAAGTAATTCCTTCCTACTAGAACTTGTACATCTCGCTCCAAAGCTAGGGACGTCCACATCACGATGCCACTCAGCCAGTTGTGGCCATGTTGCTAGCTAGTACCCTACCTTCATGTGCTCCAAAGCAAAGGGACGTCACGACGCCCTGTCCCTGCAAGTCTTTTCCGCAACGACGCCACGGCAAGGGTTCCTCGTGTGTTCTGCTATATTAGAATACTAAGTAACTCCTTCCTACTAGAACTGGTACGTCATGCTCCCATGTCCCCGCCACAACGCCAACCAAACACCCCAATGTTTGCTTTGTGTACTGCTAAATTATAATACTAAGTAATTCCTTCCTACTAGAACTGGTACGTCATGCTCCCGCATCTTCGTATTTAAATCCGTATTTTAATCTGCGTGCTGCTGCAAATTGGCTACACAAGGCTCCCCACCACCAGTCCTCCCGAGACGCCCCCCTATGTTACACATGCACATGCATGCACACACATGTGCACACACATGCACACATACACACATGCACACACACAAACACACCACTTCCCTCGCAGCGGCATTGTCCTCGCACTTACCGTCCACATGGTATGAGCATGTGGTCGGGCCCTGGACTGGGGTCCGGGCAGTATACTATGCTTGTGACATCACCAATATGTCCTTGGAAACATCACAAGTATAGTGTACAGGTGGTTTACAATGCTGCAACTGAAATTCGACCCACATAAAGGAAAACAAAGAAGACAGATGAACACACACACATATATATATATAAGTATGATACACAGCCATCACAGCCATACTCTTATTTGTTGACGGGGCACTCTTAGCCGTTAGGCCATTCCGCACCCCGGTTTCCCAGTAGGCGGGGAAGATGGACGACTCCCTCTCAACGCAGACATGACCAGCGCTTACCGAAATTNCACCCCGGTTTCCCAGTAGGCGGGGAAGATGGACGACTCCCTCTCAACGCAGACATGACCAGCGCTTACCGAAATGGACCAAATCCGTAGCCCCGACCTGTTCATCAGGCTGCACCGAGTGTAGCCACGACCTGATTTACTAGATCACACCGAGCATTTCCTACTACAAGGCCTGAGATCCTAGCACTCAGTTTACCAAGCGTGTGGTCTGGCCAGAGCACTACCCACACCCCTGACATCATCTCGGGGACGCCCCCGGAGCAGTGCCTGCTCACCGCCTGGCTCCTCAACAAGAGGGGTAATCTCTCCGAGCCTCCTTCAGCATGCGGATTCAACCACTGCAAGCACGTGTCCAACCTCAATTGATCCGTACACCAAAGAAAACCTCTGGATGGGACAACCAGACAGACATACAGATTACAGCAAAGGGACGAGTATAGAAGAGAGAGAGAGAGAGAGAGAGAGAGAGAGAGAGATGTAGAGAGAAGAAGGGATGGCACTACAGCATGTCACCGGTCGCCAACAGTGTGCGATGGAAAAAACAACATATACTAGTCAAATGTATGACAAGATAAGGATATCTCGTGCATGCAACCAGCCAGCATACCTGACAAGATGAATATGACTCTTGCCCATGCTACAGTATACCGGAAACAACAACAGAATCGATGGCATACCTGGCAAGACGACACTTGCATGTGCTACAGTATACCTCAAGTAAAAAAACATGTACAGGATATACTGGTAACACAACTGACAAGATAATATTGTATTTTGCACGAGCTACAGCATGCTACAAGCCAGCATACCTGGCAAGAAGAAAAATAATATGATTCTCTTGCATGAGCTACAGTATGCTGGAACAGACTGCATGGAACAACAACAGTATACCTGAGAAGAGGACTCTTGCATTTGCTCCAGTATACTGTAATATGGCAGGAAATACTGGTAACGTACCTGACAAGATAAGAACGTGCCTCTTGTAAGAGCCACAGCATGCTACCAGTTAGCATACCTGGCAAGAAATGGCTCTTGCATGTGCTGCAGTATGCTAAATAGGACATATGGCTACCAACACCCTCAACAATATACCTGACAAGAGGAATACGACTCTTGCACATGCTCTAGTACACTGCCGGGAAAAACACTATCTCTAGGGACAGACATATATATATATAATGATATGAGCCTGGCCCAGAGCTGTTTTTTTAGGTATGATAACCATAGAGGATTGCTTGTATGTCATCATCCAGGACCTTCTGCTTGTCGTCCATCCACAAAAGAGCCAACTTACTGGTACACTCAGTTTATACTTTGTGATAGTAAGACCTAACACTACTGACCTGCACTCTCATGACATGCTAGGCAAAAATGTATATTGTGCAACACTCTTTTGCATCCCCTCTGCACGCTTCACTACCTTATCGTGACAGCGACATGTGTACAGCTTCACCCTCAGCCTGACAAACTCGACCATATCATTACCTCTGCACTCATCCTTAAATTTACCAATAACCTTGGCGTTGACAGGTGAGTAGCAGGGGTGAGTGGGAGGGNCAATAACCTTGGCGTTGACAGGTGAGTAGCAGGGGTGAGTGGGAGGGTAGGCACTGGTGTCGAACTCAGACTGAGACAAACTTGCTGTAGAAGTCGGGGCAGGCGATCTCCATGATATAGGAATCTGTGTCTGTATACACGAGACCCACTTCACCATCATACCATGCCCTCATCACATCATAGTAGAAGCAGTACATGAGAGTCTTCGACAGGTCCAAGTACAGCAAAGCCAGCGTATATGGATTTATCAAATGCAATGCTCTCATGGACTAGCTTTACAAAGGATAACAACTTGTCTTAAATGGTTCTAAATTTGAAGGCTGGTTTTGCAATTAGCTTCTTTGCCCGAATTTCTCTACATACGAGTTCCATACACTGGCATTTACGCTTATTCTCCATAAGATTGCTGTACGTAGCATTATTCATTAGCTTGAAGAAGATCTGCTCGAAGGTGTTTGTGGCTGCCTGATGTTTCAGCGTATTCATTTCAATATATGGCTTTAGCCAATCCTTCTGGTAGAATCGAAGGATATTGTGAATTACCTTCAACCGCAACCCATGACCTAATGCTTGCTTGAGGTTTACATGATGTATGATATAATGAGTTTTGGTTTCCAGGGTGGTCATGAGTTTCGGTTGTTTGGACCCAAGGGGACACTCGTTCACCATCAGGAACGGTAGATCTCTATGTACCTCGTGAAGAGTGTTAGGGTACTCTACACCCACCTCCAGTATGTAGCCAACATGTCCATCGTCCGGCATGGACATGGCATCAATGTCTGTGGCTGTCCTTTCAAAACTACCATATGGCAGCGGCGAGACATTGCCTACCCCTATAAACTATTAGCATCTACATACTGAAGGTAGGTAGATGGCCTGCTGGCATCATAAGTGTCAGGAATGTACATGTGGTTAGCCACCATGTGGCATTTGATGCACTGGGCCACCTCTTCCCAGTTACCAGTCTCAATGAACAGGTGGACATCGTAGTCGACGAGTAGCTCCAACTCCACCTGTGTCTTGCGCAACATCGCATCGAACAAGAATCCAGGAGCACTCACATAGTGAACACAATCAAGTTCGTACATGTCCAGACAGAGCCCCTGGAAATTCTCGAATATGTCGCACAGAATCAAGATGTCAGTCTTCAGATATAGTTCTGCATATTCCTGGAGAGTGCGGTAGCAAAACACAGTCCAGACCATTTGTGCATGCTGGTAGTCTGCCGCACTAATGCCACATCTGGTGAGCCGGTTGTAAAACTCTTCGATTGTTAGCAACCGTGGGTAAGCGAGCTTCCCCCACGAGTTGACAAAATCGTAGTGGAACATGCCTTTGCGGGTCACCAACTCGAGCTGTTCTGTGGTGAAGTATCTGGCCGATGTCTTGAAGTCATCGGATGGTAGATTCTGTGCGAGTGTTACGAGGCTGGCAGACATAAATCGAAAAGTATCGATGAATTGTATGGTAAATTTGTCGCCCAAACTTTAACTGAAGTTAATAATCTTTTCTTCGGTATGCAGAATAATATATATGGGTCTTGGGTATCAAAGCCAAGCTGCTTAATAATAAAATTGGCATTGTACATCAAGTTATGGAAGAGAATAGGCAGTCTCTGGGGGCGGTGGCAAAGCTTGTTGCAGTTACTATACACCACCCCGATAAAGTTCCCAGTGAATTGGTCGTGGTCATGCGCCTTCCANGGCAAAGCTTGTTGCAGTTACTATACACCACCCCGATAAAGTTCCCAGTGAATTGGTCGTGGTCATGCGCCTTCCAGTTTGTGCTGGTGAAGAGGCCGGAACAATAGCAGCAGGTGGTGACTAGTGTATAGGCAGTCTGTTCGCCAAATGTCAGTGTATGCATAGGCTCGGACTCTTTATATATGTCTTTCGACAGATTACCTATCCTCATGATTGCTTCCATGAACCATCTCGATGCACCTTCGCCTGTGTANTATATATGTCTTTCGACAGATTACCTATCCTCATGATTGCTTCCATGAACCATCTCGATGCACCTTCGCCTGTGTAACATATTACACCCAGGGGTAGGCTGGTCGTCTTGGAAACCGGTATTATGTCATTATCTACCTTGATGTGGATGCCATAGCTGTAGGGCTTGTGTTTCTGGTACCTATATGCACATGACGTGTCCAGGTTCAGCTTACACGTCTGGACCGGCATCACCATTGCCTCAAAGTCAGCATACACAACTATAGGTAACTTATCGCCATTCTGATAATTCTGGAACTTGAGCACAGGAGGCTTGCCATTCTTGTCCAGCTGTGGCATGTTGGCATGAACTGTCGCATGCTCATTACAATACCTCCTGTGCTTAGCCAGAGTATCGGCACCTGTCAGCCCCATCACACATGGTTGATTATCATATGCCTTGAGGCAGCGTTTACAGATATTCACATGTTCAACATCTGATGTCACCAGGGAGCATACCAGTCTGGCAAAATATCCAAAGAAGCAGTAATGAGAGTTCCAGGGCTCCGCTGTGGTGAGTAGCAGTAAGTCAAAGTGCCGGGCCAGTTCTTTCCCTGTCACCTGTATTGGCACTATCTTTGTATTTTCGTCGAGTGCATAGATGTTGATGCTGACTCCTGGATAGGACATCTCAAATGAAGCTATTTGCCACAGAGGGGTGGGAACTATATTCCACTAAAGTTGAAGGGTGTCTCCAGGTCAATAATAACACTGGTCGATGCGCCTAAGGTTCCCACCCTCTATGTAGAATGCCAAGATCGTCCATTTAAAGCTCTGCTGGTCCATGTTGTGTGGGTTGACAATAGCATGTTTATCAGCAATACTTGCAGGCAGGGNGGGTGTCTCCAGGTCAATAATAACACTGGTCGATGCGCCTAAGGTTCCCACCCTCTATGTAGAATGCCAAGATCGTCCATTTAAAGCTCTGCTGGTCCATGTTGTGTGGGTTGACAATAGCATGTTTATCAGCAATACTTGCAGGCAGGGCGATGTAGGATGACTATCTCAGTGGGTCAAGTTTATTGATGCGTCACTGATGCCGCTTCATGGAGGTGACGGTCAAGCCACTGCCCTTCCCCATATTCTCATCCTCTTCCTGACGNTTCCTGACACAGCTTGGCAATGGCAGTCGACACAGCCTCTTCGACGTCAGCTACATTAAAGAGGGGCACACTCTTCGTTTTGATGGCTCGGTGGTCCGTCTCGTTGTCGTGCGGCTCCAGTTTTCCATATACGCACTCGAGGAAAATATTAAATTTAACCGCCCCCTGGTCCTCGATTCCCTGCTCCAGCTGGTCGATCATATTCTGCTTCATCTGCTCGAGGTAGCCGCAAATATCTATGGCCACACTTGAGGTATTCTCCGATCCACATGTTTTTATAATGCTCCGAAATGTGCTCTCAGCCTCTACAAACCCATAGGCATTACACTCACCGGCACCAATGACAACAGTCCCACAGCTAGTGCAGTGGCCCTTGGCTGCAATAATGCGAGCCGGTGTGAGACGAGATGGGCCTGGCGGGGGACTCGTCGTATGTGTCCTTTTCGCCGGCCCGGAGGCAGTTCCATTACACTTAGTGCTATGTGCACACAGTGTATCTTTTCTGGTAAACTGCCTNTTTTCGCCGGCCCGGAGGCAGTTCCATTACACTTAGTGCTATGTGCACACAGTGTATCTTTTCTGGTAAACTGCCTGTCGCAGTTCCCACATGACAATGTCAAGGCATCGGGATTCACCCAAAAGCCATGTTCTTGATGATGAGTATCGCAAGAATGGCTGAAGCCTACTTTACAGAACGAGCAGTGGGACGATGCGGCCTGTCTGATAAGTCCTGTAAATGCTATGCGATTGCTATTAAGTTTGTCGGTGCAGGTAAATGACATCCCACACCTTTCGCACATGTGTTGTGCCGGTTCCCAGAATGGATTTAGGGAACAGTTGCACTCATGGCGTAAACCATTCGTGCGAAAGGTAAACACCTGGTCGCAGAAAACACACTGTTGTGCCGGTCGATGTAATGTAGGGGCAATAGATGCTGCATGTGTGGAAGAAGAAGACGAAGCTGATGATGATGTGAAAGCCGAAGAACGGCCAGATGCCAGCGTGTCTCATCGAGCAAGTGGTGGTGGTGGTCTTGACTGAACGCATGAGCCTTGTGACGACGATATGCGCACATTGTAGGCCAGGAGGGATCCTGTGGGAAACAGGTTCTAGACTAGTTCGAGAATGTATAAATATGTATATATATATATGCCAATATATAAGTAGGACATCAACACCAAACTAATATTGTATGTTACATCTCATACTATAAGCATAGAGTGTGAATGTACAAATGTGATGTGCTAGGAGTACCTTCTTCGGGCTTCGAACCCCGGGAGACTCATGCACAAACAGAGTGGGGGAGCGATTAGTTGTAAGGAGAACATAACAAAATGGTTCACATGAACTGTATTTATGTATGAAGGAGGAACAATACTATTCTTGTCTAGGTGTTTCATAACATGCTAGAGTAGTTTATTTTAATTTGTAGTTTGCCTCAACTGTGTAAAAACAGTAACACACACACTAGCTATGCACATGAGTACAACATCATATCATGCTACCACTAACAAATACAANGTGTAAAAACAGTAACACACACACTAGCTATGCACATGAGTACAACATCATATCATGCTACCACTAACAAATACAACAAAAAATCTAACTTATAAATGTGTGAGTAGGGTACAACCTGAATACTAATAATAAAAAATCATATCACAATGTAAATAACAAATACAAATCAAATCTAAAATAATAAATGTATGCCAGAGCTCTATGCAGGTAGGCCGGTTGACATGCTCTCTCACTTTAAACAAGATCTGTTTCGGATAGTGAAAGTCATGTGCGAGGTCTAAGGCTGGATGGACTGCCTGCTGCTCTACTATGTGTAAACAGCTTATGCAAGAGCCCTAGACCAACACACACTAACCTTGTACTAACATGGCGAGTGAAACTTGATATTGANACAAATACAAAAAATCTAACTTATAAATGTGTGAGTAGGGTACAACGTGAATACTAATAATAAAAAATCATATCACAATGTAAATAACAAATACAAATCAAATCTAAAATAATAAATGTATGCCAGAGCTCTATGCAGGTAGGCCGGTTGACATGCTCTCTGACTTTAAACAAGATCTGTTTCGGATAGTGAAAGTCATGTGCGAGGTCTAAGGCTGGATGGACTGCCTGCTGCTCTACTATGTGTAAACAGCTTATGCAAGAGCCCTAGACCAACACACACTAACCTTGTACTAACATGGCGAGTGAAACTTGATATTAATGTCTTGCATCACAGTGTAACCAGTGCGCGAGGCTCAAGCTGGGATGCCCGTCGCTCTACTACTATTTGTAAACAGATTACACATGAGCCTGAGGTGGTAGGCTGGCCAACACACATGCTGATTTTGTTCTGGCATGTAGAGTGAAATTTGTTGTTTTGTTGCACAGTGGCCCAAGGCATACGGGGAGAATGACTACCTGCCTGCCTGATGCATCAAGAAGAGCCAAAAGCCTAAAGCCTAAAGTCTGTCTTATATAAGTTGGTCAGATTTTGGCAGTCAGTGAGTGGCAACTAGATTTATACGAAACAAACAAAGTGCCATTTACAAAATTCTGTATTAGTTGATGCACGAATGTATAAAAGTTATAACTACGTTGGCTATTCTGAGTACACATTAGACAAGCAGAAAGTACTTGATAAGAAAGAGATCCTAGATTAAATGATACTATTTTTTTATTCTACGAGGTTACAAAACAATGGTTGTTAGTAATGTATAGTAATTCAAAATGAAATGCACCCTAGAACGATCCGTATCCACATTTAACGCAACCTCAAAACCTTTTTCTCGTCATCGTAGGCGTAGAGCTACCATGTGTTGAGAAATGCATTAGGCTCAGAGAAACACATTCGACTCACGAAAGCGTAGCGCCATTCCATACATGCCGAAGCACTAACCAGCCAGAAAATTTAGATTATTTTTTTTGTGTAAAATTACAAACTTACGAACATGTACCAATGGTTTTATTTTCCCGCAAGCTCTGTGTAATTTTTNCTAGATTTATACGAAACAAACAAAGTGCCATTTACAAAATTCTGTATTAGTTGATGCACGAATGTATAAAAGTTAAAACTATGTTGGCTATTCTGAGTACACATTAGACAAGCAGAAAGTACTTAATAAGAAAGAGACCCTAGATTAAATGATACTATTTTTTTATTCTACGAGGTTACAAAACAATGGTTGTTAGTAATGTATAGTAATTCAAAATGAAATGCACCCTAGAACGATCCGTATCCACATTTAACGCAACCTCAAAACCTTTTTCTCGTCATCGTAGGCGTAGAGCTACCATGTGTTGAGAAATGCATTAGGCTCAGAGAAACACATTCGACTCACGAAAGCGTAGCGCCATTCCATACATGCTATCCACCTCTCTGCCGAAGCACTAACCAGCCAGAAAATTTAGATAATTTTTTTTTGTGTAAAATTACAAACTTACGAACATGTACCAATGGTTTTATTTTCCCGCAAGCTCTGTGTAATTTTTNTTTTTTTTGTGTAAAATTACAAACTTACGAACATGTACCAATGGTTTTATTTTCCCGCAAGCTCTGTGTAATTTTTTTTTTAAAGTAACGTGTAGTTTCATGTACAGCAAATTTGTTTACAACATCCATTGGATGCATCAGCTGATGGCGAAAGAATACATAAATGAAAAGTAAACATTGTCGCTACTTTCGTCGAACTGTGAAAATCTAGCCAACTTACATGAGACAGACAATATGAGACATTCATTCAACAGATGCTTACTGCCTGGCCACTGTGGAAAAATTAAGTTCTCTCACCCCCTATATCTTGCTCTCCTGCCGTTGATGTAAGTGCGTCACACTAGTAAGATTGATTTGGTTAAGTGTGCTCACCACCCCAGCAGCAGAGAACACTTACCACAGACGATGGGTGTGCAGAGCAGCAGTTGTAGTTGGGATGCGAAATGTGTGTTGATGTGAAGGCACAGAACGTAGGCAACAAGCACTGTAGCATACAGGTTCCAGATCACAAGTAACAAGCTACAGATCCGCGGGAGGTATTTATACTGTGAGATTGACAGGGTCCGTGGGCGAGGGGACTAGTCCTCCTCCCCCCTGCAGGCACATCAGCCGGGGAGAGTGTTATGCTGGAATAACAATATTATGCCATGGCTCCCCCCTTCTTATTCCCTGTCACCAGGGGTTGCCAACAACTTACAAATCTCTCTCTTGCACACACAACCCAGCATATGTACCACTTGTTACTCTCCAAAAAATGTTATATTTACATTTCCGTGTATGATATACACCCTACCTATTTTTTCGCATGGACTAATAAGTCCGACAGCATACTTGTGATTCACTCCCAACTCAGCATACTGTTCACATTACTTATACNTTCGCATGGACTAATAAGTCCGACAGCATACTTGTGATTCACTCCCAACTCAGCATACTGTTCACATTACTTATATTTCAATAAATGTTCCCTTTAATATGCTAGTAACAACGAAACCAAAAGGATTGTGTGTGTGTGTGTAATGTTTGAGTACCTTCGCTATACTGGTATGTTAGTTTTAGGTATTGGTTTGACATCTCACCACCACCAACATATAAATAATACAGACAGCGTGAGAGGTAATATACAAAATTTTTATACAGTTTTTCAAATATAAAAAACAAAATATTCATATTCTCTCTCTCTCTTTCTGGATGTTGTCAAGAAGCGAGGTGAACAGTTGATGTAGTAGCACCTTCCTCTCCGCCACGGACAATTTCTTCATGTCAGGCAGGATGGACGCTGGCGATAATGACCTGCCACAGAGCTGGCAGGGCTTGGCAGCATGCTGCTTCTTACGTCTGCAGGGATGTACCTCTGCAGTCTTGGTGGCTGTAGGCACCGTCCTCGCAGCAGATCTCTTGCGTCTGGGGGCGGCTGCGTTGGCTGCGTCGGTGGTGGTGACGGCCAGCTGCTGGGTTTCATCGTCGGTGATATCGGTAATGTCGATGATAGCGGTGTCAGCGGCAGCAGCAGCATTGATGGGAACTGGAGACTCTGGCGACTTGCGGTCGAGGAGGTGTACACATATTGCATCATGTAACATAGCGTGTGTTACAACCTCGTCCGCCCCCACATGGCAGGGGAGAGTTTGTTCTCATATTATCAACAACACCTCCCCAGCACATTACAGTCGATCATCTGCTGGCAGTGGTCGTATGCTGTAGGTTATCAGCTCTGCCACATCGTCGTCGCCAACGACATAGGTAGCACTGCTGTTACCAGGCATTACAGTGCTGTAGGTAGCCTCTGGATGGAATGGCACATTCATCTCGTTATTAGTTCACCGAGGTCAGCTGACAGGATACACATGGCTTATATATTGTTCTCTCTATGTAAGTGATGTCACCACCACTACTTCAGAGATTTGGTCACTAGCAGTAGAGTGCATGCAATATGATCATAAATAACCTGACAACACTTACACTTCCTGTGACATGTTAGTTCTCCCTCGAACGTCGTGCTGTCTGGAGCTTCGGCGTTCATAGTATAGGAATCTAATTTTTTTCACTTATATACTCCACATACCCTGATCGGCACTACTCCCATGTTCATGAAGAAATTGTAGCTTTTTTCTTCAATTATATACACAACACACTTTGGCNCCTGATCGGCACTACTCCCATGTTCATGAAGAAATTGTAGCTTTTTTCTTCAATTATATACACAACACACTTTGGCCGAGCAGGGTAGAATCCATTTGCTGCCACAGTCTTCCAGCATGCTCGTATGTATGTGGCCTGTACACTCTTCAGTCCATCTGTAGGCTGAGCAAGTGTCTACATCTCGCCGGGTAAAGTCAACTTTCCTGTTCTCATGACGCAGTTCGGTAATATCTTCAAGTTCAACACGCACTGCTAGAATATGTCAATTTGCAGGTANTTCCTGTTCTCATGACGCAGTTCGGTAATATCTTCAAGTTCAACACGCACTGCTAGAATATGTCAATTTGCAGGTCGCTGGCTGTTTGGCCGGAGTTTAGCGACGGCGTACCGATCGTACTTGCAGCAGGGTGGAATCTCACAGTGGAAATTATCCCAAGCGTCGTGATAGCCCCACATATGATTTACACCATCACATATCTGCACTTGCTCGTGTCCAATCTCCGGTTTAAACAACACTCTCCTATATCCGATAAAGTGTCTCACGTACAAGTCCACATCTTCCGGCAGAAACGCCNCTCCGGTTTAAACAACACTCTCCTATATCCGATAAAGTGTCTCACGTACAAGTCCACATCTTCCGGCAGAAACGCCACACAGTCATGTATGTCAAATGTATTGCACATGTAGGCGGCGTTAGTTGTGAGTACTGAATGATGCACTGCTGTCGACTGCGGGCTGGATGTAACACCCGCCTCTTCTTATATTGTTTCCAAATATACTTCACATGTTAACGGCGAACACATTGTATTCCATGTAATTGTTCCTCGCTTCATGCAGGTTGTATGTCGGTCACTGGTACAGGACTCGGTCCAGTGGTTAATTACATCACCACTGTTGGCTCGGCTTAGTTCATATATAATTGTGCGAGTAAACCATACCTCGCATATATTCTCTTCGCTTGCACATGCTAACATAGTGCTGATGGAGCAATGCAGCTTTTTGTCCGGCCTCGGGTAATATACTGCACATAAAACAACACTGCATGGCACCGNGTGCTGATGGAGCAATGCAGCTTTTTGTCCGGCCTCGGGTAATATACTGCACATAAAACAACACTGCATGGCACCGAGTATAGGCAGCTCTCTTCGCTTTGACACACCCAGTGTTCAAGTCCGTTGCAACTTTCGACTTGCGCGGGCTGGCCGGGCAGTTTGAAGTGAGTGCACCGATAGCCAGTCGTCGTTTCACCCTCGTACTTGGCTAGTGGGTTGAATGCAGCGTACATGACTGATTGAAGTTATACTGCTGTAGGAGAGAGAGAGAGAGAGAGAGAGAGAGAGAGAGCCTTTCTTCCACATTGATGAAAACTCGACTACGTGCATCGTCTTACCGTTGCCAATATCCCTGATGCTGGCATAGCTAATCTGAACTGTAGCAGTATTAAGCTTAGTCATGTCGTCGTCGGTGATAAGTTGAACATATCACGAAGGCAGTCAGATGCAGAACTCTGCATCTAGCAGGCATGTCACGCACTTGCCATAAGTTATCTCTGGCCTCCAGAAATCTGATGCCACATACAGCTTCACGACTTTGAGGTCCGACAGCGGCCTATACTGGCTGTTACCATCCAGTTTCGTAATAAGTCCGTCCATGATGATAACATATAATACAATGGCTCCCCTCATAGTAGGTCTGCTATTTATAATGGCTGATGTTGTTCGAAAATATCACACCTTCTCCCCCCCCCCCCCCNCCCCCGCGGTGGGTCATAACCTACAGTCTAACAACAGTGCGTTCAAGCAATGACACACTTGGTCTAGTCTGCATGCAGAACACATGTGTTCGATTTTTTTTCACGTACCACACCTTCAATTTTTAGAACGAAGGACAGTCATACTCTGTCTGTAGATCACAGAGTTTTATTTTCGCAGTGCAATAGACGCTTAATTACCTCTTCTACTCCGGGCTGGCCAAAAAGACTGCGCCATCCTCGTTTAACATTGTGGTAAGTACATCTCGCACTTTATCGTATTCTACATCACCCTCACCCCATTTGAGCCCGTGATAGTGTTTTTCCAGCCAGATATTTGTTACCTGACTTTTCCTGTCGAGCGCAGCCCATGTAAACGGAGGTAGTAATATACTTGTTGCTGTACGCCTGTCAACATATGCTATACAAATACGTTAAATAATAAAACCATGCTGTGACACGCAGCCCTGAAAGTTCACATTCATTATGGCGGTTGGATGATGAATGGACTATAGTTGTGAATTACGTCAGTATTTTAACAACTCTGTCGCATACATTGTACGTGACTAGTCTGTCGTGAATTATTAATGCGTAGGCTTGAGTGAAAGCTGGGAAATTCTCTGCGGTGGTTATTTCAATCTTACAGTCCACCATGGCTGACTTTAATCTATCGTCCTGTTTACTAACGTCAAACACTAGTAGGGATGCCGTGTTCATGAACGCGTTCGGTTCCAGCGTCGGTGCCTGCGTTTGTCTGTAGTATGATCTCTGCGAGTCGGCATACATTTGATACGGTGCCATATACATGTCGTTTGTAAAATCAATGTTTAAATATCCATATGGGTAAGCCTCGGAGTTTAAGAAAATTTTAACATTCTTAATATTTGCATTATCAAATTTCGAACAGTCCATATTGATAGCATTCTGTCTACCTGTCTGAAACGCGACTATTATATAGTATAGCGAGGTTTTTCACTCGTGAAACTAGTTTTAACATTCCGATTTACATTCACGGAGCATGGTACGCTCAGGTATGTCTCTAAACTCCATGTACAAAATGCAATATCGGTTCNTTCCGATTTACATTCACGGAGCATGGTACGCTCAGGTATGTCTCTAAACTCCATGTACAAAATGCAATATCGGTTCCTTCCCTTCTCTGCGTATTTCAAAAATTCCATACGGTCTGACATTTTTACCTGCACGTGGGCAGTAACCAGTCAATAGAGCGTATCGCCAGCTCTGTGGCTTCCGGTGCTGCGGCAGTGTCCAGGAGTGCGTTCGCTTGCGTGTTGGCAATGACAATAACTAACTCTTGTTTTGAATTAATAATTACATGCTTGTAGTCTTCGACGAATCCTAAAAGCCGGGCTAGCGGAATACATACTTCAAATTTACGGTTAGCATAGACTCTTCGATCCCCCAGCCTGCCATTTTGTACGCCGGAAGTTGGTTATGAGTCAATGAGAGATAGTTATTTATGGTGGCTGTGATTCCAACATCTCTCGTCGCATCTACTTCACACCTGTTCAGTTCGTACGTGATTCTATTTATCATGTGTAGTAAACAATTTCTAATGATTTTTGTCGTCACAGGTAGAGTGTTGCTTGACTTAGTTAGCGTTCCTCGGTACCGCAAATATGAATTACACGGGGCGGTGTATATATCTTGGTTTTGCAGCGGGATCCGAACCTCGGAAGAGGATACGTACGAGCCTGGCAGATAGGGCGAGTAGGTGTGGATTTCAGCCTTGGTGATCGCGTCTTCGTACCCCGCTGGCTCTGCTACGTTTAATATTTCCGCGTCTATACTTGCTGTTTATCGTCAGACCCAATCTTCTAAGGAAACGAACGTTTTCAGATGTTAGCGCTCTGCGTGCTTGACTCGTACTGACTTTTNCGTCAGACCCAATCTTCTAAGGAAACGAACGTTTTCAGATGTTAGCGCTCTGCGTGCTTGACTCGTACTGACTTTTGGTTCGGCACGGTAAGCATATTTTATTGTTTTTGTATGCACGCGCTTAAATTTAAGTCCAATCTTTCCTTAAATGTAATCGTACTGTTATCTCCTCGCCTCGGAAATTAATCAAACGACTGTCTTGGTCCACTATAGAGACTATGACTTTATGTACATTCTCAGTCACGACTGGAACGTAAATAGGCATCTTCGGTACGTTCACCAGCTTAAAGCCTGGCGGCACCATCACGGAAAATTCGTTCAGTGTTTGACTAGGCTTGCCGTTGAGATACGATCCGCTATCAAAATTACAGTTTATTCTTATAATGTTCACGGGGAAGACGTTTACCAGCAGGGTAGATTCGTGTGTTTTATTCGCCTCGTATTTTACGTTCTCAAAACCTAGCATGGAGGCAAGCGTATCGCTTTGCGAGAAGTCTATCTTTGCAGCACAATACATCTCACTGTGTAGTGTATTTGCATTACCACGCAGCACCAACGTCACATCCTCTACCCTCAGCTCCCGCTTAAGGTACTCGCCTAAAAGGATGTAAAAGTTGCTTCATATGGAGTTCGCTTGTGGGCACAATGTATTACGTTGTTAAAACACAACGCAAGATTGTACAAAATGGAAACAACGCAGGGCCACTTTAATGTTCTGGTCTTTCCACCAAGGTCTCCTGCAGGTAGTAAGGCGACTTATTTTTTAACTTCACTCCCCATGTGAACATTAGGTCGCGATATTCTTGCACACAAAATACGATGCATCATCCGTGACTACAAACGCAGGTGACCCAAAAACGCAAAACAGATAATGCCTTGCACATTTCAACAGCTTTAATTATTCGCAACGGAAAAAAGAAACTGAATTTGCTGAAACTGTCGATCGAAACCTACATGTAACCAGATTTACTACACGGCAAAGGCCCCATAACATCCAGGTACACTTTTTTCTCATACAAACTTAGCAGGAGACCCGGCATATTTTCCTTCCTGCTTTTGATTTTTCGCCTTGCCTTGCTGTCACGCGATGCATTCCCTTGTGCGTGTCTCAATGTCTTCTCGCACATCAGACCACATAAAAATCTCAGTTATACACGAAATGGTTTTAACTCGGTTTACATGCCCTCCGAAAAAGGACTCGTGGTAATAATTATACACCATCGGTCTTAAATTAACTGGTACCAACAACAGGAAATTTCCCTTTTTTCGACCATTTGCCAATAAACCCTTTATAAATTACGTAACCTGACAGAGCTACATCTGACATTATTTGCTGGCGTTCTGTCATTTTTCTGATGTTCTTTAATGTCAACAAAAAAAAACGAAAATGTTGCAATGTATTAAAAAATTCTGTGGTTTCAACATCATCTGACACTATTTCTTGTATTATATTAATTNACGAAAATGTTGCAATGTATTAAAAAATTCTGTGGTTTCAACATCATCTGACACTATTTCTTGTATTATATTAATTTTCTGTGTCTCACTCGGATCACCTACAACTACCTCAAACTCGTCGCTGCAAAACATACGCAATAGCTGTATCACCTACCGAACTATTTGGTCTTGATGTGGTGAACATAACATTTAAAGCGAGATAGTCTTACTAGCCAATGCGCCAGAAGTCCAGCTGGTTTATTCGATTTCAACAGCCAGCATAAAGCTTGGTTGTCTCTAAACAACTCGAACGGCACGTGGTTTAAATAATCAGACAAATGCTCCATTCCCCATATGCAAGCTAGACAGTCATTTTCGTAGATGGTGTACTTCCGCTCTGCAGCTGTCAAAAGTTTGCTAGCGTACGCCACGGAACAAAATCACAGCATTTCTTCTGGCTGAGCACCGCTCCTAAAGCAATAGAACTTGCGTCGCAATGAATATAACCTTTCTCATCAAAATTTGGCAATTGCAAAACTGGCAGCTGTGTTAAACTGTTTTTTAGCGTCTGAAACGCGTTTTGTTGTTCGTCACCCCACATAAACTCTGTGTTTTTCCTCTTTAAGAAATTGAAAGGCTTTGTAATATTAGAAAAAAATCAGTACAAATTTCCCACAAAAAGCCACCATGCCTAAAAAATGCTGAACACCTCTCACGTTTTTAGGAAATGGATAATTCACAATGGCTTTAATTTTCTCTGGGTCAGTACACAAATGACCATAGGAAATTATTAATCCTAGATACCTGACATGCTGTTTTACCTAACTTGTTTTATCAGGATTCATTGTCAACGCAGTTTCCTGCAAAGCCTTTAACACTAAACGTATGTGGGCCAGGTGCACCTCTAAGGTGTTACTGTATATGGACACATCATCAATATACATGAACACAAAGTCATAATATATTTTCCTAAAACTTGGTACAAAACCCGCGACATGGCTTGAGGGCCGCAATTGACTCCCATCGGCAACGTGTCCACTGATAAAAACCCCACGGGGTAAAAAACGTCAAAGATTCCCTGGAATTTTCGTGTAGCTCACATTGCAAAAACGCAGAATTAGTGTCGAAAATTTTGAAATATTTGGCATTTCACACATATTGAAACACCGTGTCTAATACCAGCATTGGGTATGGATCAATACAAATTTTCTCATTGACTAACCTATAGTCATTAATCAGATTATATTTCCCTGGCTGTTTTTTTCGGAATGAGAAATGACGGGCTCGCGTACGTACTGCACGAGTCTTCAATAATGCCTTCTGTTTAATTCTGCCAAATTTTGCTTAAAGATAGGGACCTTAGGCGGAAGCACTCTGTACGGAACCGAAAACACACACGGGCTCGTGATCTCTCAATTTCAACACTATCGGATTTTTTATGTAATGACTCGCCTTAATCGTAATCGCGTCATCANGGGCTCGTGATCTCTCAATTTCAACACTATCGGATTTTTTATGTAATGACTCGCCTTAATCGTAATCGCGTCATCAAACTCTGCTTTAATTTTCTCTATTTCTGTCTCGAAATTCGCCCCTAACTTAACCATCTGCACTTTCCTGCAGTAGANAACTCTGCTTTAATTTTCTCTATTTCTGTCTCGAAATTCGCCCCTAACTTAACCATCTGCACTTTCCTGCAGTAGAACTATTTATTTACTAATGGAACAGGAGACAAAGGAGAAAACCCAAAATGCAGGCATTTATTTTTCATGTCTACACAACACTGTCTATTCTCCAGAAAACCAATACTGAGTATGACCGGATACAATAAATCTTTAAACCACTGAAATTGCATCTCCCACGAAAAACTTTCAACCTAAATTGTCATGGTTGCTACAGCCTGCGCATTTACTAAATCGCCATTAGCAAGGGAAAATGCGGTGTTCTTGCCTTGCGAAACATGAACTACTCTTACGGCATTTTCGCGCATAATTTGGTTACACATTTCATGATTCATTAATGACGTGGAAGAACCTGAATCAATTAATGCAGTTACTTGTGAAACGACAATTTTTTATGTCACAAATAATAGTCCGTTTATTTTTCCTAGACGAAAATTTGGCAGTTATAGCTTCAACAGTTTGAAAATGGCAGGCAAACATGCTTATAAGAAGGCTTAAGGCATAATAGACCATACCACCCTGATTGAAATCGGGGGCTATGTATATGATATAAATTTGATAACTATAGCTTCAGTGGATCGTAAATAATGTCTTACTAAGCGTTTAGGAGATCCGGTTTTCGATTCTAGCTTCAACTTTTCTAATTACGAAGCAGCAAGCACATATTGTGAATATCACACCTTGTCGAATAATTTTTTAAATCTTTGATTCAGTTTCTGTGGGCATCGCTTTACGCCTCTCATGTTTTTCAGCCAGCAGCTCATCATTTTTTCATTTACCTGTTAAATTTCAACCCGCCAATCACCGCAATACACCCACTAAGTTGAAATACCACATCAGTAGCTGGAAATGAGTGGTTCTAAAACACCTGGTGCTATGCAAGGCTCTCGTCTCTAGGCGAGGCTTTCAAAATGCGATCGTCTCTGAATGGCTGCGCAAGTCTCTCACAATGTTTTTGAAAATAAATTTTTTTTTTTTTAATTTTTAAAATTTTAATTAAAATTTTTTTTAATGGATTAGCTATTCGAGACTCTCAAAACTGGCAGGTGAGTACCGTTCGTATTAGCTGAAGAATGTTTGTGTTCATTACCGCCCTACTACTCACTACATACAAGCATAGTTGACATGAAATGTTTAAGAAAATAAATTAAGTTTCAAAAATGTATTTTTGAATTTTAGTGTTATTTTACAATTAATGTTTATTTTCTTCAAATTATGTCACACGAGGCTCTCGATGGAAGGTGAAGCCGGCTGACTGTGTAAGATAGGCTGTGTTGTATGTGGTGCTTTGAATGCACATGTTGCCTTGGCTGGACCTAATAAGTTTTTAACAACGCGCAGATAACTTCACGTCTTTCGTGAGGGGAAATAATGCGGTTTTTTAAAGATGTTCCTTTGGGTAAATGACTGTTGAACGGTGTCCCAATAACTCGACTACCTGCTGCGAAAGGACCTAACTACTTTTTAACGGCTGCCTAATGGCTGGTGATTTTTGGAAACTCGCCGTTTATCTGTTTGTTGGGCTATAGGCGCTTAGTAGAGCATGTTTTAAACACCTGACATTACTTCCCGACTACAACGATCAAAATCGATGGGGTGCCACCGTAATGCAACCGATAGATGACATGTTAAACCTCATGCTTTTGCATGCAAAGCCAGGAGGGTTATCTCAGAGTCTTCCCATATTAGATTATAATTTAAGCCCTACAGCATAAGTGCTCATAATTTCCGAACCGTTTAACATACAGGCGAAAAATTCATAATATACATATCGTTCCTGACAACACAAATCATCTTAGAGTTATTTATGTCCTATACATATGAAAAAATATCACAGATTAATGCAAGCCTTACAAGCATAGGTGAGCATTAGTTCCGTATCGTGTAAGATACGTTCGGCAACTTCATAACAACACTCTGTCATCACGAAAGGGTTAAGTCATCCCAAAATCAATTAACATTTAAGTCCTTCCTAGAAGATGATAATGCTCTTGCATGCCAAGCCGGGAGGACTATCTCCGAGTTTTCCCAAAAACCAATTAACATTTAAGTCGTTCCTACTAATCCTTTCTATGAGTTGATCATGCTCATGCATGCCAAGCTGGGAGGGCTATATCAGTGTCTTCCCAAATTAGATTATAATTTAAGTTCATCCTATATGCTCCAACAAACATATATGCTTGAGCAATGCGAGAAGTATTTTAAAAAATCATGTTTAAATAGTCTTTCCTATTCCGTTATAGTCGAAGGCTCTAACCAGAGTCCTAGAGAAACGTCGCTTCCTAAAACACATATAGGCTTGGGCCACGGGAGAGAAGTAGTAATTAAAAAAAAAACATGAATGTTAAAAATAATAATAATAATGATTCATATACTGATATAGCCCCCGCCTCGTCGAGAGAACATACGTTAAATGTTTTTACCAACACTCTCCCAATGGGAGCGATGGAAGCATATATATATTATATATATATATATATAAAGAAATTGGATGAATATTAAGCGTAGCCAGGCAGTGTGTGCGTGCGAGAAAAAAACATGCTGTATGCCCAGTCAGTACGCAAAAGAAGTCATGCACATACGTGATGCAGCGTTGTCCTCCCATATGCATAGCAGAACCATGCAGATAGGTATTCCGTTTTAGCCGCAGACTCCTGACCAGCGCCCTCAATATAGAAATGTCGGTTTCATACTAATGTGCCAACACACACCGTGAAAAAAAAAAAAAANAAAAAAAAAAAAAAAAAAAACTAATTTAAATAATAATAAATGTTTCTGTTACAGCCCCAGACCCCTACCATGACGCAAGCGCCCCGACTCGCCGAGAGAGATAGGTTTTTATTTACATCACGGCATGAGCGATGGAAATTATATATATTAAAAATAATAGTTGTTTTTTTCCTTTTGTTACACCAAACCCGACGTGAGTTTCGGAAATATTAAAAAATAATATATAAAAACTAGTATGATTATAAGTTTTGCAACAGCCAGGCTCTGCGAGACACCCGGCGAAGATGACATATTAAACTTCCTACGAGATGATATACTTCACGCTCTTGCATGCTAAGCCAGGAGGGTTACTTCAGAGTCTTCCTTAATTATTTAAGTCATCATTTAAGTATATTATACAAGATATTCACCACGCTCATCAGAGACGCCCGCCACGATGCTGCAGAAACGCGGGCAGGCAACAGACATTTAAGTAAATGAAGCTTCTAAAAATTAATGATCTCCTCGATACGGCAGGCATTATTTTAATGGGTTATCGTTTACCATTTACCCAAAGGAACTTCTTAAAAAAAAAAAAACGCATTATTTCCCCTCACGAAAGACGCGAAGTTAATTGCGTGTCGTTAAAAACTTATTAGGTCCCGCCGAGACAACATGTGCGTTAAAAGCGCCACATTGCAACACAGCCTATCTTACGCCGTCAGCCGGCTTCACCTTCCTTCGAGAGCCTCGTGTGACGTATTTAAAAAAAAGCATTAATTTGAAAATAACACCAAAATTCAAAAATAAATTCTTGAAACTAAAATTAATTTTCTTAAACATTTCATGTTAACTATGCTTGTATGCAGTGAGTAGTTATATGCTAGAGAGGTAATGAACATAAACATTCTTCAGCTAATATGAACGGTACTGACTTGCCAGTTTTGAAAGCCTTGCGTAGCTACCAGTTAAAAAAATTAAAATTAAAATTTTTACAATAAATGTTTTTTTTTAATTTAAAAAAAATTGTGAGAACCTCACGTAGCCAATCAGAGACGATCGCAATTTTAAATCCTCGCGTAGAGACGAGAGTCTTGCATAGCGCTGCACACGTAGCGCGCGAGCCGTGATGACGTCATCGGCTGGAGCGTGAGATGCATGCCAGCCCCCTGTTCCCAAAGCCAGCACCAGGTGTTTTAGAACCGCTCATTTCTAGCTACTCACCTCCCACCTTTCTATGACAATTCCATGCTATCACCAATCTCTCGTATATGTGGCATTCTATTGTACCTATTTTACCCTCACACACTTTTTAGTTTATACATAGTATAAGAGTATTTCCTCCTCCCTTTCCAACTCGTTATTATATTATTCCTTCCTGTCTTACAAGTTCTCTTTCACGCCTCTTTTCAGTTTATTGTTATTATTTTGCCTTCTTCCATTAATTTCTTCCATTCCTTTATGACTACCCTTTTTCCCACCTTATCCAAAAGAAAGTATTAATTATTGCACAAATGCAGGCGTGTCAGTAGGTTCGGGACCGCCAAGCATGACATTGCTCGTATGAGCCAACTTATTTGTTTTAGCTGTATCACCCATAATTTTATTTTGGTTCAATGACACCAAACCCGTAATTTGTATCCGCATTTCAAAAGTATTTTGATTTCTGTTCTTATATTCAGTACAGAATGATGAGGCATAATTAAATTCACTTGCCATTTCGTATGTATTAAAATCGGTGTTTTAAGTAAAAAAATTTTAAACAACCAGAATAAAGAAAAATATTTTAATGTCGTAATCGTGCTCGAGATTTTTTTATACAAAAGGGATATAAAACAAAATAAATTTTTTAGTAAATAATTGAAAGGAGAAAATGTTATTATTTTTCGAAATTTTCCAATTTTTTTATTGTATTGACGTAAAGTTTTCCCCGGATTAAATTTTTTTAGATTTTTTGCTTGTTTTTATTTTTTGAATTAAGAAGAGGAAAAGAAGTGATATGGGCTAAAAGATGATTTTAATTTTAGAACATAAATATATTTTTGTAGACCTATCACTAGGTGAGCACAATCTGCGATATGGTAGAATGGCAAATGTTAGAATACATCACACGGAAACTAAATGCTGATTTACGTCGTAAAGTATTATAAGCAGGATGAACGCAACATACTAGAAAGCGTACTGCTAAAGTGGTAGAAATTTGATTCTGTGGCTTAGAGGGAGGGAAGGTGCTAAGGTCGAATCAGGCATGACCATACCTGCTTTTGTGCAGTACGTGGTAAAGAGTGGTCCTATAAATTGTCTACATCACTTGTCCTGCTCTAACACACCACAGGTATGTTTCCAGCAAAACAAACGGCAGACAGTTTACAGATTTCGAAATCGCACTCAAATGAAAACAGTATTTTCGAAATTAATAATTTTTGTATATTTTTAAAAATGAAGTACCGACTTCATAAGTTTTTGAAGCATGTATTAAACATTAAATATTTTAAAGCTGTACTTTGTAATCTATTTTGACTATAATTTTGAAACATTTGAAACAGAATGTTTGACATTTTTTTTAAAAATCTTTGTAGTGAAGATGAGTATTTAGCAAAGAGTTCGAGTTAGATGTTTGCTACCATAGACAGTCCGGATATAAGTATTAGCACATTACATTATGTGAAAAGTGAACGTGTTGATGGAAAGACACTAAATGAAGAACATCGAGATGATAGGGATTAGGTTTTAGCTTATTCCCGAAGGGAAGAGAGGTTTACAAGATCGCTTTCCTCTCTGTATGTGTACATGTGTGTCTGTGTGTGTGTGTGTGCGTGTCCCCCCCCCCGCCTTTACCAACTTTCTTTCAAAATGGAGGCCATTTTAATATTTCGGATGATATGTCATTTATCGGAAACCATTCAACCTATTTTAACCAAATTTTGTATGCTGGTAGAGCATCAAGTAAGCATAAAATTTTGAGATGGACAAAGTTGATCGTCCGCCCTTTTGGTAAATAGCGCCCTATCCTACTAATGTTATAAATGCGAAAGTCTGTGTGTATGTTTATTACCACTCAGCTCCATAATAACTGAAAGCGTTTTGAAGAAATTTTTTATGTAGGTACTTTAGGTCCTGGAATCATATCCTGCTAATATTATAAATGCGAAAGTATGTGTGTGCGTGTATGTTTGTTACCACTCAATTCCATAACAGCTGAACGGATCTTGATGCAATGGTATGTAGGTACTTTAGGTCCTGGAATAGGACATAGGATAATTTTTATCCCGGAAAATTGTATGGTTCCTGTGGAATAACACAAAATTTTATTCTGCAACTGCTGGGAATGTGATCGAAATATTTTTTTCCTCTGGTTTCAGAGTTTATCAGGCCGCCCAAGGATCTCTGAAATGGCCTAACGACTGCTATCAATCGATAACAACTGGGACCGAATATTTAACGTGCCCTCCGAAGCGCGGAAGCGCTCAGATGTTATGCCACTAAACGGTCACCCAACCAAATGTGTGCCGCTGGGAACGTTGCTTAATTTTTGTGATCGATTAAGATCTCTCAGCCAAGGGTAAAAAGTAGTACCTAGGTACACTTATTTCTAAAGCTACAACTTGATGAAACTCACGTTTTGATTTTAATTTATTGGTGCTGGAAAGCTGAAATGTGGTAACTACACAATAGTTGCACACATACACTCCAAAGCAATACCCTATTTCTTGGCTATCGGGTAAAATATATTTCCTTTCTTTTGGGTTGCCATAATCAGTTAAAAACCTAGGCCAACATAGTATAATATAATAGTTTAATTCTGTATTTACATAAATGAATTATCTTTTCCCTATTTATTTATTAGTGTATTACTGTAAAACTCAATTGTACCCGGGTGAAGCCGGGCTGGTTTGCTAGTGAAGAAATAAAGATTATACATATAATCTCGATAACTATTAAACCAATTCTCACCCAATTTGGCAATTTGGCAGGTAAGAGATACTATGATATGCCAAGTAAACGTAAGTGATGGAACTTGATTAGGTACTTATTTTCAAAATGGCGGCCATACATTTTTTAGGGTTATTTGGTATATCTACTATACCATATAAACAATTTAGACAAAATGTTTTATACTGAAAGTTTATGTTACAGCCATCTTATATATCAACACATAACCACTTTTGTCAGCGAATTTGGAAGATAGTACCATACGAATAAATACAGCAATGTCATACTCGCTAAAAAAGTTAACCGATACCTACCAAATTTGGCAAACAAGTAGTACTGATGCAAATGATGTAAAGTGACGTGCTTTAAGCATGTCAGATGCTAATTTTAAAGATGGCGGCCATATAGCCGTTTTTAACTTAAAATTATATATCGTCGAAACCATATAACCAATTCCATCGTAACTTTGTATACTGCCAGTAGTTATTACAACTATCAAATGAATCTACACAAAGAATCTTTGTTCATCATTTTATAAGAGAGCGACATGTGGATAAATAAAATTGTTTTGTCATATCTCGGGAAACAATAGACAAATTCCTGCCAAATTTGGCAAACAAGAAGTAGTGCGGCAGATGATGTAAAATTGCATGTTTTAAGAACGTCAGGCACTTATTTTCAAAATGGACGACATTTAGTTACTTTAGCTTTAAATGCTATATGGTCGAAAACGTGCAATCATTTCCGACTTCTCATTATATGCTGGAAGAAGATATTACAATTATCAACTATTTCTACACGGAGCATATTTTGAAAGGCATTTTCAAATTTGAGCCAAGCGAATAAATAAAGTTCTTATGTCATATGCCTGGAAACAATTTCACCGATTCCTATCAAATTGGCAAACAGGTAGTACTGGGCAGATTATAATAAGTTGTATGTTTAATCATGCCAAAGACATATTTTTTAAAATATGGCTGCCAAATAGCCATTTTTACTTTAAAATGCAATATCGTCGAAAAATATTAAACCAATTCCAACTTTACTTTGTATGCTGGCAGCATATATATATCAGCTATCAACTGTATCTACACGGAAAATCTTTGTCCTTCATTTTGTAAGATAGCGACATGCTAATATATGTATAAAGTATTTATGTCTTATTTTGGGATACAATTGAAATATTCCTACCAAATTTGGCAAACAAATAGTAGCTTCTGCAGCAGGTAGTGTAAACTGGTATATTTTAAGCAGGCCAGGTACTTATTTTCAAAATGGTGGCTACATAAATATTTTAGCTGAGTATATTTTATCAACGAAACCAATTCCAACTTAACTTTGTATGCTGACAGTGCCTATTAAACCATAAAATAAGTCTATGCAGAGTTTTTTTTCTCTGTAATTTTTTATGATATCCCTACCAATAAAAATAAGGTTTTAATCTCATATCTCGGGAAACAATAAACCTATTATTACAAAATTTGGCGAAAATGTACTGTGGTAGGCCGTATTGGTATATGTACACTTATTATAAACTGACATTTTTAAGAAAACTTTATTAAATTTGTTTTATTTGTTTTAATATTTTTATTAAAATAGTTTTTTGGTTGTTGGTGGAGGAGGGGGGACGAACATCCAATATGACATCGAGCCCTGGCTGTGACGCTTACCAATATGGTGGACGGCTGCGTTCAACGTGGCCGCCCTGGCTATGATGTCAACCAAGATAGCGGATTGTTCCTGGCTCCTACATGCCAGATGTCTGAACCAAAATCCCCATATATACACTACTTACGACGTTACAGCATGTAAACAAAAATCTTGCAATTTAAATTGCCATGTATGACAAGTGCTGTATAGTAAAATACTTCCACAGCAACAATACTTCATTACATTTACTTTCTGATTCGAAGTCGCATCAAGTTAACTTAGAACACGTACCAATTTTTTTTGTAAGCTTTAGAAATTTTACTTATAAAGAAAAAGTTTCCCACTTTGTTCAAAAAGCGTGAACGGATTGTGATACTTAACTGCTTGTCTATTTTTTCATCTTCCTAGGCTATTATAGTATCTCATAAGCATGGCCTCTTGCTTAATTAAATACAATGGACGTGTTTAATAGTACAGGAGTTCTGCTATCACTCTCCCATATTGTATACATAAATATTTATACACATACACCCATAATTATACACACACATGTATACACATCAGGATATTATCTCACACACTGCCTCTTTTAAGCTTAGGGTTACAATAGACAAAATTTAAAGTTGACGGGGGTGTAATACTAGTGAACCAAAATATATTGTACGCATTATTTAACACTATTCTTATGTTTACTATAACTGCGCCCCTCCCTCAAGAAAATCCTGCATCCGCCACTGCGGTAGCATAGCATTGGAACTAGAAATGATTTGAACGAGACCCAGATGTTCCGAACAAATAAGAATTCCCGCGTTCCAGGCCACGTGCCACAATGGCGAAAGGCGCAAACTATAGAAAAAATTGTATTCTACCATTTTACCTAAACTACCTTAATTTAAGAGGAAACAAATCCTAGCCCAAGGTATGAAGAACATACGGCAGCCCCTTAAGTGAGCCGAATACGCAAACAATATGTGGAAATTATTGTGTGGTCAGGTAGTGCATCGTGAAAGTCATGGCCATGGTTTGAGCTGTTGCCAACTCCCGAACTAATATTTTAGGTGATTTACCGTTAACTTTGACTCGGTAATAAATTACAAGTACTCCGACTTCGCTGTATTTATAATTCTGTATACTTAAGAAATTTATATGTATTTTGTGGCTGAAAGATTTCACTTCGAGTTGCACCGCAACAAGGTACCTGTTTGAAGATCATTCTGTTACTAATGGGTATGAACCACATCAGTGCCTGTTCTATATTATGAAGCTGCATTCGTAAAATGTACGTAGTTTCGTTTCAGCGTTTGTAATTTTTAGTTTATAGCAGACAAGTTTATTCAGACAATTTTCTCACAATATGACACTCAATTAATTTTGTGTATATATATATAAAAATATTATTTTCTGCAAAACTCACATAATTTCAGTATACTTCAAATTATTTACAGTTGATTCATTTGTGTAGTTCATTTTATAAGATACTTTTGTTAATAAGGCTGGTCTGCTGCTACACAATGTAATACATATAATTCCTAACTATGACCGCCACATATCTGAATCATAATTTGTTGTTAATATTATGTTATGTTGCTATGAAATCCTGTTTACGGTCAGTAATATTTTTATGACAAATGATTTACGAGTTGTAGTTAAACATGATCACAGGCGATCTGGCGTTAATTTTGACTTCGTAGGAAATAAATAAGTGGAACAGATGCGGTGAAAAAGCAGACGAGGAAAATATTAAGTTAATAGGGTTAATAAATTCATTATACTAATGCATATGAAACTTAGACACAGGGCGCAGTTAGGCCACTCACGTCCTCAAATATTGTTTCATAAACAATATACATATTAAAGGTCAGAAATATTTGCCTGGCCAGCCTGGTGTATTAGGAATCATTGAATGAGTGGTCAGTGCGGAAATCTACACTTGTTGTGTGTACACTGTCCTCCGGTTGGAGAATTATGTTTGTCTGCACGTTTACATGCATGGGGCTTGGAAAATGAGGCATGCGGACAGTGACTCATGTTAACAGTTAATGTTCAAGGAACTCGCAGATGTATCATTAAACGACACCGTTATGAAACGTTTTCTGTATTTAATACATTGAATGTACCAAACATAAAAGTAATCTGCTTGAAATTTTCTACATTTTAAAACAAAACATTACACCCAACACTTAAGCTATTTATTTCTGGTTGTGTTTCCTTGTCTTGCTGTTCCTTTCAAGTAGACCAGACAATAACAGGTACTTAAAAGTAATTCAGTTTATCTTACTTATGCATATTTATGCCTCATATGCTTCCGAAAGCCATGATCAGGTGAGACCGGAAACAAAGGTTTCCATACCTCACTGGTGTGAGTCGAACAAAATGAAGCCCTACAGACGTTTTAGAAACATCAAGTCAGCAGCGGGCCGTAGTGTTTGTTTTTTGCTTGGGTTCCGGGTCCGTATTAAGGTTGCAAGATTTGTTGCCATAATTAACATAACTACGCACAAATTAATCAGTGGGGTAGCTATGCTCTCCACCAGTAATGGAGAAGTGTCGTGATATCTACCACGTTTTAGTTCCTTCAGGAAATGGCTGGTTTAACTCGTATGTAGTATGTCAGTGAATTCCCTACATCCATGGCAGCTGCTCATCATCAGCCCTGCTAAGAGGCAGGCCTTGTGAGTTAAAGTTAGGCCTCGCACTTATCCATTGTCATATTTTCATGTGAGCGTTTCTGAAGAGAAAGTGTCATTTTATAAGCACAGTTCATCACTCATATTACTAATACAGTTTTACAAGCCCTATTCAAAGCTATGACTAAACAGTGTTTTTAACGAACATCATCTTCCCGACGAGTGTAATGAGTAATATATACTGTCTTAATGCTTGTAACCAGCCATAAAATCTTAAATTCGAAATATTTGTCAAATGTTATGTTTCTTTTTTAATCTTAAATGTCCTTAAGTATATTTGAGTAAATTTAAATTATTGTTTTGTTTTTAAAATGTTTACTAATTTTAATTTTTTTAAATGTATTATATATATCTTAATTCTTGAAAACTATTTACAATGGCTCATAACCCTGCTCTGACTGGCCAAGTGTGCCTCTCGACCGGTATTCCCAGGGAGAGAGTACGGCAGTTCTGTCAGTTCTCTTTACCAGTGCACCCACATGGCACACATTTACAGAACGAGTGTGTGGGTTTTAAGGGGGATAGGCGGTTTTCTATATGTTTTCTAACTTGCCTTTTAACTAAGATAAGAGTGGGAGGTCCTAGTTAAGGAAGGGACCGAATCACATTTTAGGACAGGGCCCATTCGCCTAGGAATGCAGGAAAAAAATGTAACTACAATGACACATGTTCAAGGCTTAACAGTGTATATTTTGTGTGTTAAGATAGAATTGAATATGGCGAGGAGATAACTTAATGATTCTAGGGGGTGTTTTCCAATGACTTATGTTAATATGGTATGTCCGCCGCCTTGTTGTAAGGGCGACATTTCATTATTCCAATCAGTGCGTGAAGTGTGATTATTTCTGGTTTAGCGTAGTGAAAGTAGATCTAAGAACTATAAAGTAGAAATGTGCGGGCTTGAAGAACCTTGTTAGACGGGACACGTCTTAAAATAATCCTATAAAGGGAATTTTCGGCCATCAGTGATGATGGAAGGAGTAGGCTGGAGCTCTTTGTAAAGAAGAGGAGAAGAGTGGAGAGGCTGGTCAGGATGTACTGGATTGTGAATGGAGAGGGAGTATGGGGTATGTTGGGTTGTTGGCTGTCTAAGGAGGTGTACAGAGGGATACAGGCTATTTACATTAAAGTGAGCACTTTTGAAAGTCCACTCATTTAGAATAATAATAGTCAATAAATATATTTTATTTCAACTTAAGACGTTATATTTCAAGTGCAGTGGAATATACACACTGTGTTTACCTGTGTTTATTACTTACATGGCAATATTTATTTGTAAAGGTTTTTAAAGTATAAAAAACTTGTCAAAAGTAAAAAGTAACTAGGGCCTTAAAAGTGCTCACTTTACCGTGAACAGCCTATAGGAAACAATAGTGTACAGATACAGAGGGTATGGTGGTGTAAAAGGGGAGGGGAGTAGTCAGTCTATGCTTGTGATGTCAGTGAGAGAGTGGAATTTATTACGGGAGGAGATGGTAACAGTAAGAGGTGGTAGAAAGTGCAGTAATGGTGTGGATTTGAAGGGAGGGGCAGGGGAGGATAAACTTGCCACAAGACAGCCATCAAACAGCAAGTCAAATAATAATAATAATAATAATAATAGTAGTGGTGCTTGGAGGAATGACTTGTAGATGTTTTGTTGCTAACATATAAATTATTTTGAAATAATAAGTCGTGCCCGTTTGATATTTTTATTAACGCACGTAAGGTACAAAATACAGTAGCTTGCGGTAAAAAGTGCAGGTAGGTGTGTTAATTTATGAGAACATCATAACGTGTGCCTGTATGCACAATGTAAGACCTAACCAGGGAAGTAGTTAGTTTAGCAATGCAGCAACAAATTAACGACATTGTAATGTGGTCGACTGCAGTGCTTGGCGAATTACAATAAACTAATCCTTTGATAGTAATTTACAACAATTTAATTATTTAAAATGGTTTGTTTGAGGTGAGGAAGCTTTGGAAAAAACTGGTGGCGGGAGACAACCAGCATCACCATCTCCTCCCGATCACGAATATATTTGCAAATCTGCTGAAAATGGAAACATCACCTTTGAATCCAGTGAAATTTACTGGGCAATTGCACATGCCCTACAGCATGAATTTGTGAAAGGTACTTCGGTATTTGATTCCGATAATATTGTCAGGCCTAATGTAAGTTCTTTTTTTCCAATAATTTTACTAACCAAGGTGCACATGTGCAAGATAAATATTTGTGTGATGTCTACTGTAAATATTTTGAAAGAAACAAGTAGCATGCTGAAAATCCCACATGATTAAAACTAAAGCTATGGTTTTCACGTACAAGAAGGTAAACCCCTCTATTGTAGCAAACTTGTGCTGTGCAAATAGCCACCAAGCATTCTGGTGGCTAGCATAAAGGGGCTTTATACTAGTGACCCTAGTGCGGTATAGGAATGGTTTTATTTATTTTTTATATGTCTTCTTCAAATTAAATGTAAATAAACAACATGTGCAAGCAAACATATATTTGAACAAATCATGTTTTGTTGCATATAATGAAAAAAAAGCGAAACGAACAGTTGAAGTTTTATGTGTTTATTACAATAACGATGTTTTATATAATAGCAGGAACCCATTGTACCAAAACAAACACTTGAGAATAGATGCACTAGAAAAAATATTTTGAGTGGAGTTAAGGTGCTGCACTCGAAACTACAGCACATGTAAAAAATAATGTGATTACAGAAATATTTGTGTACCATCCACACTTTTTCCATCTTTTATTCCTTTTTGCAGGTGACATTGTCAGTATTGCGTAAATTACACCAACAACTCCAAAAAGAGCATCCAAATTTGCAGTTGACATTTGAAGGAGTACACGTTTTCCTGAACTAGTACCATGCATTCTGATCACTCGGTGTCCAATTTATTTTACAAGAAAGAAGCTTATGTATACTACATTTAAGTAAAAGCAAATTTAGTACATCTCATAATAATACATTAAACGAATCAATTTTTAATCTATTTCAAGTTTAGAACACACAGTAAGTAATTTCTCTATACCAGTTCTGTATGATTGCATTTCAGTTTTTGTATTAACAGGTTATTGACACATATTTTGTTCTTTAACATATCGAATTTTTCAGGATCGCAATGGCATAAATGGCACATGTGATGACACGAATAGCACATTTGAGGCCAACAATGGCATGTGTGATGCTGCTAATGGCATGTGTGAAGGTATTTTGACTGCACCTGTTGCCTGTAGTCCAGAGATTGAAGTGAGGCATGACAAGATTACATTTGTTCTGGTCGGAACATGCGATGTAGGGATTTCTCCTATTATTATTTAAACTTTCCTTATTCGTTTTAGTGCAAGTTGTGATGATTCGGTATTGGAATCAATGGAAACAGTAAAACGTACCCCATCCACCAGCAAAGAAAAGAGTGGGCTCCGCATGGTATGTAGTTTTCGGTTTAGGCAGTCTGAATTTTATTGCGTTTTGATTGAAGCCAATACATTTAATGAGGAAAGGGCTAGTAAGAGAATTGAGTGCTACAGTAAGTTTATAACTATTGTTAACATAAGGCGTAAAGTAACTTCACTGGTACAGTATGTGCATGATAGTAAATTATAATGTTTTAAGCAGTATAGATGTTCACAGTGACTTAAAGGAAGGGAATGCTGAATACATTTTGTCAGTTATTGGCTGAATAATAGTATTAGCCTGGAATAATTAAAATTACAAAAAAAAGTTAATTCGTTCTGCATAGTTTTGTCAGATAAATTTTGCAGTGTCAACTATTACAATCAGATAAGTGGGAATTGATGTATTTCCTGTGAACAGGTAACACAAATCTGGTAACATAATTTTAAAAAGTATTGTTGAGCATTTTAAAAATTTCCCTTGCAACTGCACGTTTACCCTGAGTCATGTGATCTCTCAGACGTACAATCACAACGCAGAACAATTCATTCTAGCTGGCCGCCGATAAACGCTCTCTCTCACACTCGAACCTACCCATAACGCTACTTACCCGCACTAGCGTACAACATTCGCTATCACCTGGCAGGTATAAGTACCCATCAGAATGGCCTGTCTTTTCATAAATATCATTCTCTGAGTACAATGAATATTCGGAGTAAATTTCAGCGTGCGTAAGATATATTTTTCAATATTCATGAAATACTATTTGAAACCGTCTGGCAACATTTTAAACCTGACCAAAAAATCTGGATTTTTTATATTTTGTTTAATTAAACGTTTAATTTCAATGTATTAAAATTTCAAATTGTCTCAATAAATTTTTTTGCAAATTATAAATTCACGGGTTGGCTAGGTCCCACAACCCCTCAGCCAGGTGTTCGATTCTCTATTCAGACATTGGAACAGAAGTGTTACACAAATTTTCACTGTGCCTCAAATACCTACCCTAAAATGTTCGCCACCTCTCGGACTATAGTCAGTGAAATTAACTGCTCCAGGCTGTCGCAGATAAATCAAGCCGCGGAAAGCACTCCGCCATTTAAACCTCCAAACTGGCGTGGCCGTTGTTCAATGGTCCAGGCTGGTGCTGCCACTTGTTACTTGCGACAATGAGTGCTTTCTTACCTACGTCAGGGTGTTACCAACACAATGTTTGCCCATTATGTTTGCCATACCTTTGAAATGTCTGATAGAAGAACACGTTTGTGCATTATAGCTATACACTAATAATTTTGTTCAAAAATTATATTCAATAATAAAAATATAAATGTTGTAAGTGTAAATATATTCGAGAATGTGTATGTTAAAAAGTTATAACTCGCCAATTTAACAGAAATATATCCTCAGTCATGCCACCAGACATACTTTCGAAACCAGTTTTGTGATTATGAATTACGTTTGTTGGCACATTTTCAGAGCTTCTTACAACAAAACACGGCTACACTATTACCAGATGGGCTGTGCAGCATTATGGGCATTAGATGAAAATGGTTTTTCTAAAGTCTCTGCAGATTTATTGCTTTTGACCTCAAACTACAGTCAACAGCAAGTTGTTTCCTTGCTATGTGCTGCTTTAAATTGTATATCGTGGCTCTGAACGAAAGCTCTTTTTGCACAAATCCCACTTTGCAAAACGTTTTCCACTATTTACAAAATAAAAATATGCCCGGAGGTGAATCATTTCAATAACAGTGTTGTTAAAAGTGGCATACTGTACTTTTGTAATGTAAGCTTATTGAATTACGGCTTGTAAAACATAGCCTTGTTCACTAGTCATTTTGCACCAAAAATAAACACATATATATTTAAACTTCAAACTTGCGACACCGCCAAGAATAAACAACCTTCTGCGGTACGTCACAGTTTGAAATGTTCATAGCTCCTCCAATACCTAAATGCAATATTTGATGTGTGCTGAAGAAAATAAAATTTCGGTTTGAAAAAAATCAAGTGCTACCACTGCGACAAAGTCATTTTAACAGCTTAAATGAGATTCAAAAATATCGAAGTGGATGTAAAAATTTCATTCCACTGGGTTGTGTAATGTTATTCAATTACTTATCCTTGTCATAAATGCTGATTTAAAATTAATATTGCAGATTTTTAAAGACAGATAGGGTCACAAACAGAGTTTATGTTTCTGATGAAGTTAAAATATAATATGCCATAATTGCTGTCTCAAGATAATACACACAGTAAATTTTCTTTAAGTGCCATGTCGTGTAAAAAGGAATGAACATATAACACAATCCCATGTAAATAGCAAATTTTTACTCGACAGCAAAAAATTGCGAAGTATGATAAAATTAAAATTTTGCACCTGCATATAAGGCTTGTAGGGGCGAAACGAGAATGAACATAATATCCAAGGTGCTGTTTATGAAAGTTATTAATAAATTATAATATGTAGATGAAATTCACAAGTACTCTTAGGACGGTACTTGTGGATAGACACAAACAAAAAAAGTCGGACTAACACATTTTCCACGTGGATGCACGACGTTTTGCTGGTTAGGCCAGCTTCACCGCCTGATGAAGCTGGCCTACCGAGCGAAACTTCACGCAACAGTGCATCCACTTGGAAAATGTGTTCGACTTGTGTGTGTGTGTCTATCCATGAGTACCGCCCTGCGAGGATTTGTGCATTCCGTCTACTTTTTACAATGTGATTAGAAGCCTAGCTGCCTATTCCCAACATATCACAAAGCAATAATTAATATTTTCACATTTTTACGGACTATTTTTTTCACTGTCATTCTGCAACTAAGGCGTTGGTCACACACACATTTTAACCAGTAATCGTGAAGTTTTGCTGTTGAACTGTTAAGTCTTGCAGCACTGAAATCTGCCTTAGTTTAACACTTGAACACTGACTATGCAGAACGTGCAGATGTCTGATTTGATGTGATGACGATAAATATGAAGAAAACTGCAGGTTACCACA
The DNA here is from genome assembly GCA_002778355.1 of Clitarchus hookeri. Taxonomy (NCBI): domain Eukaryota; kingdom Metazoa; phylum Arthropoda; class Insecta; order Phasmatodea; family Phasmatidae; genus Clitarchus; species Clitarchus hookeri. Next base: position 327,645 of record NQII01000780.1, read on the forward strand.
TTTACACAACTCCCACAGTTCAGAAACCCATGTTGCAGTCATTTAAGAAATTCCATATACTAAGAAAAATGTAAATGCAATAGGAGTGTGATAATAGAAGGCACATAAATCTTTTGAAACCAATGATTCACACAGTTGTAGTTATCTGTGCTAGTTTTCACATCACCTTAGCACCAACACGGGGCACTGGAGGTACAGCACATAATCCATTACTCTTTTTTTTATACATGGCGAATTCCCCAATAGGTATATTAGTAGTTATAAATAGCCGGTTCTGCATCAGGGGATGGGGGAACGGGACATGAGAACAAGCCACGGCCATCTTACATGACGTCAAGGGGCAACCTCTTGCTCTGTATTTCCTCGCCAAAGGCAGCCATTTTCCTTTTTTCCCTCGGAATTTTAATTTTTTCCCTCAAAAACGGCAAAAAATTCCCAAAGTTTCATTAAAAAAAGAAAAATTTCCGGCAGAAATTTCCCTTTCCAAAATTCGTATAAGCAACTCGGTTAGAAAAAAGCATGACTCCACAATAAGGATAAGTGACTCCTTTTTGGAGAATGAGAAGTGAGGAGTGGAGAAGTTACCCTGACATTTACGATCTATCTTTCCATGCCAGAACCATCCATCTTGCCTCAAGAATATTCGAGTTCATTGCCCCATTTTGTAACTTCTCAAATCATGCTCTGTCATTACACCATAGGTTTTCTCATACTCCTTCCGGTATCCTTTCTCCTGGCAACATGATTGGGGACGAGTATCATTCCACCTCGATTTTCTCATACTTATAAGCATAGTTGACTGTAATTTCCAAGCCCTTCGAAATATAGTCACCAAATTCGTATCAGACATCACACCCAACAAGAAAATGACCGCAGGGTCAAATACGGCCTAAGTGTATTTATAAGCACAGTTAGCTGTAATTTCCGAATAATTTAAGATAGAGCTACGAAATTCATAAAATAGGCATCACATATGACAAGTAAAATGACTGCATGGCCATATATGCTGTGAGCTTACTTATAAGCATAGTTAAAAGTATTTTCCGAACCCTTTGAAATAGTGTCAACAAATTCGTAACATAGACATCACCTCCGACAAGCAAAATAACTCACAGTCAAGTACGCTCTAAGCACACTTACAAGCATAGTAAGCTGTAATTTCCGAACCGTTTAAGATATAGTTACCAAATTTATAACATAAACATCACCCCCGACAAGGAAAATTACCGAAGGGTCAAATGTGCTCTAATCGTACTTATAAGCATAGTTGGCTGTAATTTCCTAAACATTTAAGATATAGTCACCAAATTTGTAACATAGACATCACTCCTAACAAGGAAAATGACCACAGAGTCAAATATGGACTCAATGCACCTATAAGCATAGTTGGTGGTAATTTACGAAATGTTAAAAATATAGTCACCAAATTCGTAACATAGATATCACATCCGACAAGGAAAATGACCGCAGGGTCAAATGTACCCTAAGCACACTTACAAGTATAGTTGGCTGTAATTTCCGAACCATTTGAGATACAGCTACCAAATTCATAAAATGTGCATCACATCCATCAAGGAAAATGACCGCAGGGCCAAAAATGCCCGAAGTGTACTTATCAGCATAGTTGGGTGTAATTACCGAACCATTTAAGATAAAGTCACCAAATTCGTAACATAGGCATCACCCCGACAAGGAAAATAACTCAGGTTCAAGTATGCCCTAAGCAGACTATAAGCATAGTTGGCTGTAATTTAAAACCATTAAGATATAGTTACCAAATTCATGTCATAGACATCACCCCCAACAAGAAAAATGACCGAAGGGTCGAATATGCCCGAAGCATACTTATAAGCATAGTAAGTGTAATTTCCGAACTGTTTAAGGTATGGTTACCAAATTCGTTACATAGACATCGCCCAAACAAGGAAAATGACCACATTGTCAAATATGCTCTAATCGTACTTATAAGCATAGTTTTCCATTATTTCCGGAACCTTTAAGATATCATCTCTAAATTCGAAACATAGGCATCACCAACAACAAGGAAAATTACTGCAGTGTCAAGTATGTTCTAAGACACTTATAAGCCTAGTTGGCTATAATTTCAGAATAATTTAAGATATAGTCACCAAATTTGTAATATAGGCATCACCCCCAACAAGGACAATGACCTCACACTTATAAGCATAGTTGCAAACAATTTTCTACCCACTGAAAATATAGGCATTAAATTCATATCATAAAAATTTACTGTGATGAACAAGGTGGTGGGTCAAGTAAACTTTAAGGCATCTTATAAGCATAGTCGACCGCCATTTCCCATCCAATGAAGCTATAGTCGTCAAATTCATAAATTGACATCGCCGCTGACAACGAACAGGATGGTATTTGCAAGTACACCCTTAGCCCTCGTATAAGCATAGTTGTCTACCATTCCCCACCCACCAGGACTATAGTCACCAAATTCGTAGCATAAAAATCTCTTCCGATAACGAAAACGTCCGCAGTGTCAAAAACACCTTAGGCATACATATAAGCATAATTGGCTGCAATTTCCCACCCATTTAACCTAAAGTAATCAAATTTATATCATAGGCATCACCTCCGATGAGAAACAGGTTGGTAGGTACAAGTACACCTTAAACCCTTTTATAACCATATTTGCCCGACGTTTCCCACCCACCGAAGCTACGATCGTCAAGTTCGTATCACATTCATCACTTCGAACTGAAATCAAGGAGATAAGGGCAAGCAGGCCTTAAGCTCTGTTACAAGCATAGTTGGTTAGCATTTCCAAACCTTTGAATTTCGGGAGCATGTAAAAACCGCCCACGCATGTAAAGGAAATAAAGGTATACTTATAAGCATGTTTCAATGTTGCCATTGCATGTGGGAGTGTAGGGTCTGAAATAGCACACACATTCGCATCGGCCTGCACGACTCGTCCAGAAAATCGGCGCATACTGATGTTCCTCTAAGCCACTACAGAGAGAATTACAACATAGCTTCGTATTCGACCGATTGGATGATGATATAAATAATTGCAACCATACAAAAGTGACCGGTTGTTAAACAGAACTTCTCGGCGTCGTTACTGCATTAAGGCAGCACTGAGGGGTCGGCACTGAGGGGTCAGGTGTATGGGGTCAGCTGTGAGTGGTCGGTAGTGAGAGTCATGTGTGTGGAGTCAACAGTGAGTGGTCAGCAGTGTAGGGTCAGTACGTAAGGGTCGGGTAAAACTAATGCAAAATATATTAAACTGTCCTGTATATGAACAATCAGTCAAGTAACAAACAATAAAGTACTAGCATATATGAAAATACACCACGAGTATATTGTCATAACCAGTCTTAATATATAAAAAAAATACCACATGGAGCCACACTCCATAATAGTGAATTGAGTGTTGCTATAATGCCAAGAAGTTTAATAAAAGCTAGAATGCACGCCGACATTAGAAAGAACGAAAGATCACAAGGACTAACCTCAAAAATTACAACAATGCGTCAAGTGCGATACACATTACTTGACTTGTAAAGACTGTGTTCCTTTGCTTGTCACAAAATCACATACATTTAAAACATTAATCGTGCAAGAGAGGTGTCACTGCTACGTGCTAATGCAAACAGATATAAAAAAAATTATAAAGGCAAATAGTTTTAAGCATCTAACAACCTATGCATATTGCGCGAGCATCGTGCGGTATACATCACGTTAATAGAAAAAAAATACTTTTGCGAATCCGAAAAACACATATGCGATATTGTCAACACTGCTACAAACTGATGTACACAAATAAAAAAACAAAATGTGAAGGAAATATAGTTAAAGCACTTGCCAACCAGCGCAATTATATATAACACAAGTGTCCAGTGCTGTAGGCAGTGTGTTAAACGATGCTATACAATGCCAGAGTGCCTTGGCCAGTACAACAGTATATCAGACGACTTCCTTACGAACCGAATTAAACGAAACCATGGCATTCAGCGTAAAACCAACACTCAAATCACTATCAGCGGAACACATTCGACCCGGTCGACTTCGCATGATCAACTAACACCGTGAGAATCTGAAAGGTGTCCCAGGAGACCGACCGGCAGCTCGGACACTATGCGGGTCTCAACAAATCGAAAGGATGGCACAGAACACTAGACAAGAGAGTCGTGTCAGGCTCCAGGGTGGCAGACCAGCCGGGTTACAGAAATTAAATTCCCTTTAGAGAGGAATTCAGTCATACAATACAACATATCAATTTACCTGTTTTAAATAATAAATATATACATGTACTTATTTGAATACATAGCATTTATAATGTTAAAACTGTAAGCATATAAGAAACAACATAAATTAAAACCATTAGTTATGCAAGATAGACGACACTGCTATGCACTGTGGCAAACAGATATAAAAAAAATAATTATCGAAGCAAATAGTACATGTACTTAATTTGAATGCACGCCATTTATAGTGCTAGAACTGTAAGCACATTACGAAACGAATTAGACATTAATCACTCGCCACAAAATTTTTATTTTTATAGAAATATAATAAAATGTATGAATTTTGCAATGACGAGTAAGAAGGTATCGCAACACACACACACATTACAACTATGTAAGTACTTTGATTTTAGAAGATCAAAACAAAGAGAGAAAAGGTTTACCTTTACTGAATATAAAACTGGTGTAGCTATTTCATACACAGAAGACCTGGAGGCCGCTAGTGCATCTGGTAGCTATCGATGTGAACTCAACAGAAGCACAGACCACAATGAAAATCCTGTCTTTTGGTGCATGGTATACATTCCCGACCTAGAAAGCAAATAGACACTTACAAGAATTATAATTACATCGCCTTTGACAAAACATACTTCTTACATATGTACCCCGATAAGGCTGGAGACAGTGCATCATCGTTTAGATTAGGTATCACAGGTGCAAAACCTCATAGAGAGTCCAAATCATTTCACAGGTAAAAACACAACATGAAACACAATTATAAAAACTGCTATGTTTGGGTTATACATCTATATATTTAAGTATCGAGATCATCGTGCAAAAAATTGCAATGAACTATATCTCCAAGAAAATATTTTTGTACATGACTGTATTCATGGTATGTTCATCTCAAATACTTGCAGCCTGTCAGACATTTTTAAGTAGGTAACAAGCAGGTCCCACTGTAACAACCTGAGACGGACAACACGAACCATAATGCAGTGATAATCGTATAAAAGCATGCATCATGTAAAAAATGGTTCCCTCTTCGTCGTCGAGCATGGCAGAAAGCAGATCGTTATATCTACATTCATCTACCGCGATCGAGTATTCTGAAACAATATAAAGACGGAATCATTGGTTGAAGACTTACCATCTGTGACTGCATCGTCAACAGCAAAGGATTCTGGAGATTCGCTCCTTACAACACGACAACATTAAAGTATTCATTGCATGTCCGCCCGCAATGAAGGTCTGAATAAACATAGCAAGAAGTACAAAGACAATGTTAGTTGTCCATCGGGAAGTGAGTGGAATTAATGTAGCAAGACATTCACTTGCAGCCTAAAATACATTTATAAACCCATAGGAGCAGGTACATTCCTTAGTCAATAAAAATTTTTAAAATAAAATACATTTTCATTTGGTATTTTATCAAATTTATAACCAAATAATACACATACACTATGTCATTAAATAAAACCTTTGGCTCAGAGTTAATCAATAATCGTATTTATATCTTCGCTGACAGAAAGATATCCTCTTCTTTGCAATGGAACCAACACCTGTAGACTATCAACCAAACCATTGGGGTCTTCAGAAAATAAATAGCTAGACTTCACGCTACTCTTTGCAGAAGGTTCACGATACATGTCTGTATCTATGGTCTTCTGTGATGAGTACGCTGTAGGTTGTTAGATACCTCTGGGCTATAGTACTAGGTTCGAATCTGCGTTTATTCAGTCCCAACTTCAAGTAGCCCTTATCTTCTGCAACATGTTTACGCTTTTGCTTTGCAGATGTAAACACGTCATCATCATCATCATCAGTAGAATATGCATATTTCACATCATCACCAGCAGATTTGGATGTAAAATTTTCGTTCTCGATGTCCTGGATACTTGTAACTTCTTCGTTTTTCACCTTATATGTAAGTGGTACAGGTTTGTTTCTCACAACTTTTGACGATCTGTATGGCTCACACTCTTCATAGTAAATGTCTGCCAGACTCGTATTTCCTTGTTCACACAATGTTTTGGAACACGTTGCAGGCCTGGGTAATGTTATGGGCGCTCGAGTCATTGTTAGTTTACACGATTGATCAGCAGGAAGGCTAGCCATAGCATTGTCTTGTGACAGTAAGTTCAATGAATGCTGTCTCGTGCCAATCGAAGATGCATTGCCTTAACATGTACCAGTGTATCTCTTTAGATTATCACTTCTACCAAATGCTGCACCACTCATATCACATGTTAGTATTCTGGAGGTCGGTTTCTTTGAACATTAGCTATGTTCATGCCGATGTGCATTGTAATTTTTACTGAAGGCTTTGCCACAGTAACTGTATTGTTTTCCACGGTATTTTTGAACACTCGTTAAAGTTTTGCATGTTGCCGCATAGGACATACACGATTGCACACCCTCAGTGGTTTTCATCATCTTCAAGCATATGTGCACTCAAACACTTGTACTTACTACTACACAGTTCTGACTCCTCTCTGCCGAGTCCTCACTACTACCTTCACGCAGTTCTGGTGCCTCACATGACAGTTTAACAACAGTGCGAATTTCTGTAGTTGCAGTAATTTATACCTCCATTCTGCCAGTCGAAGACAAAGCTATGTTGTAATTTTCTCTCTGTAGTGGGGTAGAGGGTAATCAGCATGCACATATTTGCTAAGTGGCCTAAGTAAATTTATTCTCAACTGTAGCTGATCTACCGTATATAACAACCAATCAGAACTCTTTCCCATGTATTCTTCTTCCTCGTAGATAATATTCTGTATACTAGCTTCAACACAGTCTTCGATTTCGTACGTCTTATACAGAGGCATATTCGAAGTCTTGAAGGCTCTCTCACTATCTTCATCCTCATGTGGTCCTTGTTTGGTATATTTACATTCCAACCATATATTATATTTTACAGCATCTTCTTCTTCTATCTCACATGTAAGTCGATCTGTTATATTTTGTTTCACATGCTTAAGACATGTACACAAATCTTTTGCCATGCCTTACGAATTAGATACACCATACGTCTTCATAAGACTGCGGAAAGCAGATTCTTTCAGTAAGAATCCATCCTTATTTGGTAAGCTTGCAACACATACAAGTGTAGGAACTCTTTATGTACACATTTTGACATGGTTGTCATACGACTCATGGCATAGTTTTACCTAATGGTCATGTATTTCGCGTCGCACATTGTCTGGAACGCCTGTTACTTAATAACATGAGATCTCGCTGAAAGACACTTTTCGATCCATTGGAAGGATTTGGGGGGAACGTTTTTGAGGGCAAAGCAGTCGCTGCCATATTGATTTTATAAGCAAAGGTATGCCAAATCGTTACAAGGGATCTGGGATCGGAGCCAGAGCCGACCATAACACATATTGGTTCTGTCAGCCATATTGTCCACCATATTGGATCCAGGTGACCCATTACCTTGACTCATGACCTTGAATCCAAATAATTCTAAAAATCCCAAAAATTCCTAAAAGCCAAAAAAATATTAAAAAATAATATAATTATTTAAGACAATTATTTAAATATGTACATGTAGAAGGCCTGGTAATCGATGAGAGGTGGATCGACTATGCTCCCGACACGACCGGCCCTTGCCAGATCGACCAATGTCCATCTCGTCGGCAAAGTTCGATCCAGGTGACCTTGACCTTTACCCAATGCATGCGACCTTAAATGACCTTGAACACATAGAATTCTAAAGAACCCCAAAAAATTCCTACAAATAAAAAAAATTGTTTTTAAATGTATGTAAAAAATTCAAAAAATTCTAAAAAAAATGTTTATAAAAAATGTATTAAAAAAAGCTATTATTAAAAAATGTATTTAAAAAAACTTTCATTTTCAGAGGTTCTCCACAGCACCATGTCCAGCAGACGACTGACTGCTTAAATCAATCACATTGTCTTAACCTTTCCCTCCTCTGCCAATGTTTCTCATTGGCTAATTAGTTTGCAGGCCACCACCTATACTCATTCCGATGTATGCAGCCATCTTGGATTTTTAATTTGTTATTTGTTTATACATTGCTGGAGACAGCCATCTTGGATTTCATTTGTTTTCATATTCAGCACCTAGGTAGCACTAGTGTAAAACATTAACCCGCCAGGCGAGCTATCGATTTAGCTATCAGGTGGCAGAAATATTTGTTTTTATTTATTTAAAATATAGGTGGTGCTATCGGCGACCTCCATATCAGATTCTATTTCCGTCACCTAAATTGTGCTAATTTCTCGATTTTACCACCAGACGAGCTGACGAAACAAATATTCTCTCATGCTATGTCATGCCATGTTCACCACATTTGATTTAGTTTTTTCTCAGTCACCTTCCTTTCATTCTCTATCATTCCTTCTTAATTTTGGTACGATTAAGTCACCTGTGCTCCACCCAACACCTTAAATTGTATCCATGCTCTGCCATTTCACATCGTTTAAGTAGCCTGCTGATAACTTGTTCCCCTCGATCCACCACCTTGGGTTACATAACTACCGCAATCTTTGATTACGCCATATGGTCTTGAAATTTAACCATCGAAATCCATTTAGCTCCTCATTTGTGTTTACTAGAAAAATAACTGTGTTGTATTAGAGCAACAACAGGTATGTAGAAATTTGTGTAGGACCTCTCTTCGCTATATAGTGCACTGAAGCAGGTCTGCACAGGCCCGACTCCACCTTCACCCTCCCCTCCCTCCAAGTCTCATGGTCAAAATTCGACCACTTTAACAGCATGTTTTCATGTCTGTTGAATCCAATCTGCTTAAAATGTATTATGATGGCAATCCATTCTTAGTTTCTGTATAGTTGTGCACAAAAAACAATATATTAATAAAGTTATAACACCCTTATTAACATACTGTTTATTGTGCACAAGCAGTGTTGGGCCTACACAAGAAATTTTTAAGTACTAGCTTTCAAGTCATTATATTTTGACACATAATATAATACATTTTTTTGTCATACTCAACTAGAGTACCACCATGTTAACAGATTTTAAAACCAAGGCTATCACATTCTCTATATCAGGGAAGTAGGCATGCTAGGGCAAGGTACATCAACACCAGCGAGAAATAAAACATTTTTTTCATTGTAATCATAGATGTGTGTATATATCCATACAGTATGTAACTAAATTCAACCAACAAACTTCTTCTGCATGTTAATCACGAAAATATACTACCTATGATCTAAATCGAATCCCAAGGGTGGTACACATTTTTGAAGTTGAACCTGATGCACCAGATTATTAAATATATCGGAGAAAATATGTAAGACGGAACACTGTATTTCTGGATAATGTGTAATTGTAAGATTATCTACAAACACCGCAAAACCTGTCGCTGTCAACAAATAAATTAATGTAAATAACAACGGTTATAATTCTTATTGCAAGTCATTCGACATGATGCGGTAGCATATGTGGGATCTTATTAATGGAATATGAATCTGCATGTTTCAATTGACGAAAAGGTTGCCTTGTGTAAACACCCTAACCCCTGCTGTTTTCGGGTAATTCGTGTTTGAAATTTGAAAAGAATTATGTTTAAAACCTGACGGGCGGGCAACATGCAATTCACCCAATAATGAATGGTTGCGAATATCAAAAGGGACACGATAACCGAGAGAAGACTGAAACATTCAGACATATGAGGTAACACATTTATGGTGATGGTGTACCAGTATTATATTTTTAATTTGTAACAATAATAGGATGACAGGAAAATTCACATTGTCATTTATTACATAATTAAGTGCAATACTGACGTATAAACGAGCCTCAGATGAGGTGCTTCAAATGTCGGCTTCCAACCTCGCTAAAGAGTGTACACCGACGATGCCACGATTGAAAAACACGGTCAAACACAAAGGGTGTGGTTCGTATGATTTCGACCGCAGGATGTAATCAGGTAACGAGATCCTCCAGCGACGCTATTGGAGTCTCGTACACCGAACACTTCATAGCACCCCACAAGTAAAAGTCAAGCAGTGTAAGATCAGGGGACCACGCAGGCCATAACCTCGGCCCACAGTGGCATATCCATTTACCTGGAAATGTGGTGTCAAGGTACTCTCGAACATGTGCAACAAAGTGCGGTGGTTAACCGTTATTATGCAGCTACATTTCTTGTCGAATCACAAGTGGAAAATCTTCCAGCAACTCTGCCAAAACATGTTCCAAAAACACGAGATACTGGTCAGCATTTAAGCTAGCGGGTAACATGCATGGCTTGCATGCAGGTTAAATTATAAGCACTTGTCGGGGGGTCAGCTGAGTGGCTTAGTTTGACAGCAGATGACGTGAAAGGTGGATTGTCTCGGCTAGCTTCTGCGGCTTCGCGTCTGAGTCAATGTCTTATTCTGCATCTGCGATGTCTTCGGACATTCCAGAGCTAATGGGATATATGGTAGTTCCATCGACTTCTTCGGAAATGGTACTGGCGAAGCCATCGACTTCTTTGGAAGTGGTACTAGAAGTGCCATTGAGTTTTTCATGCATGAAGCCGACAGCACCTTCGTCTTCTTCGGATGAGTCACCTACAATTGAGCCGTTATCGACATCGAAGTAAGTTGTACTTGGTGTGTTTTTATTACTCAGCCCCAACCCCCGTAGGTCTCTGAGTTTCGCTTATCGCGTTGTAAAGAATGGGCGAATTTAGCTTTGCGCACCTTTTGCATACATTGGTTTCTTAGAACCGGCATCTCAGTATCACTTTTGTTTTTGTATTTCTGAAATGCTGTGTCCGGCCGTGCTATTACTGACCAGACATCTTGTTTCAATCAAGGTGAAATAAGAACGTGTGAAAAGTCTGACTTTAAAAAGTGCGTGTACAATAAAACAATTTATCAGTGAATAAATGAAAAATTCTGCCTTTTTACCAATCTAGTTTCCATTCAATCAATTTCATGCCAGGGCAGCAGGGACGCTTTATATAATAAATCAGCCTTGTTTAAATACTAAATATCTTTGTATGTTACATTTTGGCAAGAAATTTCTTATACGTGCAATATAATATACTAGCCCATTTCGCAACAAACAAGGGCAAGAAGCTGCCCATGAAAACAATGATTTACTGCTCTAATTAGGTAGGATGTAAATATTATATCAAGCCTGGTACTTCTACTTTATGTGGAAGTGTGATGTGTCGCTTCAAAAAGGATCATGTGGAAGATTACATAATGAAAACATATCGAGGAGTTTTTAACTGTCATAATCTGTTTTACACAAATCAGTATTGAAGTATTTCATTAAATTGCACAGTCTTCATTACTGAAAAGTGTTATCAGCTCAGTTTTGATTTCATAAAAATTATCAACCAAAGGTGGCTTGTAGACAACCACTAGCAAAATCTAGGGGAAGAAGGAAATGGTTTTGCTTTAAGGCACCCGTCTACCTGGCGCGCGAACTGAGTTGCAGTGCGTTTCTAATAACGTTTTTAAAACAAACTATCTATACATTTTATAAAACTCAACGTCTCTGTATGTATCTCTGATAGTGCACTTATCACTCGAGAACCACATATCCGATTTACGTGTTTGTTTTAATTCATAGCTATGTTCTCTGACCAGGTTTTAGTATATATTTTGTAACGTAAAGTAACATAAGGAATAAGCAGTGACGATAATAGTGAATCAAGTCAGAAAAAAGTTTGCCGAAGGCACGCTGTCTTGCAATGCGCTGTCTAAACCGTTAAAGATGGAACAATATAATATAGTGAAGAATTGTGTAGAATAAAAAGACCTAAAAAAAAAAAACTCCGCGGTAGCATATATCTATCTATAACAGAGAAAAACTAACAAGCGTTTTTACCATTTAATTTTTCAGACATCCAAAGAAACACAACCAAGCCGCTGACATGGTTCCAAGAGCGTGCTATCTTAACATCAGAAAATGAAATCGTCGAAAACATCAATAAAACTATCCTGAACATGATTGAATCACCCTCCTGAACGTAAACGTCTGTGGACACTGTTGTTGAAGAGGAAGACGCAGTCCACTATATAACTGAATTCTTGAATTGCCTTAATCCATCAGGTTTGCCTGTTCGCGCTCTTGCTGTAAAAATTGGCACACCAATCATGTTAATACGGAACATAAGCCCTCCAAAATTGTGCAATGGCACTCTCCTACAAGTTAACCTTTTGATGGATTATGTTATTGAGGCAACTATTATGAGTGGCAACGGTACTGGCGAAAAAATTTTAATACCCAGAATACCCATGATTCTAACGGATCTACCTTTCCAGTTTAAGCTTCTCCAATTTCCGATTAGGGTTTGTTTTGCTATGACTACAAATAAGTCACAGGGCCAAACCCTGAAAGTTGCTGGAGATGATCACCGACAGCCATGCCTTTCACATGGACAATTATACATATGTCGCATGTTCGCGTGTCAGTTGCAGTAGCAATTTGTATGTAATTGCGCCCAATAAAAAAACGAGAAATGTTGTGCGCAAAGAGGTTCTGCGATAAAATGTAGTTCTTGAGATTAGCAAAAGAAAAAATCCACAAATTAATTCATGCAAAATATTAAAATGTAAAAAATAAAAGTATGTTTAAATTTAAAATATTTGTCTAATTAATATTTATCTCATAATTAACACTAAGTAAAAATTAAATTTTACTAAAAAAAAAACCTAAACAATAATTATGTAGTCCATGTGAGTGGAGCCGCGGGCACAACTAATTTTACATGAATGGGCAAATCTATTTCCAAACGAAAGGACTAAGGTGGAATGCAACTTCCAAAAGATCATGCTTATTGCAAACACTACTTTGAGGCTCTTCAACATGACCAAACCCAACATTTTCAAACTGTTGTAGCTTGAAACATATTGCGCGACTGTTGTAGCTTAAAATATTCTGCATGAATTCGTGTGAAATTAGTATGGGGCTCGGTATTTAATTTTGATAAACACCTTTCAACAATAAAAGGACTGCGTCGCCGCTTAAAGTACTATAGGTATATGCAACACGATGAGAACACTGCATGTCAGTTCAGAGGCTAGCGTTTAGCGGCGATGGCGCACTTTTTGCGCGTGGCAGTGTAGCCCATATCGCTCTCGCATTTCTCTGCCGCAAACGTTGAAATCAACTCCAAGTAGGCGTGCGCCTTAAGATCATCGCGAATATTATATATAACATCACCGCCTCTTCTATTAACTTCCACATTAGAATATAAAATTATCCCAAAGTACTAATGTAGTACACGTAGTATATAAACTGAAGTGCCAAAAAAACTGGCATGCCTGCCTAATATCGTGTACGGCCCCCCGAGCACGCAGAAGTCCCGCAAGACGACGTGGCATGGACTTGACTAATGTCTGTAGGTATGCAGGAGGCAATTCACACCATGAATCCTGCAGGGCAGTCCACAAATCCAATCTGCGCCAATTTGAGAAAGGGTTGCACGTCTGTCACGTTTAATGATTCTCGCCAGTCGTCGTTTGTCCCGTTCTTTCACGATCTTTTTCCGGTCACAGCGATGTCGAAAAAGTGATGTTTTACCGGATTCCCGATATTCACAGTACACTCGTGAAATGGTCGTACGCGAACATCCAAATGTTATCGCTACCTCGGAGATGCTATGTCCCATCTCTCGTGCGCCGACTATAACACCACGTTCAAACTCACTTTAATATTGATAACCTGCCATTGTAGCAGCAGTAACCGATATAGCTGCCGACCGTATCGCGTTACTCAGATTGGTTCCATACCTCTGTTATTTGCATACGCACGCCTATACCAGTTTTTTTGGATCTTCAGTGTACAACACATGCGCACACACATGCCCATTTAGACTATTAGACAAATATAGCAAAAAGTTATTCATGTAAACACTCGGCAGCAAAATCACAAAAAAGTTGACAAACGTAACTATAGTACAACAAGGGGGAATGGCATACATAAACACATTGCTCTGTGCTAGCAACAGTTTATCCAGTACACTAGAGCTCACTTTGCATGGAGACGTATATTCTCTTATTACTGCGGATATATCTATCTCCCCGCCATGATACCAAAAGTTAATGTAATCAATATCTTATTTCGCAAATTTTCAATAATAGTGGTTTTTTCTGTAAAAGACTCAATAAAAACCAAAAGGCAATTTTTTAGTTCTCTCTTTGCATGAAACCCTAGGGGACGATTTTAGTAGCCGACGAAATTACCGATTATTTTGCATTACCCCTTTGAGTTACTTTAGCTACGGTGCTTTTCGTCTTGACATGCATGTGGCTACCGTCAGTAACACTTCAACTAAGATCAATCTTGAGTTTATCGCGAAATTGTTGCAAAACCAGGCTGGCACAGTTATCGTAGGTTTTCTTAGGCAAATTATGTGCTAGCAGAAATTTACGTCCAGCCGCCCATCTTGACGACAAACTTTTCCTTGAAGTCAACGAAGTTTACTTCACAGCATATTCAGACGGGAATCGAACGTCTTGAATTTGCAGATGTCTTGCTGCAGTTTTTGAATTTCACATTTGAGTTTAGCAGCACAATCTTAATCCGAGACATCGCAATTAAGTGCATTCAGTCACAGCGAGAAGTCGTGTAGATGTTAGCAGACTTGTTTCTTGAGTCAGTCCAGCCTGTTGCCTATATCTTTTGGCAGCGTGTTGTTTTAAAATAATATGGTTAACTAACACAACATATAAAATCTTTAGAGAATACAAATTTTCTACTTATTCGGACAGCGCTGGTAAAATAAGGTTAAGTCTAACGATGTGTATTGATGCCAGTGAAATAAGCAGAAAATACCCAAAGCTAAAAACACGCTGACACATTCGTGTTGTTCATAATTGCCATAACTGCTGAAGCGTATATATTTTTTTGTGCTTTCATTGATTTTTGGCTTCCTCGTGCTGTGAAACCTTTCCTTTTCGTCACTGCTGCGACGCATACACAGTGTGTAATATCTACGGAAGTCCTACTTGCTCGTTTATCTACTCTATGTCTCCCCTCCTTTCCCCTCCAGTCATGGGCAAGCGCCATTCCATACCCTGGCCAGCCTGGGGTGGAACTGGGGCTGTATTGACCAACTATGTTTCACTTGCTTTCTGCAGCTAACCGAAGCATGTAGTCTTCTTTCTTCTTATTTAGTTAGTGTTGCATTAGCCCCATCTCTGGGCAGGCTGAGATGGTCACCTCGATACATTAAGTTTTTAAAATCGTAAGTATCATGTTTATAAATTGTGTTTAGGCCTCCGGCAGTTTAAATTCCGTTTCGCATAATGTAAATTTTCTTTGGCGATGTAACGTTCTCGTTGTATTTCTAGGTTATAGTTTCACTTTGGCACTTGACCATTTTCCATGGGCAATATACTGTCGATAGGCAGGCATCGGTAGAATGGGTCTTAAGCCACTTGATCCTTGCCATGTTGGACAAGTGTGACTTTGCGAATATGTATTTCAAATTGTTAATTAACTGTGTATTTGCTTTTAGTTCTTACGAGTGTGAGCCATGACATGTTGAAATTTTCCCGTTTAAATAGTAGTGATTTCGCTGTTCAGGGTGTGCAACCATACACAGTCGAATCAACTTATTATGACCACCTGCCAGAAGTGCCATCTGCAGCGTGTAGCCCATGACGTATGGCACGTGATGTGAACTGGTGAAGCAAGTATATCATGTGAGAGACAGGCTGGCTGTACACATTGCGCTTCCGGCTGTCATGGGTTAGGGAAGCGATTTAACCTAGTTGCAAACAGGGTTCATCGTTAGCTTTCGGGCTAAGGGGGGCAGCATTTTGGAAACAGCTATGTTTGTGAACTGTTCACGTGTCTCTGTGGTAAAAGAGTATCGTGTGTGGACGAATGGTACCATTGAGAATAACCATCGGGGAAACTGTGGAGCTCCACGCGCCATTGATGTCCGACGTGAACGTCGGCTACGACAATGCGTGGAGGCCAGTCGACAGACTACAGTGGAATAGCTTACCATCCAAATGAGTCAGGGGGCATTCAGGCACGTGTATACCGCAACAGTTAAGCGAACCCTTCTGTAAGTGGGGCTCCTGAGGTGACGGAGGGTTACTGCACCCATGCTTACACATGTGCATCGACGAAAACGACTGGAATTTGCGCGACAGTATGGCAACTGGACCGCTGCTGGTTGGCGATGGGTAGCCTTCTCCGACTAGTCATGTTTTCAGCTGCATAGAACGGGTGGAAGTTAACGTATCCGGAGAGAAACATAGGATAAACGACACCATGCATCCATTGCTGGACGAACACAAGGCGGTGGGGGCAGTGTTATGGTCTGGGGAATGTTCTCGTGGTATTCTCTAGGTCCCATCATCCCTGTGGAAGGCACTCTTGATCGATTTGGTACATNCTGTGGAAGGCACTCTTGATCGATTTGGTACATGATGATTTTCTTTCCTCGGAGGGATCGTATCTTCCAGCACGATAAAGCGCCTTGCCTCATGACTAAAAGTGTCCACGCGATGCTGGAAGAGCACGATCAATATTTCAAGGTTCTTCCCTGGACCCCAAACAGTCCCGAATTCAATCAAATTGATCATCTGTGAGACCACCTCGATCGTCGTGTTCACCGTCTGTCTCCTCCGCCTTGCACCCTTCAACAGTTGTGGGATGCACTGCAGAAAGCATGGCTCCAGATACCCGTGGAGACCTATCAGCACCTGACTGAGTCACTGCCAGCTCGCCTAGCTGATGCCCGTTCTGCGAAGGGCGGTTACTCCGAATACTAGCAGGTGGTCATAATAATGTCATTCGACTGTGTAGGTACCCAGGTAATAAATTACCGATTCTCGCCCTGAAGGTAGTTTCCCATCGTCATTTACACTTGCTTTAGTAATGTCTCTTTTAAAGACCTTGAGCTCAGGTCTGTTAGGTAACAAGAGGAGAAATACTAGTATGCAACGATGTTTGCTTTAATATTGATGGAATAATTTGCAACATTTCTAATGCTTAGTTAGCCTTTAGTAATATGTTCATATGCGTCTATTTAATTGCAAGTGTACACGTAGCAATGAATAAATCAGGTAATATTTTTCATTGGTTGTAATCACGTTTATTATAGAGTTATTTAGAAGGTTTATTCCATGTTTTGTAATGGCGCTTCGGCCACAAATATAAGTACGGCTAAACTAAATTATAACCTAATTGTTTTGGTACTATAAAACGTGTGTCATCGTGAGTCTTTACATGGAATAATATTCAATTTTGCTGTTGATGTATGTATGGTATTTCTAATGTTATTGGCTGGATCATTCAGGGAATGTCACATTTCACCGCACGATGAGTGTAATATACAGTTTTTACAATGGTAAAATAAAAGGTTACTCAAAGTAGATTTACCACCTTTATTTTAGGTGGTTAACTTTGTTATCAAATCGGTAAAAACTTAATGTGGTTTAACTGTTTACTGCTCTTGAAAACCCAATGTTATCATCTATTATTTCATTTGGTAAAAACTTTAAATTTTATTTTACTGTTTTTTATTGCTCTGGAAACCCAATGTTATTGTATATTATTTAAATTGGTAAAAATTGAAAGTGATATTTTATTGTTCTTTATTGCTCTGGTATCCCAATGTTATTGTATATTATTTGGTTAGGAGTGCATGTCCTATTAAACCTTACATGGTGTTTTCATTGTTTGTGAATAATATTTATTTGTTTTTATTTTTAACTTGCGCATTGAGGCGCTGTTATTACCTTGTGCCTTTTGGTACACTGCATTCAAAAAATTGGTATCAATGATAAAGAGCGGATACGTTGCAAAGCATGCGCTATTTGATCCCATCTGTACGCTATGTGGCTTTGTGTTTGCTTAGGGGCCTGCCGACCGCGCAATCAATGAACGTGTGTCCCGATATTCGATGTTTATGTTACCATAGCATTCTTCCCTCTTCTCTTGCATGCTAAGTTTACTGCTGCTGGCATTTAGTTGGTCCGACGAACCACTCAGAATTGTGTGCAGTCATCGCCAAGCAGCGCATGTCTTGAAACACTTCCACGTCTCGCCACTGAACGGCATGTAGGTTATACACATACTCCCGATGTTGAGCGGGAAAAGTACACATCTTCGTTTTATTTACTTGTGATTGCAAGTCTCGGAAGCTAGTTTCATGCAGCGATTGTGCTGCAGTTTAATCAAATAACTTACTTTTAAGTTTTTATATCAAATATAGATTTTAATACAGTGTTATATGTACGTAATAACAAATATGCAATATACAGAGTGTCCTTGAATTTATTTTGCAAATTTTTAAATGTGATTTTTAATGAAAATGAGACACAGCATAATACTACTACTAATAGCCTAAATTTATTACTGAGGGGGTTTACATACCTAAAGCATGACTTTCGTAAAAAGTAATGTAAATATTTAAAAAATTCCCTGATATTAAACAACAAATTACGATGATGATGTTCAATTGATAAAATATCTTAGCCCTTAGAAAATTTTGTTTGAAAATCATTCCCCTTCGTAAACTAATTTTTTATTACCTGATTATGATCGCAAAAGAACATCCAAATGACTAGCCTTTTACATTTTTTGATGCTTGAAGTCAGCATTTACATGTAAACAAACAGGGTAACCTTAGGGAAAGATATTCAGGCTAACTGCACCCAAGAAATGAGTGCACAGTGGCAGAGATGTTTCCTGTTCAGGCATGCAACTACACCTTTGAAAATTAGTATGGTACACTCATTTATTGAATACGATTGACCTGAGTGTGTTTCCTTAAATCTACCCTATTCGATTATATGTATGTACATGTTGACATCAAGCATCAAGAATGGAGAAAAGCAAGAGGTTAGAAAATTATATTGGAATGGGGAGGGAGATTATAATCTGGCAACACAATTTTATTTATGAAGGGAGATTACTTAGAGGAACGAAATTTTCTGAGGTTTATATATTTTATCAACTCAACTGCATCCATTAATTAGTTGTTTCATTTCACCTAGTTTCTAATACATTTATGATTTTCGTCTCACTTTAATTCAGGGATGCCCACCCCCTCACTACCCTGACGCCATCAAAATTTTGTAACATACAGTCAGGGAGCTTTGTATAGTTTATCATATCGTGTGTATTTACAAAAGTACGAAATATATAAAACGGTTTAATTTGCTAGTACTAAAGTGCAAACATCTGTAATTGAAACATCACTTTTCCAGATATTCTTTTATAACTAAGAATGCTACCGGTAGTAACCACTTCAGAATAAATGTGCAAATTTATGCAGTTTTAGAATGTTCTTAAATTTGAATTTTTTAGGTGTAAGTTTATGCACTATCGTCTAATAAATTACAGTTCTAGAATTTAAATATATATTTAGAAGGTCTTTTTTTTTAGAATAAGTATTCGTTAAAATTGCTCAAATCTATATTTGCATTATTTAATGAACCACTAACATATTATTTGTAGTATTTATAACTAGGCAGCTTAAGAGCCTCGTGATACATCAAAATGTTGATTTGTAGTTTTTAAGAAGACATTTTATGCAGGAAACTTAATGTTTGTTAGCCATTTACACAGCTCTTTAGTAAAGAGAAAACTGTTCACATGTTGAAATGTAATTAAGACAAAAATATACAATAGCCATTCAAATGTACAAATAATGGTATGGTGTTTGCCGAAACTTCTACATTTACTCTCAGAGAAAATCTGCAACCAAGAGAAGCAACGAAAATCATATTAATTTAATAAAATAAATTAAGTAGAACCTCAATAAAACATATCTGATTACAAACTGAAGTAACCCACACCTTAAGCTCTCAGGTATATCAATTCGGTAAAAATTTGTTTTACAGAAAAATCAAAACTATAAATCAAATTGTTTTCTGCCTAAATATATAATAGCTTAAGATAAGTAGCGACGTTCCTAAACTATTTTGTGGCAAAAAGAATATATAAAATTTCTGTTCCTCTGAATAGATGTTTAAAAATGTGTCACCTATTTGGGAACTGCGGTACATAAAAAAGGGCTTTCATAAATATGTATGCCATATTTAAATGAATCTGTTACCATAATAACTCTCAAGGAAATTCATTTTTCGATAGGCACTTAAAGAATATATACGATGAGCCTCAAGAGCCAGTTGTGCCTGAAGGTTAGCAATAATCACGCAACATAGGCCGAACACCTGCCAGAAGCCCTTTCCACCATCAGACGGAACAAGAATCTGGCTACAGGCCAATCACCTACCGTAATCCTGCAAGGCCGAGAACTACTACTGCCTGGGGAGTTCGCCGGATGGCACAGAGAGAGCACGGGCGAAGCAGAGGACAGCACAGCCCGGCGGGAGCACCCAGAGGCAGACCTGCAGGACGGCCGCAGGAACCAAGCCTGCTATATAGCGAAGTGGGTGCCATCAACCACGCAACCACTACCCAGATTAACACCCGAACAGCTGGTGTATGTTCGCAAGCATAAGCTCTCCAATAGCGCGAAAACTTATTGAGTGGGATTAGTCCCGAAGTGGAGCAGACCGCAAGCAGAAATAAAGGCACTCGGAAACACCAACTAATTTATAAAGGTAAGCAACAGGAGGAGAGTCGCCATGTACTCTGACGACCTCCGCCTGGCCATAGAAGACGCCAGCACCGAGACACCTGGTGCCGCGATGCCCAACCAAGAGGTCATCCAAAACAATAAAAGAGCAACAAAACCAGCCACCCCAAGCAGCGAATCAGGTACATCGAGTCCCGAGACTGATGGGGGCGCCCTCTGGCGACTATTTCCACCTGTGACACCCAGCGTCTCGACGCCCACAAGTGACACAGTGGAAACTCAGGAGCACAGTGGTGAGTCATCCCCACCAAACAAAGATGGCACAACAAATGCAACACCTGTAGGACTGACTGGGTCAACTTGCAGTAACACAACACCCCGCATCATGATGCCTACCTCCGAAGACGTCGCCGATGGCGAGCCACTGGGGACACTTGTGATCAGGGACTCCCCACAGATAAGCTCCCCGCCTAGCTGCCTGCGATGCCTTCGAAGCGTCACTCAGCAGCGGACACCGTGTTATGGGACGTCTGGCACAGCGATGGGGTAAGTGTATCTGGCCTAGACAGCCTGACTGCAAGGCACCCTCCTCCCTCCCCTCCCACGTCAACACCGCAGACACATCGGCGTCCACGCAACTAAAACAGCAGCAGCGGAGATGAGATGCACAGGAGGCGGACTCCACACCTCCCCACCAATGCAAGCGACCTCGTCGCCTACACCGCCTGGCATGCAAAGCCTGCAGAGTGGGCACTACACCCGCACGCGTACCAGTCCTGTCAACACTGCCAGGGTCACGACCCTGAGCCACCAGCAGCCAGCACCACGCTGNAACCATGCGTCCACGTGTCAATTACTCCACCTAGCCGACACCAGACCGAAGTGAACACTCGGCCGCGAGTACGTCAGTATGGGTCGGCGAGAACGGAACACACCGCCTCATCGTCATGTACTACATGATTCAAGTGACCGTCTTGCTTAAGTTACTTCAAGAGGTAACTCTGGGGGGAAAATAACAAGCTGTCCAACATGTCCCCCGGAAAGTCACAGCCGCCAGACGCCCGGACTATTGGACGGAATGTCGGAGCAGCTTGCACCGTGAAAGTCCGACGTCCTTCCTACCTGCGTAACGTAGACCAGCCTGCTGGCTGGGATATCAGTGCTACGTGATCCCAAGTGCAGTTTAACAGTGGGGAATAAAATCCCGAAGTAATACAAAGTGTCAAAAATGCAGTAGCCAAATAAATTAAATTCATTTCTTTATTAAAACCTCAAACGAATGTGGCTACCCACACCATTTTTCGGGGATGAACTCGTCCAGCCCACGCAAGCTGGAAAAATAGGACTCGCCCATCGGCGAAACAAACCAGAATCTGAAATACACTTGCGAAACTTACCAGAAACTGAAATTCATTTTCAGTTTACCGTTATTCCAGTCAATTTTAGTATGTAAATTATGTTCAAATTATTAAAAGGGTAATTATGTCTTTTCTTCCCAGCAGACTGACTATCAAGGCCTTGCCGTTTTTACTTCATGTTTCTGGTGCGGTGAAATCCCCCGTGACATCACAGTCACAAACATAATTAACACCGAATTAATCATGGGTATGTCACCATCATGCAGTTCATCATAAAATTGTATTTTGTAGAGTAATAATTAGCATTAAGAGGGTTCATGTTATTTTTCACGTAAATTTTGGCGCTGGCTTCGGCCCCCGTTATCGGGAGCCGACGCCATGATTTTAGTCGGACTTCAGCACTCGGCCCAGCTGGCAGCACGGGAGTTTCGCTACGTCCTGACCCCCTTGGCACATTCATTTCAGGCGCAGTCACTTTCAATTCAAAAGTGTTTTCATATAACCAGAAAATTTTGCTTAATTCGTGCTGAGGGGACGACCGTCTGTCTTCCTGTCATATTTAACAGGACTTAAATTCGTACCATGTAACTGTGCTTAATTTTCATGACTTGGGCCCTTATTGAACAGCAATGGTCACCAGCAGACCACAGTGCCGGGTCTACATAAACGTATCACATATCAGCGTATGCACATATGTATAAAATAAGTAAGTAAACGTCTTGAATAACCACGAGTGTTTTATTTACTTTACCCCTTGAGGTAATTCGGGTGCTGCACCCTATTTCAGCAGTAACAAGTGTAAGAAAGGTATGCAAGGTGGCCTACAACCTTGCCAGCATAAAGAGTGGGACCACTAGGTATGGGCAAATATTGATAGGTTCATCATTCATAAGCACCACTGTTCGACAGAGGACTCCAGGGACCCACGGGCCGTCGACTGCACGACACTCCTAACTCATGCTTACTGAGTTATGGTGCCAGGCAATTTCGCCAGTTTTCTCCTTAACCTGGCAAGCCGGGTAAGGCAGTAACCTATATCAACATCCCTGGAACCACCTATACGTCAAGGTAAAATATGAGAAAAAACCTTAAATGATGTTAAAAAAAAATAAACTTGCTTTATTATGGCCAATGGGTTAGCAACTACTGTTAAACCACTATTTTAGACTTTCAAGGGACTGGGAATTATAGTTGCAAAATGCAGTAAAGTGTACAAAGAGGGAAACTTATGCTGTGAAAACAGTCATTGGTACCAAAAAAAAGTGTGTGTATAATGCAGGAAAGTGTAAAATCAGGTGTTCCACTTTATTATATGTACAGTAAACCATTATCCGACCAACATACTTCGGAAAGTAAAAAAATAAATATTTTAAAAATGTAATTCAATTAATATACAAAACATCTGAATATTGCATTTTCTCAGTTTAATTATTTTACTTGTACACTTATGTAATCACAAAAATAGTAAATGAGACAGTAAACAGTGAGAAACAATGTTACAATTTTATTTACTATTAAGCTCGATTTACAGCTTTAAATTTGTTAAAACACATGTACAAAGTAAATTCTAACAGTTATTAAGCATATTTTCATATTCATACAATGCTCCTAAAAGGTATACATACTATAATACAGATGAAGACATTTCAAAATCACTTCTGTATAATTTATATTGACAGATCAAGTCTCACAGGCAACACAAACATACTGCATTACCATATCTAACTTAAATATGTGTACAACATGAAACAGTGTGCATTTTCCATAACTGGCTAACCGATAATTTCGTCTCGGAATATGAAACCTCCACTAACACAAGAACACCCAAATATGCACACAACTGCTATAGTGTAAAATTTGTCACATTTACAGCAAAAGCATTCTACACAATGTGCTTGAAGATCAAGTAGACACATGGAAATTTCAAATAACTACTCTGGAGGATGTCATCGTAATCTGTATTATGGAAAGAAAAAATTACTTACATTGGAATAAAGTGTCTGGGCATGCAGTTTTTCCAACAAAACATTTAAATATAGACTGCCATTTCAAGCATATGTGTGACCTTAGATAGCTTACTTTCTCTAATTCTTAATTCGAAGAATCCTGAACTTCTGTCATCTATGTTTCAAAAATGTGTACTACTTACTGTATCATAGTACTAGATAAAAATTATTGAGGGTAAATATGAGTCACTAGTCTCATTATGGATTCCTAGCCTAGAGCGGTCAAAGTTTATAACACATTAAGAAAGAGTGAATAGCATCTTCAAATCACAATGAAAGCGCCTGACATTTTAACATGCCATAAAATACACATCTCTTCTTCGCTGAGTAACATTGCCCTTTCATTCTCCCATCTATAGCAACAGTATTTTCTCCTCAAAAGTAATTATTTAGACATTTTTATAATAGCTATATCCTACAGGTAAATATTTTCTAAATAAAAGTTGAACAACTTGGAAGCCACTTTATCATGCATGTTGCACAAACCAGTGGTTGGGCATTGCTATAGGCTGTTCACGGTAAAGTGAGCGCTATTTAAGTCTTTTCTCAATTTTACTTTTCAGCCAATTTTTGTCTTTCCACCATATGTTTGTATAAAAATTGTATTGTTACTATTAAATATAGTATATATATTTCACTACTTTCGCACTTTGAACTGAGCTCCGGTGCTGGGAGGACATTCTCCCAAAGGCCTAGCCTGTGCTCTCCTCTAGAGTGCAGGTCAGCCACCGGAGTCTAAGATTTAGACGAGTCAGTAGCGACTCGGCAACGCACGCAGCACCGTGTCAGTCGTCTTTCTCAAGGCATGACGAAGTGCGGACCTAAGATGGAAACAGGTAAGAACACAGACACAATAGCAACATCATTAACACCACAGGTCGAAAATAACACACAGGCACAAACACCTTATGAGAACCACAGCCCGCAGAGAAGTGCCATGGACACATACTCAAATTGCTCGAACACAGACACCCAGACCAGAAAACACGCGATTGGAGAGTACCACCAGCTCCCAAACGAGTGCAGGTGGGGCCAACCAGTCCCAGTTGGACGAGGGCGAACTCTCGGATGGGTTTGTTAACGTCATCAGCGGTTCGACCGATGGGGGTGGGAGCAGGCGATCCAGTGTTTCGTCCACTCACACACACACTCACTCTGACACTGGGTGGTGCACTCCTCCTCCGACAGGCCCGGACGAGGAGGGGATTATCTCCCCCAGCAAAAAACACCTTTCCAAGAAGAAAATTGAGATGACAGCGGAAGGCAAAGAGCTGTACATCAAAAACAGGTTCCAAATCCTGGCAGAGGAGTTCGCTAGGGAAAGCGAAGAGAGTAGCATCTCATCACAAATCCCACCAACAAAAACAGAAAGATACAGGCCGGTGCCTATAATCATTCCAGACAGCAGGTCACTAAAAACGGGGCCCAGATGCTCTGCAATAGTAGGATAAACTTCCACAACACTCTCACTTGGAAGTGAGAACTAAAGCTGACTTTCAACACTTGGGCAGAATACGAAAAGGCCCGGCGCCTGCTCGCTAACACCACCCACTACACACAACGCTCACCCTGATGAGAAGCCTCAAAGGTTTGTCATAAAGGACTTGCCCCAAGAGGGAGTTGAAAATTACATTCTCCGCGAGGACATCACCAGGGGCGGGTTCAATATAATTGACCTCCGCAACTTCCAGCTAAAATCCCGGCATCACACTCCTGAGGACCCCGACTATGTGAGGATAGGCACATGGTCCGTAACGGTCCATAACAGTAAAAAAGACTTCCTGAGGATCACAAGGCTATATTGGACCGCCGTCCGTATAGGGCCTTACAAACCGCAGCCCGAAGATGTGCCCAACTGCCGCAACTGCAGTCAGTGGGGCCACACAGACGAACTCTGTAACATGCGCGCAGTGTGTGTAAACTGTGCGGGCCCGCACAAATACACTGCCTGCGATCTTGAAGACAACCTTTCCTGCGGTGTGCTAACTGCAAGGAGGAGAGACATCACGCTGCGGACAAATCTTGCAGAATATACAAAAAACATAGTTGAAGCTCGACGAGAAAACACACTCAAATATGCACGTCCGCAGTACCCAAAACAAGCACCTAAACACACAAGCACTGAACAATTCCCGCAACTGCGCAGTAAACCGCGCACACACAGGTCTGAGGTGCAGGAGCCGATCCAACTAGTGTCAGTTAACGGCCAGGAAGGGCGCCGCCGGGGGCAGTCAGAGCAGGGCTGCGACCGGCAGGCACTACCGCGGCTCTCCGGGCGCTGGGGAGGTGAGGCACAGCCCCTGGGCAACGAGGACGGACGACCACAGGCCAGCACAGCAGCCAAACAGTCGTCCGTCCCTCTTGGAGACCTCACAACAGCCACCCCTAATTGATGGAGGTCTCGGTGTCACACTAAATGACATCCGGAAATCAACACAATTACTCCACGACACGCACTTCGCACAACTAATCACACACATGCGACCTCATTTCGGCCGCATCAGGGCAGCACAAACACTTGCTGACAAGAAATTACTGTTGCTACAGGCACTAGCTACTTTCCAACAGTAATGGCTAACCCTACAACATAATACACACTATACCTATTAAACTGGAATGCTTGTGGGATCAAATCTCAAATGTATGAACTACAACAACAGCTAATAATATACGGAATTGATATAGCTTTTATCACAGAAACAATATTCCATAACCAGGACAAAATAAAATTTCCAGTATACAATGTGTACAGATCAGACATGAATCGCAGGGAGGAGGAACAGACATAATAATTAAAAATAACTTTCACCACCACCCAGTAAATTTAACTACTTGAAAGCACACTGACATAACAGTAATAAAAAATGTAAATAACCATACCCACATCCAAATGGCAGCTGAATTTTGTCGCCCTACAATTAAATCAAATGAGCAAGACTTAAATAACATTATGGGCGATACAGAACACTTTTCAATAGAAGGAGACCTAAACAGTAAAAATAAAGAATGGGACTGCTTATATCACAATACAAATGGAATAAAACTAAGTAGGCATGCAGATAAAAGTAATTACGTAATTTTTCCTCCAACTTAACTCACCCACTTACCAAATGACGGCAACAGACCGGATAAATTAGACATCTTCCTCACCAATATTCCCAATTCTAACATCGAATAAGAAGATTTAGATGAATTAGACTCACATCACCTCCCAGTCTTTACGAAATTAACTTTAAACAAACACAGATATAATAATAAACACACAGTAAAACGACCAATAACAAACTGGGAGGATTTCCAAAAAATACCTAATAGAAAAATTTGAAACCCCGCCAGAAATAAACGACGAACTAGAATAACATGTGCACGCAAAACTTTTTACAGACACAGTAAAGGAAACTTTAAAGCAAAACACCAAATACATGGATAAAAGGCAATACACAAGCGTAAATTACCCGGAAGTAGACTATTTAATAGCCCTTAAACGTCAAGCGCGAAATAACTTTCAAAGAACAAGAAATCCCGTAATTAAAACAGAATATAACAGGCTTAAAAGGCAGGTAACAAGTAAACTAGAGAAAATAAAAATTAAAAACTGGAGCGAAGCCACGAAAAACGCAGTTCATAACACAAACCAAATGTGGCGATTAACCAAATCACTAACAAGGAAATGTAAAAAATTAACTACTCCAGCAATAGAAACGCCCCAAGTTTATGTATACACTGCTAGGGATAAAGTTAACACAATAGCCGAGAGTCTAGAGAAGTAATTTTCCATAATAAAGAGGTACAAGATAGACAATTCACACAAACAGTAAACAACGACATAAACAAATACCTAAAACTAAAAGAAACATCTGAATACGACCTTATTACACTACAAGAACTATTTAAAATAATTAAAACACGCCCTAATAATAAATCTGGAGGACCAGACGGGATAACATTTGAAGCCCTAAAGAAACTGCTAGTATGCTAGTAAATGACCTAGAATCTCTCTTAGAAAAATATAATTCAATGTTTAAATTATGCAGATTTCCACTTGCCAGGGAAAAAGCTAAAGTAATAACCTTGCCGAAACCTGGACAAGATACTACTAAACCATAAAACAGACGACCAATAAGTTTATTAAACAGTATGAGTAAACTATTTGAAAAACCCTACTATACAGACTACAAAACCATGCAGATCCAAACAAATTAATTATAGATAACCAGTATAGTTTCAGAGACTGGCAACCGACGCGTTGAAGACTAGTGTGCTTGAGGGCACTCGGAGATCTCTAGAACATTTCAGACTGGTGGAATCTTGACTGAACTAAGGTGGGACTGTATCAACATATGACACTGATTTTATTGTAAATATTGAAACTGTCAATTATGGACATATTATTTATAAAATAATTCAATAGGTTTTGATACATTTTTTATCGGGACTGATTTTAGTTAATTGATTACATTAATTAATTTTAGGTGTTTGTAAATTGTATTTATTAATTGTAAATAACAAGAGATAGCAATTTGTTGTGAGTTACTCTAAATAAACATCACCTTATTAAAATAGCCGTAGACATAATAGATGGATTTAATAATAAAGAACAACATTATACAGTAATAACATCCCTAGACGCAGAAAAAACCTTCGATAAAGTCTGGCNTACTATACAGACTACAAAACCATGCAGATCCAAACAAATTAATTATAGATAACCAGTATAGTTTCAGAGACCAGCACAGCACCATACATCACCTTATTAAAATAGCCGTAGACATAATAGATGGATTTAATAATAAAGAACAACATTATACAGTAATAACATCCCTAGACGCAGAAAAAACCTTCGATAAAGTCTGGCTCCCAGGACTAATATATAAATTAATAAACTAAAATTTTCCAACTACTTATGTAAATTTATTAGCACATTATTTAAATAATATACGTTTCTACGTAGCGTTAGACGTAGCAGACTCTAACACTAAAAGAGCAACAGCAGGAGTACCACAGTGGTCGGCGCTTTCCCCTTTCCTATACAGCATTTACACAGCCGACA
Source organism: Clitarchus hookeri (assembly GCA_002778355.1). Lineage (NCBI taxonomy): Eukaryota > Metazoa > Arthropoda > Insecta > Phasmatodea > Phasmatidae > Clitarchus > Clitarchus hookeri. The sequence goes on from NQII01000780.1 coordinate 356,795, forward strand.
TCCCAATAACAGATACACGCACTAACGCTAACATCCAAATGTACGCAGACGATACTGCAATAATAAAACAACACTGCCACATTGAATATGCATTAGTAGCCCTACAAAGACAATTAACAAACCTAGAACAGTGGTACACGAAATGGCGAATAAAAGTGANGAATATGCATTAGTAGCCCTACAAAGACAATTAACAAACCTAGAACAGTGGTACACGAAATGGCGAATAAAAGTGAACCCAAGGGAAATCATGAACAATAATAATTACCAAAAAGAAACCAAAACCTAAACGAGAACTGACATTATTTAATCAAAAAATTCCGTACGTCAAAAAAGCAAAATATCTAGGGATAACGTTAGACCACAAATTAACTTGGCAGCCACACATAGAAAGTGTAAGAAATGCAGCATTGGGAAAACTCAAACAACTGTATCGAATATTTAATGCAACGAAATTTCCACGTAGGACAAAACTTCAAATCTTTAACCAAAGAATACTCCCAGCTATGCTATATGGATATGAGGTATCGAGACATTGCACAGAATTAAGAATTAAAGACCTGCAAACAGTTCAAAATAAATATCTGAGAATTATAGCTAACCAAGAACTATTGCCGATAAAATACATTAAAGAAATAATTGCAGCAAAAAACCAGAATTTATATGGTAATCTGGAATCATAACAATCCAAATATTACATCCCTAGGTAATTATGAATTCGAAAAAGCTAAATTACAATGAACACGACACAAGGGAGAAGGTGACCGCGTTCTGATTGGCGCGAGGCACATGCAATAAAACTGGTCGCGTTGGCCAAAAACACGCAGTGGTCAAGCGCCAGCGAGAGGAAGCATCAGCGGCATCGCCGAGTAGTTATTATTGGAGCTGCTCGTGCAATGGAAGGATAACTAGTGCGGATAGTTCTTGTTAGAACTACCGCGCGGCCCCCGGGGTCGGTTGTTCGGCGCATGCGTCGAGAGGCCGGCCTCACGACACCAAGGCCATTCGGTGGCATGTGAGTGCTCGGGGGCGGCACTACTTTCAAAAGTTAACATCGGAGGCTACATTGAAATACATTTATTTGTTCTTATTACTGTTGTTCCTTCAGAAGTGCTCACTTTACCGCGAACAGCATATAAGAGGCATTCATAGGCGTGCACACAGGTTAGACAACTAATATGGCAAGTTTGCCTACTTATTTGTCTTCGACCGAGTACTGTTGTAATAAACAAGTGCAATCAACCTTTAAAAAAAGGTGCTTTGTGAGATAATTCATTCCCATTTGAAATTTGTTTAAATTACTTATGTATAACACAACATTAAAAATATATGACAATGAACATTTATGGAAACAATATATTGGTCTGCGATATCTATTGGGAAATAATTTATAAAACAAGAATAATTTAATGTGCATGTTTTAAAATTACAGCAAAATCTAAAAACGTAATTGGCATTTCATGATTTAGTTCTGTATCCACTGTTTGCTTTGTCGGTTTTTTATTTGAAGATGTTTCTCCGCCATTTTAATCAGTACAGCAACTATGTAAGACATGTTTGTTGATGATCAGATTAACCAGGAATAGACACAAAGTAGTTACACTGATGCATATGGCAGAGAGATCGGCACAACTTAAATATCACATGTTTCATTGTACGTAGATCACGGATTGTCTAAATGGCATCACGAACTGCAGTACTCCCAACAATGTTTTTTTTCTTCCTGAACTGTTGACTGTAGATAAGGAGAGTTCAAAATACTTTTAATTGCNAGTACTCCCAACAATGTTTTTTTTCTTCCTGAACTGTTGACTGTAGATAAGGAGAGTTCAAAATACTTTTAATTGCACTAAAAAATAATGCATGCATATGTGAATACAGTTTATTCATATGCATACATGTATGATTCTCATTTTAGTCTACATTACATAAAATACATTTGCCCCCTCACCACCCGAAATGGAAATGTCCAGGCATGCCTATGGGTCCATTGCCACAACCACAGACTAAATTACACNAGTACTCCCAACAATGTTTTTTTTCTTCCTGAACTGTTGACTGTAGATAAGGAGAGTTCAAAATACTTTTAATTGTACTAAAAAATAATGCATGCATATGTGAATACAGTTTATTCATATGTATACATGTATGATTCTCATTTTAGTCTACATTACATAAAATACATTGGCCCCCTCACCACCCGAAATGGAAATGTCCAGGCATGCCTATGGGTCCATTGCCACAACCACAGACTAAATTACACNGCCCCCTCACCACCCGAAATGGAAATGTCCAGGCATGCCTATGGGTCCATTGCCACAACCACAGACTAAATTACATTGACAAGAAAAATGAGAATTCCTAAATTTATGTTGCAAATCGAACCAACATTGTTATGACGAATTCGTTAGAGCAACTTTACCTAGTTGGTAAACTCAATTACACTGGTCCATTTTCACCGAGGTGCAACCACCAGTAACGAAAGCAAAATATGCAAACATCTCTAATTTAAAAAAATGTATTCTTCATAGTTTAAAAAATGGAAAATAAAGTCACCAGTATCGATACAGTTATAGCAGAATGGCCTAAAGTAATGTGAGTGAGTGAAGATATTTGGGCGGCTCTTAACAGTCAGGTCTTGAGATAAGATAGTATAAAGTACAAAAATTCCTATGTTTGAATCACATTTCCAAAATCCAAACAAGCAACTCTACAAATACACAAACACAAATCAAAATTGTCTTCACTTTCTGTATGTATTTTATTTCACAAAGGTCAGTTTCCAACTATGAAGTTATTTCATAATGTACAATTGATATGTAACCCTAACATGTATTCCTATCATATAGTAGGGTACATCTCACTTTACAAGTAAGAAATTTAATATTTACCTACTCATTTCGACAATCAAAAGCCACATCTTCACGAATGCTTCAAGTACTAAAATGTACCCCCAAATACAACTAAAAAATTAAATAATATAAAAACTGTGCACAATTAATCCAAAATTATATAATCAAGGTTCACAGTCTACATGACAATATTGTATTAAACAGTATATTAATAATCATGTTATATTACCAAATATATTTTATGTATTTGTTTACGCCCTTAAAATTACAACAAAGCTTCCTTTATAACATAATAAATAACAGAATCACTAATAATGTTTACAGGATTCCAACATTAAATTAGTGCAATAAATTTGTACATTTTGATTGATGCTAAATTAATAAAATTCCTCACTCTCTGAAAAAAAAAATTTAATGTATTTTCTTTAATGCTTGGAGCTGCTGAGCACCATTAAGTACTCTGAATCATGGTGTACATACTTAATAATAAGCAAAAATCAACCTACATGAACACTAGAAAAACAAACACAACAGGCATACACAAGATAACCTTGAATCCACAAACACAAAAAACAAAAGAAGTGAACTTTTGTACATATACAGAAAAATAACCTTTCCTATTCCTAAACTTATTCTGGTATTTCACCACTTGAAGACTTAATTTATACGTGTATAAAATCCACAAAGCCAATTACTCTAGAAATCGCTGCCATCTTAAAAAAATATGGTGAGCACTTTGTATATCATCTTGTGTTGAAGACATTGTCATGCAGTTAGGCCTCAAAAATGCAAAAACTTCACTAACATGCTTTATCAGACATCCAGCTGTGGTCTTATGCACATCAGCGATGTCTGCAACAGTTGTGAGTGTGCCCCCTGTTGCATAATCCTGCACTGCCAGTAGAAGCTGGTTCACTGCAGTGAAGGCCAGAGTTCCTATTAAATATGACAATCATACAGTAACACGCCGGGGCAAAGAAAAAGGACACAAATATATAAAAAATTTGCCCCCCAAATTCAGAATGCCCATGCACTGAAAGAAATCTGACAATTTACAAATTTCAGTAAAGAACATAATGCGGTAATTGTTAAGAATCACAGCTTTTTCAAAAATGGAAAACAATACCAGCAAATTGTGTATATTAACATTACTAAGTAAACTTATTTCATAGGGCCATCATGTTATTTGTAGTACCACGAAATGTAATATTGCGGAGGGCTAAGAAGATGAGGGCTTGCGATTTACAAATAGACAATTCTAGTATGAGCGTTTCTTTGCGAATATTTCCATGTGAAGTGTTAAAACTCATTATTGCATTGAAATACAAGTGTTTGTGGAGTTTAGACTCATAAGAATACATCAGTTTAATGGTCTGAACAGATTAAACTTTTAGCAAGGAAATTTTGTTCACTGTAGTGAATTGTGCTGTGTAGTATTGCATGTTAGCATGGGAATTGAAGGGCTTACGTTACGCTGGCGCCTAGCTGTGTCAAATACAGAATACCTAAACGAATCACACTTAATCTCATGATATGTTGCCATTTTTACTTGGTATTAATTACTGTGATCCTGTGTAAATGACATTCAAGCATAGCTAAGCATTACACACTGAGCCAGAGTCACACAGCCAGCAGGGGAGTAAATCACCCAAAACAGTGATCAAGGTACTTTGGCAGTTTGCTGTTGGTATAAAATCTGTGAAGCTTAGAGTTTCATGGAAAAAATACCAAAAAGGGGGGTTGGTGAAGACGCATGATAGCACGTCGGCACTCCCCCCTTGTGAAGTTACTTGAACTTAGGAATTCCTGTATTTAACGTGGTACAGAAACCACATTGACATACATTTTACATGTTATACCTTATAATTTCTCTGATCTCCATAGCCCCCCCCCACCAACTAACACATTTTGTAGTACATCCTGTGAATATCGAGATGCTCCCATTAAATTTTTGTTCAGTGCGATTAGTATTCGATTCGTACCAATTTCTGAATTTTTTTTTAAGCTGCTTCTTAATAATTACCGAGAATGCATGTAGCAGCAGCTGATAGAACTTGTATCCATTTCATATGACAATATGTAAAACTTAATTCTACAATTTTTATTATGCACAGTCCTAGCTGTTTGGGAATGGACTTTAGGCCTACTTGTTTTTTTTATGGTGCATGTTGATTTTCACACACAGCTTGTAAATTTTTTTACTTTATTTATTTACTTTCTGTTGATCCCTTCGTAGCCAAGTTGGTTGTAGGATATGAAACAAGTCAAAATTTGCCTAGTAAGTCTAACATATAAGCAATACATATATAGGTATATTTATAAATAAATAAATTTAAAACAATGAAAAAACAAAGAACAATGAAAAGGACAATGAAAAAGTAAGTTATATTACAAGTTGAGGAAAAAATAAATACATTAAAAATGTATGTATCATTATCCTATGAGTACTATTTCCTGATAACACAAAAAAAAATATAAAATACAATACAATTTCCATATGTACATTCCATGTAACAGTATAGTACATATTCCATATATAAACACATATGCCTTATATCCATATACACAAACATACATAACAACTACACACAAGCACTCGCACAGTTTTGTATTATAAATGGTGCTTCCTAGTGTGTGTAATTTAACAATATCATCTCTAGTCACCCCATTAATAATGATCATAAAAAGCGTCATAGCATCAATATTCTAACATAAATAGTCATGCCTACCAAAGTGCGACCTGGTTTTGAAATGCAACTAAAAAATATTACACCTGGCAAAATAAAAAATCTGTCTTATATTAGCTCCAGTGAAGGGTCTGTTGTCATTGAAATACCAGTGCTAAATTGTCATTGTATTACATTGTATATTAGAAGTTATGATTAGAATTCCTACAAAAACATCACGCTCATAATAGTGTGAAAAGCAGTGCCTCTACAACTCGAAATTATCAGGAGAGATTATTATTCTTTTTAACTATTCTTGTTGCATAACAATTTTTTAAAAATCTTTACCACAATACTGTCAACAAATTGCCGCCCTCTTCTGCCACATTTATCACCGAATAAGCTCTCAGCCTGACAAAGCTCCGAATAGCCTATTCAGAGAATGGACATCCTAATAGTAACTATTCAGGCTGACGTGAACCACGCATTCCTGAGCTCCTTTGATCCCACTCTGACCGCCGCAGTCGTTTCAACCGCACATGCTGCACCAAACCAACTGGATTGTAGGCCAGAGAGAGAGAGAGAGAGAGAGAGAGAGAGAGAGAGAGAGAGATAGAGAGAGTGAAAAGTGCTACATAGTGTAATTTATCAGTGTTCATAATTTCAACAAAGTGGCGGAAGCCGACTCCATGCTCGCCCCAGTTCATCTCAGCACCTGAACGAGACCGGCGGGGTAAGTCTTTCGCTCCGCGAAGCTCTCAGTACAGTCATGGAGGCTGACATCATTTTTAACTGCAATAGTATAAGGTTAATTATGGGAANGTGGCGGAAGCCGACTCCATGCTCGCCCCAGTTCATCTCAGCACCTGAACGAGACCGGCGGGGTAAGTCTTTCGCTCCGCGAAGCTCTCAGTACAGTCATGGAGGCTGACATCATTTTTAACTGCAATAGTATAAGGTTAATTATGGGAACATTNAGAGAGAGAGAGAGAGATAGAGAGAGTGAAAAGTGCTACATAGTGTAATTTATCAGTGTTCATAATTTCAACAAACATGAAAAGACCGTCGTCGCATACACAGCCACAGCCAGGGATGTTCTCATGGTATACTTGGCAACGCTGTGGCTAGTGTAATGTGGACGTGTCATCAAAAGTGCTATACAAACATTTATGAGATAATGTAACAACTTTTAAAAGTGAATTTATGTAAGAGCCATTATGTTTTCGTATGTTTTAATTTAATTCATATAAATTTTCATCACATAATCATCTTTCAGTGTTATGTTGTGTTTCATCTTTTCGCCACTTGGCTTCGGCTTTCGCCACTGGTGGCGGAAGCCGACTCCATGCTCGCCCCAGTTCATCTCAGCACCTGAACGAGACCGGCGGGGTAAGTCTTTCGCTCAGCGAAGCTCTCAGTACAGTCATGGAGGCTGACATCATTTTTAACTGCAATAGTATAAGGTTAATTATGGGAACATTNGCGAAGCTCTCAGTACAGTCATGGAGGCTGACATCATTTTTAACTGCAATAGTATAAGGTTAATTATGGGAACATTTGTATTCTATTTAAAGTACTGAGGGGAGAGCCATCGTAATCTCACCGGAGAGTTTTAAATGCAATCGTGTTTTCAACATTAAATCACTTGTCTTTCGCCGCGTAAGGGCTGAGGCCATTTTGCGTTTCATTCATACATTTATTCATCTGTAAACGGGCGATGAATTAACAACTCAACAAGTGAGATAGTGTTAAATCATTGTAGGGCAACATTATTAGCGTCACCAGTGTTTAGTAATATAGTTCAGGCGTACGAGATGGCCGACAGTCTCGCCGTCCTATATAAAGAGTGCAACTTTAAGTACGCGACAACAAAGCAAATAACTGATGGAAGGTTCACCAGGGCACCTGGGCCGTTGACCGTACGTCCCTCAATTAATTAGTTCACCACTGAGCTATGGCGCCGGGCAAAAATTCAACCTCCAATCCACCCAGGTAACCGAACCCACGTCAAGGCATCGTAATATGTTTTTAAGTGCTATCGACAGAATAAATTGTATCGAGAACCATATTCAGTGGTCTAATACAGGCCCAAAATCTTATAAAATGATATTATGCACATAGCTAACTCCAACTTGTCTGTAATCATGCAATTGTTTCACAAAAGCCTGCGAATAAAATACATTTGCATGGTTTGCTTTAACTTCTATGTTCTTACACATGAGATTTTCAATAATAAATATTACTGTTTACTTATCGACAACATTATTTCAGGTTTATTTTTGAAGTTTCTTTTTGAGACGTGCTTTTGAGGCATATTTGACATTTGGTTGGTTGGTCAGGCCAGATGATATGGGTTTTGGTCGGGGCATTTGGTTGGCAATCTAAAATGTTCGTATGTTATGGTCAGCCTTTCCAATTGGTTAATATTCAGGAGACAGAGTGCACAGCCAGAGAAATGGGCACAAAACAATAATGCAGTCGCAGAGTACAAATTTGGAGATGTTTGGTGAATGAATATTTTTACCTTTATGTGTGGATGGGGCAGACCAAAAACCAATAGGTTGAACACGGATTGATGCTGGATTGAAAGATTGGGAGATTTATGGAAAAGGCTGAACGATTGATCAAAAATTTTTAAAGACTGATTAAATGAGATTGATCGAAAGATTTGGAGATTGAGAAATATATTGAAAAATTCAATGAGNAAATTTTTAAAGACTGATTAAATGAGATTGATCGAAAGATTTGGAGATTGAGAAATATATTGAAAAATTCAATGAGAATATAAAATTTTTGATTGAAACGAGGTTAATCATAAAGTTTGGAAGATTGATACAAATATTGATAGATAGATTGATCAAAATATTGAGGAACTGATTCATCAGTTTGAACAAATGATTGAATGATTTATAGAGAGATTGGAATAGTAATCGAAAATATTTAAGGATTTATTGAATTACTGGGAGATTGATTGAAATATGGAAAGATTAATCGCAAGATTGAGAGCTTGATCGAAAGTTTGATTGAATGATTGATCGAAAGTCTGCATGAAAGATTAAATGATAGATTGAAGTATTGATAGCCGAGAAGTGCGTGAAAGGTAAGACTGCATATCTCCAGAGTCAGCCTCGAACATTCCAAGTTTCAATGGCCTAGCCCTAATTGTTTGCGAAAAGCATTATCGACTACAAAGATTATCCAGCTGGAGTCGGTGATGTTACGACCAAAGACGAAGTCGGGAAACTGGTCGCAGGCACACCATTATACTAANAAATTTTTAAAGACTGATTAAATGAGATTGATCGAAAGATTTGGAGATTGAGAAATATATTGAAAAATTCAATGAAAATATAAAATTTTTGATTGAAACGAGGTTAATCATAAAGTTTGGAAGATTGATAAAAATATTGATAGATAGATTGATCAAAATATTGAGGAACTGATTCATCAGTTTGAACAAATGATTGAATGATTTATAGAGAGATTGGAATAGTAATCGAAAATATTTAAGGATTTATTGAATTACTGGGAGATTGATTGAAATATGGAAAGATTAATCGCAAGATTGAGAGCTTGATCGAAAGTTTGATTGAATGATTGATCGAAAGACTGCATGAAAGATTAAATGATAGATTGAAGTATTGATAGCCGAGAAGTGCGTGAAAGGTAAGACTGCATATCTCCAGAGTCAGCCTCGAACATTCCAAGTTTCAATGGCCTAGCCCTAATTGTTTGCGAAAAGCATTATCGACCACAAAGGTTATCCAGCTGGAGTCGGTGATGTTACGACCAAAGACGAAGTCGGGAAACTGGTCGCAGGCACACCATTATACTAATGCTTCATCTTTTTATCTACAGTCCAGTAGCTCGCTGGTCCGGACATATATTTAAAATTTGAGCAGTTTTTACTTAGGCGGAGAAATGTGTGTAATGTAGAGTACGTCCAATTAAACACTGAAAAATTAGATGGATGTGTCGAACTTAAAATAACTCACCGAATTGAATGTTAGAAATATCATTGAAGAGAGAGCAATATGTTACCTCTCGCATCAGATGAAGAACTGTGACGTTTCTTCCCTTTGGCTGTATTAATAATTTACAGAAGACGAGATATTATGTGACCAACAAACCAATCACGAGCGAGTAATGTATTGCCATCGTTAAATCACTAGCACCGTATGTGGTAATTGTGGGTGTTTAGCTGTGGTGGGTAAATTATGGGGGAAGGTGGTAGAGTTGGTGATTGGGTATCATGTAAGCACATGATTCGTTAGAAGGTGTATTTAGGTGGATGCCAATTAAATAGCCAACGGAATATAGTGTTGGGGGTGGAGACTTGCCCACAAGTAACCAATGGAAAAATAGTGGTGTGGTCAGTCATATGTTTTTCATCATGCCGGGAGTATGTATGTTAAATTATCATTATGGGAACGAACCCTAGGCATTCTACATCTAGGTATACATTTTTTTTTTAATTTTCAGATTTTATTTTTAATTTGTGTTAAATTTAATATTTTTATTATTTTTGAAATATTTTTTTAGGTATATTTTTTGTTGTAATTTTTCTGTATTATTAGGGTTAAATTTGGCGTGGGGTCAGGTCAAGGCCATGGATACACAATATGGCAGTTGTGATCAAAAATGTTNTTTAATTTTCAGATTTTATTTTTAATTTGTGTTAAATTTAATATTTTTATTATTTTTGAAATATTTTTTTAGGTATTTTTTTTGTTGTAATTTTTCTGTATTATTAGGGTTAAATTTGGCGTGGGGTCAGGTCAAGGCCATGGATACACAATATGGCAGTTGTGATCAAAAATGTTTTTTTTTCCATTATTTGTTAGTTTTTAAATTTTTCTTTGCAATTTTTCTTGATATTTGGGTTTAAATTCACATGGGGTTAAGGACAGGGTCACGGGTATCAACGATGGAAGTCGGCGTAAATAATGTAATATTCTCCCGATTTTTACCATTTTCCTGAAATGTTTTGTTTTTTCTCGGTTTTTAGATTTTCAGGTCAACCTAAGGTCTAGGTCAAGGGAATAGATATCAATTATGGCTGTCAGTGATTATCATGTAATTTATTTCCATATTTTTATGAATTTTTGGGTATTTTGGGTTTTTGACTCTAACGTCCTTCTATAATTTTGAAGGTCAAGGTCAAGTTCACGGAAATCCAACATAACTGTTGGGGCCCATATTATAAATAAAATAATCTAAGAATTCTTAAACATTTTTAGACTACTTTACGAAGGAAGCAATGCTTATGAGATAAATTTCCTGTCTGTGTGAGCGAGTGTCCCCCCTTAATAATTTTGAACACATTAAACGAATTTAAGTAGTACATAGGAAGGTCACCTGCCATTTATAATTTTCGACTATGCTTGGTGCTTACTTTCAAAATGGTGGCCATGTAGAAAGTTAGTGTGATATTTCATATCTCGGGATGTGTTCAGCCGATTTAAAACAAAATCTTGTACATTGACAGTGCAATATAGATGCTCTAAATTTAGAAATAAATACTGTTTTATGTCTGCCATTTCGGAAGATAGCACCACATGAAAAAAACATATAGTAACGCGATATGTTATGTAATTAGAACACTTTAAATAGGTAAGACACTTATTTTCAAAATTGTGGCAATATAGCCATTTTAGTTTACTATAATATATTGTCGAAACCATTAAATCAATTCCAACTTAACTATGTACGCTGGCAGAATATAAATTATATACAGAATACGTCTACACGAAACCTCTTTTGTCTGCCTCTTTCTAAGAGAGTGCCAAACTAATAAACAAGGTTTTTATGTCTTATCTCCGGAAAAAAGTGACCAATTATACCAAATTTAACAAAGAAGTATTAATGAAACAGTTGGTGTAATCTGATATGTTTTAAGTAGACCTGGTACTTATTTTCAAAATGGCTGATATATAAAAGTTTAATTTTAATATACTCTATCGTTGAAACCACATAATAATCTCTAAGTTAATGTTGTACGCTGGCAGTATATATTACAACTATGAAAAGTGTCCACAAAAAAATCTCTTTTCCTCCCTTTTTGTAAGATAATATCGTATTGCAAATTACAATTTTTGTGTCATATGTTTTGAGGAAAACAACAGATTTCCACCAAATTTGGCAAACAAGTCGCACTATGGCACACAATGTAAACTGGTCTGTTTTGAGTAGGTCAAACGCTTATTTTCAATATGGCTGCCAAATGAATTTTTTCTGCAGAATGTTATAGCTACGAAACTACGAAACAAATTTAATCTTAACTTCGTATGCTGGCAGTATCTGTTACAACCATCAAATTTATAAAATAGCCTAATATATCCGCCATTTCATAAGATAGCCCAACATGAAAATAACATTTTCAATGTTACCTCTTATAAAACAAACAAACCAATTTCCTCCAAACATTTCACACAAGTCTTACCACAGTAGTATAAGTAAAGTATCATGTTTGAGGGCCCGCAGACCTTTTTTAATGGAGTACATATTAATAATTAATATAGTGTTAAATATCTTTTAAACAATTCAACAAAATTTAACAAATTATTTACATTAACAGTAATTATTAGAAACTTTTTCACCTGCCATTTGAAAATAAATCCAGGTGAGAAAATGGAACATTTTGCCATATTTCTGGAACAATTCAGTTTATTTCCGCCTAATTTGCACACCACAAGTGATACAGAAGGTCATGTAAACTTATATGATTTAAGTGAGCCAGATATTGCTTTTTAAAATTGTGGCCATAAATATAAATATATAAGTTTGTCATGTATTGTAAACAATTTAGCCAAATTCAATTAAACAGTTCGTACATGCAGTATTTATAAATACATTCTATAAAGTACCTTTCTTTAGGGAAATTTTGTAAGACAGCATCAAATAAGAAAATACTATTTCTATGTGATATTTCGGCGACCAATCATCCGATTTCCTTCAGCTGCTAATGCAGGTTCCACCACCGCCATATATGCTGTTGACAGATTTATGGTCGTCCTGCCATTTGCGAGGCAGAAATCGTCTAACCACCTTTAAGGAAGAGCAAGATCTTCAGTTTGGCGACAATGTGTTGGACGACCAACCTGGGACTTATGGTGCGGCTGCTCGAGATATCGGATATTACTACGATCCAGAGACTCGTGCTACCCTTCGCAAGAAACTGTTGTTTACCATCATTCGCGAACTGCGTGTCCTTGCATATTATAGCCTACTGAGGTAGTGCAATGTTCAAATTATTTAGTCAAATAACAGAAGGAAAACATTGAAAAAATAAGGTCACCTATGCTTGTGTTTATTCTCTATATGAACTTCATAATTAATCGTGCTTGATAATATATTTGAGTTATAATTTCCCCCATCTCAAAAAATTATAGAAAATTGTAAGGGCCAATTTAAATAGCGTAAACCGTATATCAAGGGAATTATAATGGCAAAGTAAAGCACAAGTTTAAAAGTGTTCTTGTCAAAGTGCTGACTTACAGCTCTGCACCTGTGTGGTATTGGATAGGAAGCCTTCGCACGCATGCATAATGTTCTTCCATGTCGTTTTCTCGGGTCTCCGTCTACACATGTGCATGCATGGGAAGTGAAGTGTGAGTATTTTCGAAGGTATCTATTTACATGGTGTCAAGAAACAGGAGTCTGCACATGTGCATGAGTGTATGTTTTCGTGTTGTATTCTCAGGTCTTTAACTGCATGGTTTTGGATAACTGAAACATGCACATGTACCTCATTACATGCTTCAAAACCATTTCCGCAGATCCACATCATCCTAGTTGTCAGGTAGCCATACCCTACATACGCCCATACGTAGCAAAGTGCGGTTTCTTGCATTGGCCAGCTATACTACCTATGCACAATGTTGACAAAAACAAGTCTTTTACACGAAGTTGCTAGCAAATATTAAGGCGTTTACTCTCACTTTATGAAGGGTAGCACCTGAATGAGTCATACTAAATGCAATACATTGAAGCACTCTGAGAAAATTCCACTTGCCCAGTTCACACGGGAAGGTATCCCAGATAATATGTCATTATGCATGACGAGTGTAGGTTGTCCGATGGTTTCAGGACATTGCCAGAGAAATAAACAATGAGATATCAGCTTTTATCTCCAACGAGTGCCAGATTCTGCACTTATGCATGCCTGGAAAGTATGGTGATAGCATTTGCCCTCCACACCACACGTGCCCGATTTCGGCAAGACAAGACTTTCATACGAAGGTGCTAGTATCCATAGGGCATTTTTACTCTTACACATTACGAAGTATTTCAACTGAATAAGACACATTATGTAAATTGAAGACATTATCATACTCTGAGAAAATCCTGCATGTCCTGTTCGTACAATCGTTAAGGGGGGTGGGGGACTGCGTGATATTATTTTAAGTGGAGAAATTTACTACCACAGAAAATACCATGAGATTTCAATTGTAACAAGCCTAAAATTTAATCGATGTGTGCTCATTTCCCCATAATGTTAAATTATTTTTATCATCGAGGACATGCATCCTATAAATGACAAAAAAAATGTACTTGAAATTAAATTAAGAAATCTTCAATTTATCTTTTACTCGATTTATCATATTGGCAGCCCCAATTATACTCCACATGAGAGCAAGAGTTTCCAGCATCATTCACATTTAACCTAAGTATCGCCGTGATGCCATGACCTGGAGAAAATCATCATATGTTGTAAATGCTCTGGAAAAATCCCATATNCGATGTCTGCTCATTTCCCCATAATGTTAAATTATTTTTATCATCGAGGACATGCATCCTATAAATGACAAAAAAGATGTACTTGAAATTAAATTAAGAAATCTTCAATTTATCTTTTACTCGATTTATCATATTGGCAGCCCCAATTATACTCCACATGAGAGCAAGAGTTTCCAGCATCATTCACATTAAACCTAAGTATCGCCGTGATGCCATGACCTGGAGAAAATCATCATATGTTGTAAATGCTCTGGAAAAATCCCATATNAACCTAAGTATCGCCGTGATGCCATGACCTGGAGAAAATCATCATATGTTGTAAATGCTCTGGAAAAATCCCATATTCCCAATTTGCACGAGAAGGGATCCCAAAGAATATAACCTTATGCATGGCACTGGTATATTGCCCGATGAGTACAGATTTTCGCATCAGAAAAAAACACTATTTCCACTATATGTAAGCCAGTTTCGTCTGTGACGAAGCTGATGGTGGTAGCTTTGAATCCATTATCACACCTGGCACCTGTGTGGTATATGATAAGCAGAATTTGTGCCATGTCATGAGTCACATCATAAAGAAGTGTGCAGCGAGGATCAGTCGGCTGATGGATGAATATATTCTCTACAAAAAAAAACCATTAGACATCAGTTTTGTCTCTGATGAAAGAGAAGATGCAGACGACGAAGACGATGTGCCCCTGATCGATTTGTCGCGTGCAAGAGAATGGAAACAAACGAGAGAATGCGGATCCAATTTGGGTTCCCTGGTGGGTTACTACATCGCTTCCTACTCAGATCGGAACAGTGGCATGATATACGGCATTCGAAAGCATGACAACAAATGGTTACTTGGAAACAAGGAAGTGTTGTTTTTGCCAGGAGGTGTGTTGCAGATCGCTAAGTGTGAGGTGAAAATTATGCAAAGGCTGAATGAACTTTTGTTTCGTAATCGTCCAGGACACTACACCATGTCGGATTTGCGCAAGTATCGATACCTGCTACAGACCAGTAATGCTCATTATCAATAGTACACAGGGTCCGAACCAGGGACATCTTCGGGTTCCATGCGAGTGGTAGAATTAATGGTTGAATTGTACTCGCGAACGAGTTGCGGCAATAGCTTTAGCTACTTGTAGCTGCCATTCGCAGCAAAATGCATCCACATCTTGCCCTTGAGAGTCCTGTTGAAATTCTCGACCATAGATGTCTTGAGATTGCTGTAAATGGAATAATGATTTATGTCGTGTTTCTTCATCAGGACTGTAAACTTCGCATTTTAGAATTCCTTGCCTTGG
Organism: Clitarchus hookeri; assembly: GCA_002778355.1. Lineage (NCBI taxonomy): Eukaryota > Metazoa > Arthropoda > Insecta > Phasmatodea > Phasmatidae > Clitarchus > Clitarchus hookeri. Next base: position 372,347 of record NQII01000780.1, read on the forward strand.
TCGGTTTGCAGATTAGTCGGGATGAATCCTTCGCGCAATACATCTGCCATAGCCACGGTGACAGTGCGTGCATTCTTCGACTTGACAAGCCTGGCCCAGGAGAATTTGCTATAGGCATCGATGATATTCAACATTTATCTGCAACACTTGTTGACCCTTTCATATGGTATCATCTCCCCCTGGTTGGCTTGAAAAAAACAGTTCATTCTGCATATCATGACCTTGCGATGATGATAGTTGCACCTGGCAACCGCTTGCAGTTCATGGATGATTTCCAACCGACTCATCGTATGTAGCCTCTCTCCTTTAGTTCTTCGATGATGGATATAATCTCGGTGGTGTGCGAGTAATTTCCAACCCTTTGCGAAGCGACCAGTAGATGCAGCCTATTTATCAGTTCCTTCGGTTCGTGCCAAAATACGTAGTCGATATTCTCGTCAGCATCTATCTTCTTCAGATACAGCGAACTATGAGGAGAAAGCATGTCGTGAAGCATATCGCCATCATGTCGAACAGTGCACACCTCCTGCTCGAAAACCTGTCCATCTTCTAGGCAAACTTAATGCTAATGGATTTTTCTGAAGCAATCTGCACTCAGGGGCCTTCTGAAAGATTAAATTGCTCCGAATCTGACTGCTTCATTGAGAGATGTTTGCACAATTCTGTCTGCTATTAAACTAAATTAATTTTAAGAATACAACTTACAGAAGAGGTAAAACAAATTGGGTCTTTAAAATATAATATATGGCAGGAATATATATAAACGAAACCAGACCGAACCAGGAAAAAACATTGCAGAAAGGAATTCAAGAAATGTTTCTGTATATAATGTACATAACATCGAAGAAAGCGCTATAATCAGCATAAATTAGGTGTGCAGCGAGAAAGAAGAAAATTATGAAGTGCTCTGGTTGGACTTTCGATTTGAAGGATCACCTGCAGCTGAGAACCAGTGTATACCAACCACTTACGAAATAGTGTGACGTTTTATATTTCCCTACGAAAACATCACCGGAAAGAAATATTTGTATAAAAATTTTTGTAAATAAAAATAAATTAAATATGTTGTGTTTTACTAATTTTTGTAGTTCGACTTAGTTTTTATAATAAAGAAAAAGTTATTAGTAAAATACGAGATACTCCATGTTTGGAGGTTGTATCATTGCCGAAAGGTTTGGAAATTAACGGCATGGGAGGTCTCTGGTGGTACACTCTAAAAAAACTAAAAACCAGCACACTCTAGTTTCCAATAGTAAATATGGTATGTTGAAGGCACAATCTAGCTGTCAATGGGCGATGCAATTGATTGGCGTAGAGCTAACGATTACTCAATGCAGATGGTTGGCAGATTAACCAGCTATATAGCCAATGAACTATGGATATGGGGTAACGGCTTAACGACTAAACAGAAAATAAAAATTGGCGAGGGTCAGCTGTCTACTGGTCTGCCTATCAAAAGTGGCCATGTAATCTGACATCGGTACGAGAGTCGAGTCCTGAATTGGGTTAAGTGAGGGTGACAAAAACTATATGCAAGTATTTAGAGAATATTTTTTCTTTCGGAAATGTAATATTATCTGCATTTTTATACATTTAATTTATTCATACATATATGCTACCTACCAATTTTTCTTTGTAATTTTTTAAAGGCTATTATTATAAAAAATAATTTTTATCTATTTTTTATGACTGGGTGGGTTTTGTGGTGAGTAGTAGGTCTAACATTACTTGTTCCTCGATTTTTTGAATTTTTGGCGGGGTGGTTTGAGGAGTGAGAGGATAGGTTGATGTGTGGCGAGTACAGGGGATAGGAATTGCGCTGTAATCACACCCTGAGAAATAACCCCCGGGAAGTCCCGATATATAAAAATACGCAGGGATGAACTGAAGCATGAGAAAACAGGGAAAATCCCGAAAATTAGATGATATAAGCCCTCGGCGAAGGAAACAGGGAAACCCCCCGCCGAGATTAGTGCTGACACAGCTGCCAGGAATCTCCGAGATGCTTGCCGCTGACCCCCTCCTTGCCCAGTCAGAGTGCACGAGCCACTGAGGAGACACTAAATCCTATACAAAAAAACATGCGAGTTACATGAGGGAAGTCCCTGTTTCTCTCGACACAATTTGCTGACAGCCAATTTGAATATATCGGGAGATGGTTTACATTCGGGAGCAGCCAAGGCTCGTGGTCATTCAGTCGCGAGCGATCATTCAGTTGTTGTCAGTCATGGGCAGTCAGTCGAGAGGAGTTGTTCAGCCGCGATGAAAGACAGAGAAGGCAGTTAGGCGAGAGGCAGTTGTATCAACGGGCCGGAGTTCGGGCCCAGCCCAGGCAGTCAGTTGTAATCAGTTAGTCAGTTGTAATCAGTTGTTCTCAGTCAGCTGTTCGGGAGCAATTATCGCCAGCCGAAGACGGGAGTTGTTCGGCTGTACAGCCACAAGGCAAGATGGATGTAACCGAAATGGGAGAAGCAGAAACTGGAGTAAACAGTCGTGTGTCGAGAACAGTGCTGAGAATATGAGTAAATTCCCGGAAACGAGTGGTAGCCCCAGTCCGAGTGGCGCCCGAAACTTCATGTGTAAATTCCCGAGACAAACCCAGTAAAAGTAACGAGAACTTATGAGTTCATTTCCGAAAACGTAGTAGCAGTTTCCACGGTGAGGGATGCAGAAACGCGATAGCCAGAAGCAGGCCAAGGAGGAAGCACTCTCAAACCAGGAATGCCAGCCGGGATCGCAAGGAAAGTACAAGTCATGGGAAACCCAAATCCCGGGCTTCAGAGAGAGACCGTCAAAGCTGGAGAAAAAGCCAACTTAGTACAGCACGTCAACACAACGAGAGCCAATCCCGAAGGCCTCAACCAGGGCTACCCAACTCACCATGGCTCAGCTACCAACGAAGACAACTCACCAAAAGCTGCAGTCACAGATAAATAGAGAAACGTTTCCCTTCAACAACCTTCCCCGACGCATAGTATTCAATACCACCAGCCCTTCTGGCAAACGACTTGCAGGGGGACTCAGTCTCGTCAGTGTGTGTAGTAACTATGTAACCTTCTGATCAATAAAATCATGGTGTGTTAAATAACGGAGAATACGAGTATTTTTTTACCCCTAACGCAACAACCTCAGGTGCCCTTAGTTTGCACCTAAATAATTTAACTATATGAACTACTGGCCACCATCCTGTATAACTCAGGTGGCCTAGTAGCGACAAGGTGAGGGGTAGGAGGTAGGGTTTTGGGGGTGGTGGTGTGGTTGTGGGGTGGAGTAGGTTGTTGTGGGGAGAGTGGTTGGAGAATGGGTAGCGTTGAGGAGCGGGAAGGTGTCGTCACTGGGGAATAGCGGAGGAGTGGTGTGGTGAGGGAGGGTGAGGGGATGGGTGGAGTTGGAATGGTGATGGTTTTTTAAATCTTTATATTTTTTTATAAAATAATTTGTACGAAATTTTTTATTGAACTAATTTCTAGTGGTACGGGTTACCGTAGCGAGGAGGGGCGAGTAACATCAAACCTGGCCGCCAGTTGTGAGCTTAAGTTGTGACATCAATAAAGATGGCTGACGAATCCGACATCGGACTCATGAATCCTGCGCCAAAGTAATTTATTTATATCTACTGCAAAGGGTGTTTTAAGCACTTGAAGATGATGTTTGTTATGGGGTCTTTCTTACAAGAATATTTTGCCAATCCTCTTCGTTTTGGAATTTTCGAATAATATGTTCTGAAAGTCTTCTAAAACATAGTAATTCTTTAAAATTAATTTCATCGTTAAGTTCTTTTATTAATGAACTAGTTAAATAAACCAAATATATTACACCTTAAAAACTTATTTCATCTTCATGTTTGTTTATAAATTCTTTAGATATTTTTTTAAAAAACTGTTGTATATATTTTCACACGATATTAGTTTTTTTCCATCTTATATAATCTATAAGAGCATATTTTATATTGTCATTAGTAAAAACGGTTCATGTAGTTATTTAATATGTAAATGGTTAAAAAATGTTTTAATTTATAAGGCGATTATTAATTAGTGCTTCAAAATTCATTTATATTGTTTTGTTTTATTTATTTAAAAAAATGTTATTTTATAAAATTTTAAACTGCAAAAAATTTATTTTTAAATTATTTATTTAATTTTATAAATTTTATTTATAATTAAAACAACGAGGTATTGTACCCATTTTATTTTCTAAAATTATTCTTTTATCGTCTTCATAACTTAAAGCTATTTACTTTTAATTGTATAGACTTTTTGTTTATAAGATATTATTCAATTAAGTTTTCTAAATATTTTCTTTTCTTAGAAATGTAAATTTTTATCATCTTCGAATGTTATTTCATGTTAAACAATTAACTTTTTTAACTCCTTAATTTTTTAAAATTCTTTTTCATTAACTATATAAGCATATATTTTTGCACCTAATCCAACCAATTCTGTCATACTGCTTCCATTATTTTCTTCTTTCATTTTACCTGTTGTTTTCTTAAATTAATTGGTTTAATATGATATATTATTTAATGGATAATCACTAGTATCAAGTTAATTTATAATTTGTATCATATCAGAATATAAATCATTCGTTTTTATAGTACACTAACAATCTGTATCTTGACAACATAATCATATTTTTTCTTTATATTTTGGTTTCATAATATGGTATTGGAAATAATGCGTTAATTCTTGAGAAATTTCTAAAATTAATAATCTAATATTAATCGGTTTATGCAATTTTATTTTTGTTTTATGCATATCAACTACCTCTAAATGTTCACTAAAAATAGTAGCTTTATTAAAAGCGTCGTTTGCAAACTAATTTTTAGAATTTTTTTGAATTCTTTATTAATTATTCATGTCTTTTTCTTATGTTTTCCATAGTTTCACAGTAAACTGAATTACTCATTAATATATAAAAAGCTTTTAAGAAGTTTAAATTTTATCTCGTAGTTATATATATGATGAAGCATTTCATGGATTATATTCATTAACACAAATTTGTATATGATATATGGAATTTAGAGACCAACCATAAGTAAAATAATTTTATAATAAATGGTTTCAATTCCCTACAATTCAAATAACACAATAGAGTTTATATAACAAAATTATATAGATTTAAATAAAATATTTCAAATGTATAATTTTCAAATTATGGAGACAAAGTATGGTATAAAATTTTATGTGTGTGGATGAAAGTTTTAAATTATTTTGCCTGTTAGATGTGTTAAAATTATTGAAAATAAAGATTTTAAATGTATGAATGAAGAAGGTTATTTATTAACTTTGTTATACATGATTTGTAAATTCTAAAAGAAGATCAGTAAATGCATAATATTTAACTTTCTTTGGAATAGTTTTATATTTGAATTTCATTATATTAATAATACATTTTTTCATAAAATTTTTCATAAAAGATTTTCTTTGGTCTAAACACTGTTACTGAATTTAGATTTTAAATTTTTTGTAGAAAAACTGAATTTTACTGGAGTAGATATAAATGGCCGAAACTTGATTAATTAAATTTTTTATCCATCCAAATTCAATCCAAGCTTGTAAGCATTTGTAAAGTAATTTTGATAAGAATTTGTTCTTTAGATGTCGATTTCTGATTTTTTATTCAAAATTTTATTGAAATGTTTATTTTAATTGAAAATCTAATTAATTATTTATTAAAAATTTTTAAAAATAATTTTGAACAATTAATCTGTTTTTTAAATTTTTTCACTTTGGATTGAATTCAGTTGGATTGTAAATTTAATTTGGTCTATCAATGGCCTTTTATTTCTACTGTAGATAATAACTGGTAAATAGTGTGACAAAAAGACCAGCATCCATCATCAGTGACATGTCGCTGAGCTAATTTGAAGGTGAAGAGATGGTATACAATTCAATAGACATAATGGTATATAGAGACGACGCAGTTCATTACCCAGTGCAATTTTTGAACACTCGAAATCCACCGGGTCTCCCATACCATTGGCGTATTCAGCGTGTGGGCACACCTGCTGTGTTGTTTAGGCTGCAGTTCCACCTCTAAGTGTGCTTCGCGATGACGATAAATAAATCGCAGAAGCAAACTCTCATATTTACAGGAGTTGACTTAAAACAGGTCTTTTTCTCTCATAGTCAGTTTTACATGGCGTGCTCGAGTGCAAGCTCATTCCTCAGTCTGGTTGTTTTGGTGCCGCGCTCTTAAAAGTGGAAAAGGACATTGTTTACAAATAAGTATTGTAAAAAGTCTAAATTACATGTTGACACTTCGGATTAGTAATAACAACTCCAAACTTAACAGCCAAAATTATCTTATTATTGCCTTGCATTTCATTCCCCTTTAAATATTGAAATATGTATTCTATTTTAAAGACATACTTACTGTTAAAAATACTGTAACGAAAACACGGATTCCACGCGGACAAAGTCGCGGGAAAAAGCTAGTTATATCACATCGCAATCCACAGAATATTTTGTAGGTGGTTTATATGCTTGCCTGAAGTGGTACGGTACATTATCAAATACTAAAACTAATTTTTCTGGCATATTCGAAAGCAGTTATTGAACAACCCACTTTTCAAACTAACATGGTTCATTTGATCGTGATAGTCGCCGTCAACAAATCCAGCAGTGTACACGAGCTGCGTATTTAGAACAAATTATTCCTACTCCCTGCATGCACTACGAATCGTTTACCCGTACCACTATTTACATGTCCACGGAAATCTGTGTTACGTGGCCAACACTTCGACAAAATTATGTTGCTATTAACCCAGATCGTCAAAGAAAACTATTTGGTGTCCAGTTTCATGGAAGTATCTTATTTTAACCAATTGTCATGTCACCATCTCACAATATCCGCANTTATGTTGCTATTAACCCAGATCGTCAAATAAAACTATTTGGTGTCCAGTTTCATGGAAGTATCTTATTTTAACCAATTGTCATGTCACCATCTCACAATATCCGCACTTTAAACATGTATATTTACAGTTATCTTGACACTTTCTTCGCCTAAAATCCATGCTCTTTAATAATCTGTTGTGTAATTTTGTTCTCATGGAAAATTAATTATGTTTATTTGGAAATTGGTAATATATTCGCAATTGTTGGCACTTTTTTCGTGTACATTAAAATCATGAATATGGTTTCGAATTAAACATAGATAGAATTCATCAATAGAAACTAGAACATGATGTGGTAGGCGTGCTCGTTTCTTCCTTGGAGTAGATAACGCTTCATTTGGGTCTGATTCAGTAGGTTTTTTGATTTCATTACCTATTTATTTTATGGATGTGCCACTGATACCAGTATAAAATGCTGCGCTGTATGTTGCCTGTTTTGCCAAAAAAATAAAAGGACTTATTTTCCTCTTCATCACATTTTTCGATAACATAGCTTATTACCTCAAGTCCTATACTATGAACAACCTTATTTTTTGGCTGCAACATTTTATATTGCTGGATGTTTTTAAATAACGAAAACTCAATAATAATTACAAACGACTCTTGTACAGTAAACTGTCACTGCAAGCTCAACATTCACTCACGCTAACGATTTTTTCAGGGCGGACACTACACGACGCAGAGCTCATTAGTAGCGAGACATTTCCTCCACCGCCAGCCCCTCCCCATAGACCGAGCCTATTATCATACTACCCAACTTTCCATGTCCAGGGTCGGAGAGCTGAGTGCTTCACAATAGGACGGGTGCGAAACAGCAACTGGCTGTCAAGCGAGTGGTATCTACGCCCACTTAGGGGCAAACCAACAAGACACCTCACTTTTGAAGTTGCAATGAGACGGGGTTGGACGAGATGTGACAGCAGCTATTAAGCTTCTAGGTTAGATGACATGCATCAAATTTATAACTATAAACAAGAATTAACAGACAAATTTATGTTCTAAATATATCGTGGGCTTTCGTGACCAAATGCACTGTGTTCTTTGTTTTCAGATTAGAGCAATGTCAAATATTCTCTTAGTGACGTTTCTGCAGTCGTTGCAACTGCCATATCCAGGGTATCACCATTGCTATTGAGAGACCCTGAAGATGACACCTGCAAAGACCGCCGAAAATTCTGAAAGAGAAAACTTGACGCGATTCGTTACTGAAAACTGAGAACTAAATTAATGGNTGCAAAGACCGCCGAAAATTCTGAAAGAGAAAACTTGACGCGATTCGTTACTGAAAACTGAGAACTAAATTAATGCTTTTTATATGGTCACTACTGTAATGAAGTAAAACCTCTGATATACATAAAAACCACAGTATGTATAACGTGGAGTTNTTTTTATATGGTCACTACTGTAATGAAGTAAAACCTCTGATATACATAAAAACCACAGTATGTATAACGTGGAGTTATCAACACAACTAATGAACATACTTTCCTACGCATGGGTGCAAATAATCTTTAATGAAGTTCTAAAATCATATATGGTAGATAGGACTTGGCGTCTCGTTGTCAGCAATGTCATTAATACGGAACCAAAGTATATGCAACAGTAGTGAAACAATTACCAATTCAAACATGCCTTGCCCAGGACTAGAACCCAGCCAACCTCGTGCTATAACTAGCGTCCAACCAATTAGAGTATGGACATAGGTTTATAAGGAATAACTTCGGATGCAATCAGTTTAACGTTTTGGTAGATGAAGTTGACTAACCTGAAATATTTACAGAGCGATCATTAAATAAATATGTCTCTGAGCCATTCAAATCGTGTAAGTTTATGTGGCCTACCATAGCACTATTTGAATACAAAATTATACCGGTATCTGTTAATTGGATCCCCGAGATTGGGTATGAAACTTAAATTTGTTCATGTGATGTTCTTTATAAATAGCGGACAAAAAAGCTATGTATTAGCACATTCGATGAATACCATAGATACTTCCAGCATATAAAGATTAGTCGAAATTACTTTGGACATATTTCGTACTAACCAAACATATTTACATGGCTAGTACTTTGAAAATAATTGAAACTTCGTTAAATTATATCAATTTAGATGGACTACAAAATTATTGCTTCTCACATGAAATTGGTAGAAGTTATACTACTGATTCCCAAGGTAGGAATAAATGCTTAAATTTGTATGTGTTACTTTCTTCCAAAATGGCGGAGAAAAGAGTTTATGTATTAGCTCATTTGATAATTGCATAGATACCGTCATAATACAAAGTTAAGTTGAAACGAGTAACAAGGTTTTAAAGATATAGAATACTGTGCTAAAATGTTGATGCGGCAGCTGGTTTGAAAATAAATTGCTGGCCCTCTTAAAATATAATAGTTTACAATTTGGTAGTAATCGGTTGATAGTTACCCGTGATATGACATAAAAGTTTANGCCCTCTTAAAATATAATAGTTTACAATTTGGTAGTAATCGGTTGATAGTTACCCGTGATATGACATAAAAGTTTAATTTGATGTCACACTATTTTAGGATACGGCAGACGAAAAATGTTCATGTAGAGACAGTTGATGGTCCTAACGGATACTGCCAGAATAAAAAGTAAAGTTGAAATATCTTACATACATTCGTATATTTAGCATACTAAGCTAAAATTTTTATAAGATATCCATGCTTAAATAAGTGCATGGCAATTAAGAACATACAGATTAATTTGGCCAAATATAGTACAACTTGTTTGCCAAGTTTGGTAGGAATCTGTTGGTTTTACCGAGGTACGATATAAAAACTTTATTTATACATGTGACACTATCCCGAAAATGACGAACAAAAGCGGCTATATGTTGTCTTATGCTTATAATAGATACCTCCAGCACATAAAATTTGGTCATAATTGGCTGAACGGTATGGTAGAAATAGTACATTAAACTGAAAAATTTTTGTCACCACCATTTTTAAATAAGTGCCCTTTCAATTTAAATCGTACATGTGTACATCGCCTACCAATAGTTTAACTTACATGTTAAATGTTGTAGGAATTTTGAGTACTTTCCAAAATATAATTTAAAATATTAAAATTTCATGCAGGCCTGTCTTCCAAACCGGCAGACCTGTAACAATATCCCTCTCTTAATTCAATGCTTACAGGATGCCCTGACAATGCACCAAATTTTTTTTAAATCGGTTAAATATTTGTCGAGATATGATATACTACCCTAAATTAAAATAGCCACAATTTTTAAAATAAGCACGTAGGATGGTCGAAAACTATAACATTTGAACGTTATTGCTAAGTACTATATGTGTAGCGAGTTTGATTACATTCAGTTCATGCATTCAAATATTTTTAGNATTTGAACGTTATTGCTAAGTACTATATGTGTAGCGAGTTTGATTACATTCAGTTCATGCATTCAAATATTTTTAGGGGGTACACACAAGATACACACATTCGCACAGACAGGAAACTGGTTTAATAAGCCTATATTTCCTTACGAAAGTATATAAAAAATGTCCCTGGTTAGGAGATAATTCCCTTCTATACTTATTTGTAAAATAATTATCATAGCCACATAGAGATTAGGAAATAATTTAAAAACTAAATTTAAATTTTACGAATAACTGAAGTTATTGTTTTACACATTATTCATATAAATAAACAAGATGTTTCCAATAAAACTGATGAGCCTACCTTTCTCTAGAGGGATGGAAATAATTTTGATGAAGTTCTTGAAAGCTTAGACCCATATAAGAGGTGGGCCTTGACGTCTTGTTGACAGAGATATCATTAGTGCTGATGCCAGATATATGTATGTGCAATACTAGTGAGACAATTACATAATACGCACGTATCTTACCCGGGATGTGAAATCAGAATTCGTATTGTAAGCAGGCATGAAAAAACCGCATTACGAATATAGGATCAGAAGCATTAACTTCTTTTGTAGTCAGTCTAATGTTTTGGCAGAGGGGTTTTTATAATNGTAGTCAGTCTAATGTTTTGGCAGAGGGGTTTTTATAATAAAATATATTCATTATGAAATTAAGTACGTTAGTCACTCAGATTGTGTTAGTTTACATGGGATACTATGGCACTACTTCTGTGAAAAATTAGGTGGGAATAAGTTTATTGATTGCCGAAGTATAGCATAAATATTCGGTTTTCTCACATTATATTATATTACTAAAAGGCTTAAATTACTTAAAAATGAAATACAAAGTTTGGCCGAGCTTTGTTAATTTGTTTTATACATATAACTTACAAACCTAAATTATTTATATTGTCGCCATTTTAAAGAGTGCCAGAGCGACTTAAAACATGTTGTAAGGTTACATGGCCTACTATAGCACTACTTGAGTTCAGAAGTTTGGTAAGAATCAGTAAACTGGTCCCCAAGACATATATTTTAAAAGCTGTATTTACTCAATGTTGTTCTATCTTCACGAATGGCGGACAAAAAGAAAAATATGTATTAACTCGTTCTAAGTTTGCCACAGATCCTGTCAATGTATAAAGCTAGGTTGAAATTATTTGGGATATATGGAATACTAACCTAAATAAAATAAATGACTGTTTTGTTGAAAATATTTTACTACCACCTAAAGTCATATATATATTTAGATAAACCACAAAAGTATAGCTAGTTTTCTCAGTATAGTGGGAATAGGTTCATTGTTTTTCAAGAAACGGCAAAAAATGTTTTTTCATGTGGCGCTGTCTCACAAAATGAGGCACAAAAGAGACTTTGTGTTGACATATTTGATGACTGTAATATATACTGCTAGCATATACAGTGAAACATTAAATGTGACACATGGTTTGGTAAATACAGCATATAAAAATATTTCAGAAACCCCATTTTGAACATAAGTGTCTCACCCATGTAAAACAACACATCAGTTTACCTAGCCTACCTGAGTACTAGTTGTATGCTAAATTCTGAAGAAATAGGTTGATTGTTTCTGGAGATATGACATAAAAAACTATATTTCCTTTTATGGCGCTATCTTACATAGTGGCGGATAAAATAGACTGTGAAGACACATTTGAGTGTTGTAATACATACTGAGAGCAAACAAAGTTAAGTTATAAATGATTATATAGTTACATATATACAGTATATTAAATTTAAACTCTATATATGTCTACAATTTTGAGAATAAAAAGAGACACACTTAAAACATACCAAATTACACGGTCTTTTGTAATACGATGTGTTCGCCACATTTGTTAGGAATCGGTTGATTGTTTCACAAGATATTGCCTTAAAACTGAATTTTTTAACGCGGCATTACCTTACAAAACGGCAGAGAAAACAGGCATTGTGTACACACATTAAATTATTGTAGTTGATACTGTCGGAATAACGTTGACATTTGTGACATGTTTTCGTAGACATGGCGTGTTATGAAAAATTATTTTATAGCTGCCATTTAGAAAATATATGTCTGACCCACTTAAAAAATGTAAATTGACATAGACCTTTGTAGTACTATTTGTTTTACCAGTTTGGTAGGAATCAATTAATTCTTTAACGGTATATAAAACAATTTTAATTGGCGCTACCTAACAACATGGAGGTTAAAAGTGACACTGTGTAGTCACATTTGTTTGTTGTAATAGCTACTGCCAACACGCCTAGTTAAGTTGAAATTGGTTAGATGGTTTCGTAGATATAGCATATTAAGTGAGTGAGTGAAGAGATTTCGGCGGTTCTTAAAAGCGAGGTCTTGAGAGTCGATGAGGGCAATTGAGGTGAGAATGGTGCAGCGCCGGAATGAAAGGGTGAGGGAAACCTGAGATCCCCGAGAAAACCAGCCGACCAGTGGCATCGTTCAGCACGATACCCACATGCGAATATATGGGAGTGACTCTGCCGTGAAGGAACCTTGTTCGCCTTGGTGGGAGGCGAGCAGGCTAATCGCTCAGCCACCGCGGCCCCTATAGAAATTTAAGCTTTAATGTTTATATTGCCATCATTTTTTAAATAAATGTCCGACCCAATTTAAACAATTCAGATTACATGGCCTGCCGTAGTACTATATGTTTGCTCAATGTTGTATGAATAGGTTTTTTTTGTTCTCGAGATATAATATAAAAACTTAATTATTTATGAGGCCTTATCTTACAAAAGGGCTGGCAAAAGTGACCATAAATTTTATTATTTAATAATTGTAATTGTTACTTTCAGCGTAACAAATTTGTTCGAAATTGTTAATTGATATTTCAGATATAGCAATTTAAAATAAAATNCGTAGTACTATATGTTTGCTCAATGTTGTATGAATAGGTTTTTTTTGTTCTCGAGATATAATATAAAAACTTAATAATTTATGAGGCCTTATCTTACAAAAGGGCTGACAAAAGTGACCATAAATTTTATTATTTAATAATTGCAATTGTTACTTTCAGCGTAACAAATTTGTTCGAAATTGTTAATTGATATTTCAGATATAGCAATTTAAAATAAAATNAATTGTTACTTTCAGCGTAACAAATTTGTTCGAAATTGTTAATTGATATTTCAGATATAGCAATTTAAAATAAAATAATAATTTGCCGCCATTTTTAAAATAAGAGCTTCATATGTTTAATTCGTATATATCTACATGGTCTTAAACAGTCTTACGAATATTCCAAACTTGGTGGGAATCGGTTGAGTTTCCGAGATGTAACTAAAAGCCCCTTATAAAATGACAGACCAATAATAATATTCATCTCTAAACTCAACGCTAACATAATGCAATATGAAGATACCAGATTTATTTTAAATTAGTCAAATGTTTTCTGAGATATAACATAGCACCCTCAATTTAAAAATGGCCGCCATTTTAAAAATAAGTGCCCAGTGTGGTCGGAAACTATAAATACGGATGTCCTTATTTATTATGTGTATAGAGTTTGGTGAACTTTGGTTCACGGTTTCAAAAAATTTCAGGGACACACATTCACAGGCACAGGAAAGTAATTTCAGAATCCTATAATTTCTTTGGATAGTTGGCTAACTAAAAAAGGCGTCATTTGCATGTTATATAATTTTCTGTAATTTTTATTATATCATTATATAATACATTTATTATATTATCATTTAAATATTTTAATATCACACTGATAAGCAGTAGGAGGCAGAATAATTTGTAAAGCGTGTGTGTTGATATATTTATATATTGCATAAAGATATAAAGAGAAAGAACCCTACAAAAGCTTTATTTGCAATTNGCGTGTGTGTTGATATATTTATATATTGCATAAAGATATAAAGAGAAAGAACCCTACAAAAGCTTTATTTGCAATTAACTTGGACGGTGTAAATTTTTGTGACCGCTACAGACATTCCAGGAATCTTTATTTAAATGAATATCACTACTCATGTTAACAAAAATTTTAGAAAATAACTTTTATCTATAAACAAATTTTGTTTATTCCTATGACTGTGTTAGTCAGTGTTAAATGACTATTTGCTGCTAACAATATTCAGATTTCTACATTTTTTTACAATCAAACGAAAAAGTGTTTTCTGAAGAAAAAATATGAAAAAGGATGCGGATACCGTATTGTCATAAAATTTAAATTTAAAAATTTTTTTTTACTACGTCTGTTTGCCTAAATCCTGTCTCGAGAATTGGGTAAACTTGAATGCACGTTGCCGTTCAACATATTGCGAAAAATCGTTAAAATCTAAAATTTGGCTTCTTCCCTACGCCACATCATTTATATAATTAATTTTTTTGCTAGCCATAACGATACATGTCTTATCTCATTAACATCCAACATTTGTCAGACGAGTAAATAACACATGCAGAGATTCAAGATCATAAGTATCAATAAAGAATAAATTATAATTTCACGAACGTAAAAATTATATTTACACAGGTCATGTGAGAGTTTGAGGACTGAGGGATCCGCTATGTGAAGCGACATTTAACTGCCGGGTTGCCAAATTTTTTTCAACTATTTGAAACTATCGACACATCTGTATAAGGATCACAGTGTACACAAACTTGCATCCCTGATATCGCGTGGGAGCAAAACGGCTTCCAAGCACCTGTAAGTATTGTAATCCCCATTCCCCTTCCATTTTTGTCAGTCAACTGGCATTGACACATACTCTGTGGTTGTAGCAGCACAGCATATGGAGATCTGAAGAATACGCTCGTGACAAAAACACGTCGTTATGTGCGACTCGTGTTCTGCGAGTTCTTTGATTCACACCCACAGAATCGTGCAGAAGTATATCTACGTACACAGTAGATGAAAGGATTATTAAAATAGCACATGTGATATCGTTAAATGTATACTTTTAAAAGTGTTCATTGGTAAAACAGACATCTGTAAAAACTTCAAAGTAAATATGTAAGTATTTTATGAAGATTATTTTCATGCTTGTAAGATATAAATATAACTAAATAAAACATATTTTATACGCGGAAGAAAACACGGGTATTTTTTGTTATTTAACCAATTTTTCGCGTCAATTAAGTGTTTTATCCGGCCCCAAATTCTCCATTCACAATCCATAAATGTGTTTCAGAAATTCTACCACATCAATTATTCATGAAGCATTATAAAGTGAAGAACAAGCATGTTAGTTATAAATTTTGCGCTTCTATAAGGGCAAGAAATTCGCAACGAAAAAATTAATTTCCGGTATTTTATAAATGATCTGATATTCGGCAATCTGCTATTTTAATTTTCATTTTACAGCTATAAGAGCATTCAAATTTTATTATTTTACTAAAAACTATGTTTTTAATGAATTTGATAAAACTTTCTTCTACAACACAAATTTTATTCGAAGTTGATGTTCAGTATCTTCTAGTACTGATTCCCAAATGTTGTAATAACTAATATTCAGATAAACAACACTACAAGCCTGTCTCCTTACACATTGTGCTATGAGAACACACTTTTTTGTTTATGCATTCCATTTTAAAAGGGGTTTGTCGGTGATACACTGAAGAGCCAAAAAAACTGGCATAGGCGTGCGTATGCAAATAACAGAGGTATGGAACCAATCAGAGTAACGCGATGCGGTCGGCAGCACCTATATACGACAACAAGCGTCTGACAAAGTTGCTTGATCGGTTACTGCTGCTAAAATGGCAGGTTATCAAGATTAAAGTGATTTTGAACGTGGTGTTATAGTCGGCGCACGACAGATGGGACATAGCATCTCCGAGGTAGCGATAAAATTTAAATTTTGGCGTACGACCATTTTACGTGTGTAGCGTGAGTATCGGGAATCCGGTAAAACATCAAATCTTCGACAACACTGCGGCCGGAAAAAGATCATGAACGAACGGGACAAACGACGACTGACGAGAATTATTAAACGTGACAGACGTGTAACCCTTTCTCAAATAGGCGCAGATTTCAATGCCTCCTGCATACCTTCAGACATTAGTCGAGTCCATGCCACGTCGTTTTGTGGCACTTATGCGTGCTCGCGGGGGCCCTACACGATATTAGGCAGGTATACCAGTTTTGTTGGCTCTTCAGTGTATTTTAGGAAAGATTTCTTACAATATACTTAATTCATTTTCTATAATAAATAAAAATCGAAAATTTTCAGTTATATTCTGCTAAAACACATTTTCAGCATTTTCTTCTAAACATACATTGAGGTGTATATGTAGGTAGGGCTTACGCCTCGTCGACAGCGAGGTCATAAGAGACGAAGCAAGTTGCTTAGAGAACCAGGAGCGGGAAAGGGATCAGCCATGTCCTGTAGAGAGGGATCATCCTAACAGTCGCTGGGTGTGATTTCGCGAAACTATCAGTGAAGTAGGAGTAGAGTTGATTTCCTGGGATTATTTCAACTAAAAACAAGATGTCAATAATATAATTAATGCGCCTCCTTTTTTCTATGTGGATGGAAACAGTTTTCATTAAGTATTTAAAAGCGTAGATAGTAGGTAGGCATTGACATATTTTTATTCGATATATAGCGATGGAACCAGAAACATAAGCAATAGTAGTGAGAAAATTACAAATACACACGGGCTTTATCTGGGACTTGAACCAAGAAGCCCTCGTAATGTAAGTTGGCATGCAACCAACTGCATTCTGGAGAAGTGATTAAAATCATCAACTAAGGTTGTAATGAGAGTAATGTTTTAGTAGACAGAATTCACAAACCTGAAATATTTACAGTGTTGTCATTTAAATAATGTAAGTTTGCAAGCCATATGGTAGCTATAGTTGTGTGCAAAATTTGGTAGGGATCGGATGCTTGGTCCCCGAGATTTGGCATAAAAGTGCCATGTTTTCATTTTGTGCTATTTTCAATACTGGAGGACAAAATGTATTTATTAGTACCGTCGTTGTTTCTCATAGATACTGCCAGCATATAAAGTTACATTATTTTTGACATATGTCATACTAACCTAAAA
Source organism: Clitarchus hookeri (assembly GCA_002778355.1). Classification (NCBI taxonomy): domain Eukaryota; kingdom Metazoa; phylum Arthropoda; class Insecta; order Phasmatodea; family Phasmatidae; genus Clitarchus; species Clitarchus hookeri. The sequence goes on from NQII01000780.1 coordinate 389,651, forward strand.
TATTTACACAGCTGTTTGTTGAAAATATGGAACAACATCCTTAAGACATAAAAATTTAGAAGAAAAATAAGAGAACATTTTGTTGCCTGAATTTGGTGGGGATCGGTTGATTGTATCCCGAGATACAATCAACCGATCCCCACCAAATTCCTNATTTTGTTGCCTGAATTTGGTGGGGATCGGTTGATTGTATCCCGAGATACAATCAACCGATCCCCACCAAATTCCTGAGATATTACCAAATCATAATTTTTCATGTGGTACGATCTTACAATATGGTGGACAGAAGAATCTTTCTCTGCAGACACATTCGATTGTTGTTATAGGTAATGCAAGCATACAAAGTTCGATTGAAATTGATTATATGGTTTCGTAGATAAATCATACTGAGCTGAAATATATATATCACCGCCATTTCGAAAATAAGTTTTTCACTTACTTTAAAAATACGAATTTACATGCTCACCCAATATTTTAATTGTTTCCCAAATTTGGTACTAATCCGTTAATTTGTTCCCGAGCTATGAAATAAAACTTAATTTTTATTTCTGCACAATCTTACGAAATAGAAAACAAAATAATGCTTTAATTTGGCATATTTAAAGTTTGTAATTGATACTTAAAATATACNAATCTTACGAAATAGAAAACAAAATAATGCTTTAATTTGGCATATTTAAAGTTTGTAATTGATACTTAAAATATACCAAGTTTTATTGAAATGGGTCTAATGTTGTAGTAAGTATAGCAAATTAACATAAAATATTGATATGACTGCAATTTTTAAAATAGGTGCCTTATTTAAAATAGCACATGTTTACATAGATTGCCACACTTACATGCAAAATTTATTGGGGATCAGGTGTGTAGTTTTCCAAAATACAATGTAAAATCCTAACTTATTCATGTAGTACTAGCGTACAATATGGCAGACCAATTACAAAGTTTGATCGTAATTCCATTAGCTATATGATGCAAAGTCAAAATACCGAATATGGTTAAAACCGGTTTCATAATGGCCGAGATATGACGTAATTCTAAAATTTTTTTTATTGCCACCATGTTAAATATGAGCATCTGGCGTTGTTTCAAACTATAAAAGTAGTATGTCATTATTAAGTACTATACGTGTGTCGAGTTTTGTAAAATACCGTTCAAAGGTTCAACAAATTTTAGTGGGGGACTCACGCAGACACACAGGTACACACATATACACACACAGACAGGAAAGTGATATCATAGCCCTACCTTTCCTTCAGAAAAAAATGTTAGTATACCAGGTTATTCGTAAATAAATGGCCGGTCGTTTTATCTTACTCATTTACTGAGTTTCGAAATGAAATAAACATATCTGAATCATTCAAAATAGTCGCCGTCTGCTGCTAGCCAACTTGCCAACAATTCTCAGTGGCTCCAGCGAGGCAAGGACATCCTAGAAGGCAATTTTCCGCTATACCTGGAGTTGAACACATTTATTTTAAAGATAGTGACTTAAAATGATTAAACATCTGGTAGTATGTTGGTGCTAAGTCAGAGGAATATAAAGAGTGCGGAATTACGTTAGGCCCTAGATCACATGCCACTCAGCTTCTGTTTCGTATGTTTGGCCACACTAAGTTTGGCACTGTGTGTGTGAAGAACAGAAAAATCTTCCTATTGATCAGCGTTGGCTGAATTTTACACAAGTGGTGGTAAACAATTTCGAAATTTCCTGCACAGTATAACACAGAGATAATGATTTCACTACTAACAAGAAGTAACTGATAACTAATAAGCCTAATTTCCTCTACATGGGTGAAAATATATTTTATTGAAATTCTTAAAAGTTTAGATGACAGGTAGGCATTGGTGTCTCATTGACAGCAATATCATTAGGGATAAAACCAGAAACATGTGAAAAATCAAATTAAAATTAAAATACTCGAGTGACTTACCCGGGATTATAATACACAAAAACTCGTAAAATTAAGCCAGCGTGCATTCAACTGCACCACGGAGGTAGGATTTGGAGCATCAACTTCGGATGTAATCAGTCTAATGTTTTGAATGATAAGGTTCACTAACCTGAAATATTTACCCGACCGTCGTTTTCAAAATAAGTGTCTAAACCCCTAAAACACGTTAGTTTACATGGCCTATCATATTGCCATTTGTGTCAAAAATTTGGTTGAAATAGGTTGACTGGTCTCCGAGATAAGGCATAAAAACATAATTATTATTTAAACAGGCATATCATAAAAAAATGGCTACAAATTATGTGTAAAATACTTATAAATTTAACTATCAGCATGAAAAGATTTATTGTGATTTGTTAACTTGTTAAATAGATATGCCAAACATATCTAAATATTTATATGACTGCCATTTAGAAAATCAATGTTTAGCACTCTTTATATCATGTAACTTAACATGGACTTCTGCAGCTGTGCAAAATTTGGTGGAAATTACTTTAATTGTCCCGGAAATAGGCAAAATATTTCCATTTACTCACGTGACACTACTTTGCAAAAAATCCGGCAAAAGTGGATGTTTGTATGTATAAATGATGTTTCTAATTAATACTGTTTGCGTACAAAATTTGGTTGAATTTGGTTGAAATTTTACATAGATATAACATAGTATAATAACTATAGCACACGAAGCTAAAAGTTTATATATACGCCATTCGGAAATAAGAGACTTGTACACTTAAAACACATAAATTAATATGGCCTACAACAGCACAACTTCTTCGCAAATTTGAAACAAACTGGTTGATTGTTTCCTGAGATACGACGTAAAAACTTTATTATTTCATGTGGGGCTATATTACCAAATAACTGAGAAAAGAGACGCTGCGTATAAAATTTAGTTCACATGACTTGCCATAGTGTTACGTATTTGCCAAATTTGGTAGAAATCTGTTGTTTTTTTTGGATATATCGCGTAATTTTAATTTGCCATGTGATACTATTTTACAAAATGACAGATAAAAGAGATTTTGTGTGGACANAAGTTTGATCGTAATTCCATTAGCTATATGATGCAAAGTCAAAATACCGAATATGGTTAAAACCGGTTTCATAATAGCCGAGATATGACGTAATTCTAAAAAAATTTTAATTCCCACCATGTTAAATATGAGCATCTGGCGTTGTTTCAAACTATAAAAGTAGTATGTCATTATTAAGTACTATACGTGTGTCGAGTTTTGTAAAATACCGTTCAAAGGTTCAACAAATTTTAGTGGGGGACTCACGCAGACACACAGGTACACACATATACACAAACAGACAGGAAAGTGATATCATAGCCCTACCTTTCCTTCAGAAAAAAATGTTAGTATACCAGGTTATTCGTAAATAAATGGCCGGTCGTTTTATCTTACTCATTTACTGAGTTTCGAAATGAAATAAACATATCTGAATCATTCAAAATAGTCGCCGTCTGCTGCTAGCCAACTTGCCAACAATTCTCAGTGGCTCCAGCGAGGCAAGGACATCCTAGAAGGCACTTTTCCGCTATACCTGGAGTTGAACACATTTATTTTAAAGATAGTGACTTAAAATGATTAAACATCTGGTAGTATGTTGGTGCTAAGTCAGAGGAATATAAAGAGTGCGGAATTACGTTAGATCACATGCCACTCAGCTTCTGTTTCGTATGTTCGGCCACACTAAGTTTGGCACTGTGTGTGAAGAACAGAAAAATCTTCCTATTGATCAGCGTTGGCTGAATTTTACACAAGTGGTGGTAAACAATTTCNTGTGTGTGAAGAACAGAAAAATCTTCCTATTGATCAGCGTTGGCTGAATTTTACACAAGTGGTGGTAAACAATTTCGAAATTTCCTGCACAGTATAACACAGAGATAATGATTTCACTACTAACAAGAAGTAACTGATAACTAATAAGCCTAATTTCCTCTACATGGGTGAAAATATATTTTATTGAAATTCTTAAAAGTTTAGATGACAGGTAGGCATTGGTGTCTCATTGACAGCAATATCATTAGGGATAAAACCAGAAACATGTGAAAAATCAAATTAAAATTAAAATACTCGAGTGACTTACCCGGGATTATAATACACAAAAACTCGTAAAATTAAGCCAGCGTGCATTCAACTGCACCACGGAGGTAGGATTTGGAGCATCAACTTCGGATGTAATCAGTCTAATGTTTTGAATGATAAGGTTCACTAGNGCACCACGGAGGTAGGATTTGGAGCATCAACTTCGGATGTAATCAGTCTAATGTTTTGAATGATAAGGTTCACTAGCCTGAAATATTTACCCGACCGTCGTTTTCAAAATAAGTGTCTAAACCCCTAAAACACGTTAGTTTACATGGCCTATCATATTGCCATTTGTGTCAAAAATTTGGTTGAAATAGGTTGACTGGTCTCCGAGATAAGGCATAAAAACATTATTATTTTTTAAACAGGCATATCATAAAAAAATGGCTACAAATTATGTGTAAAATACTTATAACTTTAACTATCAGCATGAAAAGATTTATTGTGATTTGTTAACTTGTTAAATAGATATGCCAAACATATCTAAATATTTATATGACTGCCATTTAGAAAATCAGTGTTTAGCACTCTTTATATCATGTAACTTAACATGGACTTCTGCAGCTGTGCAAAATTTGGTGGAAATTACTTTAATTGTCCCGGAAATAGGCAAAATATTTCCATTTACTCACGTGACACTACATTGCAAAAAACCCGGCAAAAGTGGATGTTTGTATGTATAAATGATGTTTCTAATTAATACTGTTTGCGTACAAAATTTGGTTGAATTTGGTTGAAATGTTTCATAGATATAACATAGTATAATAACTATAGCACACTAAGCTAAAAGTTTATATATACGCCATTCGGAAATAAGAGACTTGTACACTTAAAACACATAAATTAATATGGCCTACAACAGCACAACTTCTTCGCCAATTTGAAACAAACTGGTTGATTGTTTCCTGAGATACGACGTAAAAACTTTATTATTTCATGTGGGGCTATATTACCAAATAACTGAGAAAAGAGACGCTGCGTATAAAATTTAGTTCACATGACTTGCCATAGTGTTACGTATTTGCCCAATTTGGTAGAAATCCGTTGTTTTTTTTTGATATATCGCGTAATTTTAATTTGCCATGTGATACTATTTTACAAAATGACAGATAAAAGAGATTTTGTGTGGACANGATATATCGCGTAATTTTAATTTGCCATGTGATACTATTTTACAAAATGACAGATAAAAGAGATTTTGTGTGGACACATTTGATGGTTGTAATATATACACAGCATAGAAAGTTTAATTGTTTTTAATTACACAGATTCGACGTTATAACATACAAAAATTAAATAGCTATGTAGCCACCATTTTGAAAATAAGGGCCTGACATACCTTAAACATATCAGTTAACATCACCTACTGAAGTTATACTTGTTTGCCATATTTGGTAGGAATCGGTCAATTGTTTCCCGAGATATGATATAAAAATTGTATTTATTCGTATGGCACTATCTTACAAAATTGAGTACAAAATAGGCTCTGTGTATGCCTTTTTGAGGTTTTTCTTATATATACTCCCAGCATAAAAAGTTAAGTTGGAATTTATTACATGGTTTCGGAGATAAAACACATACTTGTTTAAAATAGCTAGTTGGCCGCCATTTTGAAAATAAGTGTCTGCTATACTTGAAACATATTTTGCTNCACATACTTGTTTAAAATAGCTAGTTGGCCGCCATTTTGAAAATAAGTGTCTGCTATACTTGAAACATATTTTGCTCATATAAAATGCCGCTGTACTACTTGTTTGCCAAATTTGGTAGCAATGTGGCAAATGTTTCCTGAAATATTACATAAAAACTTTATTTATTCATGTAGCACTATCTTTCAAAATGGCAGACAAAAGTGTTTTATTGCAAATATGATTCTTGTAATATATACTCTCAGTGCACAAATTTTGGTTGAAATTGGTTAAACGGTATGGTAGTTATACTAAACAAAACTAAAATGTTTGTATGGATGCCATTTTGAAAATAAGTTTATAATTAAGTCCAAGTACTTACACTTACTTCGCTTATCATAGTGTTACATGCGTGCCAAATTAGGCGAAAATAGGTTGAAAAGTTTTAGAGATTTAATGTAAATGCTTTTTTTCATGTGGTGCTATCTTCCAAAATGGCGGACCTACAACAATATTAACTTATGAATTCAATGTTTACCACTTGCGCTGTCAGTGTACAAAATCTAGTTGAAATCGGTTGAATCGTTTCCGAGATATGACATATCTGGCTAAATATTAAAATGACCGACAATTTGAAAGTAAGTGCCCGGCATCGTCAAAAATAAAAAAAAAGTCACGTGCCCTTACGTAGTTGTATATTTGTACCGAGTTTGGTGAAATTCGGTTAATGTGTTCAAAAATTGAAATGTTTTGGAGTGCGTGATTTTGTTAGTAAACACATCGAGGGTAATGTGATCTCACAAGCCTTTCTTTCCTTTGGAAAGTAGGCTATAGAGGGGTATGCAATGGATGGCACTTTTAACTGTCCATTACAACAAAAACAAAATTTTGTGTGGCATCAAATTGTACAGTCATTGCTCTATTCACATACGATGATCGTGCATGATATACTTCTCGCCATAAATTACGATACTACAGAACAGNAGTTTTGGAGTGTGTGATTTTGTTAGTAAACACATCGAGGGTAATGTGATCTCACAAGCCTTTCTTTCCTTTGGAAAGTAGGCTATAGAGGGGTATGCAATGGATGGCACTTTTAACTGTCCATTACAACAAAAACAAAATTTTGTGTGGCATCAAATTCTACAGTCATTGCTCTATTCACATACGATGATCGTGCATGATATACTTCTCGCCATAAATTACGATACTACAGAACAGGATTTGATTCTGAAGAACCAACAGATTATTGCCCATGTCCACCAGCTGGTTTTTGTGATGCTCCATGAGTACATGAGGTACCCAGTTGTCAATTTATTTGAATTTCTTATTTGCTTTAGGGGAATGGATAAGTTTTAATTAGAAATATTGAACTGTCGAGCTAGATCCTGGTTCTAGTGCATGTATATAATTCCACAAAATTCCTTTAAAGCACATTTTTAGACTTTTTTACTTGCCTTCTCTACCTTCCACATATTGGATACACTGGTAACAGGTACTGAATTATCCTAGTCAGCGATTCACTATACATTATGAAGTTGCGTCTATGCCCCATGCACTCACCACCTTGTGTTTTTATTTCCCCCTTTCTTTATCCTAGTTTAAGCTCATTGTTATGAATCATGTCAATGTGAACAATTCAAGAAAACTGCAGCCACTCGTCGGTATCCAGGCCAAGGGAGGAGAATCCAATACACATTACAAAAATTACGGTTAGGAAAACATAGCATCGAAGCGCCAGCGGCTCTCCCCTCCCGGTGGCACAGTATTCGGGACAATTGTGCCACCACGAAACTATATCATGCTTGGCAACACCTTGAACGGTGTCTGTTTGTAGACCCGCATCGAGAAGAACAGCCCTCATCTTGCAGCCTTAAGTTGGCGTGCAACTCGTCGCTTTCCATCATAATATTCAACCCTTGGCAATTATAAATACAGGTTAGTAATTGTCGCGAATACTGTGTCACTGAGAGTGTAGATCCGCATGCGCTTTGGTGCTATGTTTTACCAACTATAATTGATGAAATGTNTTCAAGTTGGCGTGCAACTCGTCGCTTTCCATCATAATATTCAACCCTTGGCAATTATAAATACAGGTTAGTAATTGTCCCGAATACTGTGTCACTGAGAGTGTAGATCCGCTTGCGCTTTGGTGCTATGTTTTACCAACTATAATTGATGAAATGTGTTTTGGAATCTTTCTTTATACGGGATACCGATACTGACTTGTCCGCGTTGACAATATTCGTAACATTGTGCAACAGAATGATCCATTAATCATGCTCTCTAATGTTAAATGGAACAATCGAACACGGCCTAAAAACATGCAGCAACATAAAAAATGACCTGGAGGTTTCTAATCAGCTCGGCGTACATGAGGAAAATTGGGAGAACTCTCTGACTTTTAACGAGGGCAGTTTTTGGAGGACGGTTACTTGAGCGTTTATGTTTAGAGCAAGTATATCGAAGAACTCAAGTGTGTTAAGTGTATCGAGAGCAACAATGTCCTAGATAATGATGGCTTACAGAACTCGTGGCAAGATATTATCAGTGAAAAATAGTAGTGGGCGAAATCCAATCCTCAGTAATCGGGACCGCTGAAAATTGTCCATGATTATCACAAAGAAGCATAGCGCTAATGCGACACGAGTGATGTCCGAACTTTCTCAGCATTTCGAAGAACCGGTTTCTGCAATCACAGTCCGACGCAAGCTGCACAAATCATGTTCGTTAAGGTGTTTCCGCTAGCTTGATAACCATGTCTATATTTCTCAAGATTATATATACTAATTTACCGAAATTATATTCTTATCGCAAGGCAGGGTCAATTTCTTTTTGAATGTGATTAAGAAAGCACGTTATGCAGAGAACTTCCGTAAAGCGGGGTAACTATATGGACTGATATTATTCTATGACAGAAAACATTTGCACTAATTTTTAAAAGTATACTTTAGAATTTTGCACCAATTTTTATTAATGTACCTAAGTATTTTTTTTATAAACGCACTAGGTTTTCATTTTATAACTGTTTTAAAGTACGTCTATCGAAACACATATAATTTCTTACATACACAATAATTGATTATTCTGTTGCTTTGCTTTGCAAAGGTTTTAATTTGCATATTCTTCCATCAGAATCATCCAGAAGTGATATACATCTAAATTGTAATAATAACTTTGTTTAAACTAATTTAACAGCAATTACATTTATATTTTCGACTTTTTTACCTTAATAAAATATATTTGAGCGAATACACATAAAATATATATTATATATGATATACATGCATTCTCTTAAATAAGTCGCATTTTATTAATAATTTTAGAAGTTTTGTGTAGTTTCATAATACGTTCTGTCTGATATAAAATGCATGGTTTGATTGCAGAGAATTAAGGAAATATACACTCTGCTTCTTCCTGAATAACATAAATTGTCGGGAAAATGTATGGTCACTTATTTTGTGCTACTGATTATATATTTAATACAGATCCACAGAAAATTTAGTCTAAAACTCTTATTCAAAGTTAAGATGCGGAACTACTTTCTTACCGCCATTACCAACTTAACTGGGTGCATGCTAGTTAGCGTGCCCATCAAAATATATGCAGGTATGGGTATTGACATATTTTAGAGGTTGATTTCGAAATTGCTCAAATAACAGTGGACATCCTATATTTAGTTTCCCTCAAACGAAAACAGCATTATTCCTTCACAAATGGGGGCCGCGGTGGCTGAGCGGTTAGCCTGCTCACCTCTCTCCAAGGCGAACCGATTTCAATCCCGACCGGATCACTCCCGAATTTTTGCATGTGGGTATCGTGCAGAACGATGGCATTGGTTGGCTGGTTATCTCGGGGATCGCCCGTTTCCCCCGCCCTTTCATTCCGGCACTGATTCATACTCACCTCAATCAACCTCCCCTAATCGGCTCTCAAGACCTCGCTGATAATAAACGACTAATCTCTTCACCCACTCCTTCACTATTCATATTGAATGAAAAGTTATTAAAAGTGGCAAAAACGGAATATAACAGGTCTGAAAATAAAGTTGACGTTATTATTGAAAATTTTTGCACATATTATAAAACAGAAAATAACTGAAGCAAGCACGGATCCAGATATGATTTGAGAGATAGATGTTGAAAAAAAAGTGGGAGGGGGGGATTTCTTTGAAGAAACAAGTTCCTATATACATATTTCCACTCATGTTAGCTAGATAATTTACATATTCTCTCTAAATTTAGATCGCGTATCGTACTTTTGATTAGAATATTTTATATGCTTAAGTAAATGGAATTAATGGACCATAACATACAATAAAACAAACCGAATGTAAGAAATAAAAAATGAAAGATGAATTCCGTCACTAAAAAAATAGTGCCTTACTGACTAGAACTATTATTTCAAGATAACATAAACATTCAACTAAAGTTTTTGGTATATGTGACTATTAGCTCCTTCCTCTATAAAAAAACCTCTTTTTTCTATTTTAGCTTAATTTTTTTTATAAAAATATTATTTATTAATTAAAAATTGCAATTTTTTATTAAAATTACTTTTTTTAAACAAAAATTACAAATTCGTGTAAAATTTTTATCCCACCTTAATTTAAATTTCTTGAGAAAGAATAGAGGCACAAAGAGAAAATTGTTTTGTTATAAAGTTATAAGCGTTCTCGTAAGAAAAATGGGACAATAACAACCTCTAAACCAATTTATAAAATACAATTACCATTTTTTGAAACATAATTTTGCATAAATAAGCCTTTTCTCATCAAAAGTAAGTAATTATTTATCAAAATATCACCTATAATAAATCAAGACCACAGATGTGAACAATACTACAATGGAAGTGGCACAGATTGAAATCAATTTGGGCACAAAATTATTAATATTCTCCACTTAAAAGTGAGTCAGAAATGTCCTCTATTTTTCACCAAGATTAATCAATTTTAAAACTAAAATTCAAATTTCTCATACAAGACCAAATATTTACCAATAGTGGCATAACAATGAAAAATAAGAGTGGGACGAAATTTCATAACGGTGGCACAAAAATAATATAATTAATTATAATATTATTAATACAATTCTAATTAATAAAACTTTTCTGTACAATAAGTCGTTGATTTAAATTACAAATATTGCCAAAAAAATCATATTAAATAAAAATTATTTAAAATTTTTCATTTAAAAATATTTTATTTCGTGTTAAAATTTTAAATTTTAAATTTTTACTTTAAAATTGTATTCCACATATAATCAATTTATGAAATCAAATTCATAAGAATNGCAAAAAAATCATATTAAATAAAAATTATTTAAAATTTTTCATTTAAAAATATTTTATTTCGTGTTGAAATTTTAAATTTTAAATTTTTACTTTAAAATTGTATTCCACATATAATCAATTTATGAAATCAAATTCATAAGAATTAATTTGATTATATCTTCTTAGTAAATTCGCATTAAACTTGTTCCTAATACAACAACTCTTATTAAAAATTAATAGAACAGGAAAAATTAATGTTATTATAATTGTATGCAATATTTAAAAAATATGTTAAAAATAAAATTATATTTCGTACATTTTTCGGTCTCCCTGTTTCCGGGGTAGGCCTACTCTAAAAGTTAGCTCCGTCTATCAGACTTATGAAAACATTAAGGGGCTATTGAATAGCCAATTCAAAGGAAGTGAAAAAAATTGCTAATGGTTTTATGATATTCTATTATGAATAAAATCATAAAATATTATTAAGCCAAAGAAAATTAAATATCAGGCATTGATTGTCCATTATTTATATCCTTCTAACATTAATATCAAAGATGATTAACATTTTCATTCACCGCTTTTAAATCTTTATTGTAAATAAGTTTTACTTATCTATCAGAAAAAATAGGTTATAACTAAAATCTAAATTTTTTTTTACCATAATTTGTATTTGTAATCAGAAAATTTGATGCTATACATTTTTTGTTTACTTATATCTCATGTAGTTTTATAATCTCAATTGGTTTGTTCAAACTTCTGAGCATTAGATGCATTTTTAAAAATTGGTTTTTATTAACAATATTAATAACAAATGTATAAATGAAAACATTCTATTTAAAAAGTGTTCAAAGTGAGGTAAAGTAAAAGTATTACCGGTTTTAATTCTCATTGAAAATAAGAATAAACATATTAACAACTGTAAAACATGTTTTAATTAGCCAGTACGCGAGAAAGAGTTAGAAAAAATTGTGTGTTGAATGTGACAGATATGTTTGCAAATATTATCTGGAAAAGTTAACAAACCAAATCATATATTAATTAGAACAATTAATACATGACTAAAACATGTAAATGCTCTCAAGAAACTAAAGATATCAATTAATTTACTCCACGTCCACATACAATAGATAAACATTATTATATTTGTATAATATGTACGAATGAGTAAATTAAAAAGATATTACGTAAGAAAAGGAAAATAAAGAAAGGTTTTTTTCCCAATTAATTCAAATTAAAGTAGTGAAGAAATTATTACTAATATTACTCAACAATAAATACATTTTTGAAATTGAAAATTAATATTCTGTTTATAAATATCGTGTTTATAAATGAAGATAAAAAATTGCCGCCCCAAAACGGAGTGAAATGAAAATGAGAGAGTTGAAAGCAATGGCTCAAACTTTAAATATTAAAAATATATACATAATATATACATAAGTTAAAGGAGAATTATGTAATTTAAGCAATAAACAAACATGACAATAAAGATAGTGGCATCAAATTTGCAATACATAACAAGCTTACTATTTCCCGTACCTTAGAGAAGATATATTTTTCAGTAAGTGGATTCAGTTGTTCAAACTTTTAATGTGGCTGGCAGAACCAATTCACTTTGATTGTTCATCAAATTTCCCCTCAATAAACAGTATAATTGACAGCACCAAATTTTACTTAATTTTATCAATAACTAAACAAGTTTTTGATTACCCAAACCACTCTTTCTCTAAGTGCAGTGGTGGGGAAAACTGGAATTTTCTGAAGAAAACCCATCGAAAATTGTTACGATCACAACATTTCCAAACTGCAAAAGAATAATTCCAGATGCGCTTAAAATCGCACCATAATTGTAGTGGTGAATTATATTCTGACTAACCACCAGGCTGGTGTGTCTCATCTTTGGATGTTTCTTATCAATAACTCACTATGTATATAACTTTCACTTTTGTTGAAAATGTGTATTTTTCAGTTGATACTGGCCATAAATATATATTTTTAACATGTTAAGATATTTTTGTCTAGTTTTGGAACACCTTTTAAAATTTTGTGACTTTATACAATAAGAGTTTGAGTCGTCTTCGTGTAGTTTTATCTAATAAAGTTAATTTTATTATAACGTTATTTTTTATTTAAAGATTTTGCATAAGGGCATTGATTTGTAGACTAACATTAAATTTTACCATTTCAGGGTCACGGAGATCTGTATAACGTTCAACTTGGTGGTGCTGGCGGCTGGAGTTGTGTTAAATGGTACACTGTTGCTAATCATGGCACGTGAAAAGAGCATGCGCACGATGCCCAACGCCTACATAGCGAACCTAGCCATGGCGGACTTCGTGCTCATAACTACCTTCTTACCGCTGTTCACCGCCGACTTGTTCCTGCAAATGTGGCGGTTTGGCGACATCATGTGCAAACTTGTCAACTTCATGAATGTGAGCCTGTTTGCGGTGTCTGTGTTCACTTTCACTGCCTTAAGCGCCGAGCGGTACTATACAGCCAAGTACTTCCTGCGGAGGGCGAGGCCTAGATCGAATATGAGTGCCTCTAATGGACACATCACCTTCATCGTGATCGCTGCCATCTGGATGGTTGCTTGCTGCCTTGCGTTGCCATTCGGCATCAATGCGCGTGTTATCGACGAGAACTGTGTGCGAGTCAAATACTCCGAAGACGGTGACAGCTTCACCTTTTGTGTCATTCTGATTGAGATTGTGGCATGTTTTACTGTGCCGGGGATCCTCATCACTTTCTTTCACGTGCTGACCTCAAGGAACATCTCCCGTAGTGTAGCCAATATCCCCGGCGAAGGTGTGGGCCATCGAACACGAATCCGATCCCGCGAAAAGTCTGCCCGTTTAATGATTACTCTCATTCTCACATTCCTGTTTTTTAACCTGCCATATTATGTTCATAAAGTGTGGATACTAATATACTTCCGAAACCACGACGAATACCTGCAATTGAACACTGCAGCTTGGTTCTTCTTCGCTGAGATAGCTATGTCTGTAAAGCATGGTCATGCCTGTGTCAGCCCCATTGTCCTGTACTTCATGAGTGATTCTTTTAGGAAACATTTCAATAACTATCTATTCTGTTGCTGCAGAAAAAGAAATACGAGAAAAAACATTAAGGTGTGCTACATTTCGGGAACAACAGATACAAATATGTGACCTGCCATTTACATAGAAAACCAAGTCTGTATTATTTAGGTGTGCATAAACTGGTTCAATAAGGTGATAATGATTTGACCCGCTCAATAATAAAACACATTGCTTGAAAAATGCTGTTCTCAAATCAAAATAGTAAAAAAATATATTATGAACATGTGATATCAGAATGAATGCTTCATTGAGTGAACTAGTATTGTGGACATATGTCAAAGCAGATGTATATGCATTTGTGTCGTAGAAAACCAGATAATGCTACATAAATTGACAAGGTACCAAACTAAAATAAAAACGAGCCAATATTAACTGTTATCTGGATGTAGGCAGAAATCTTATAGATTTTGGTAGTATTATGTTTAATTATATGAATGAACTAATATAATTGTAAAGAATAATGTGTATGCATTATGTATATATACACACACATACATGTATATACACATATATATGTAACAAAATATAATTTTTTGTAAATTTACAAAAAAAAAAATATTTGGAAACTTAGTTGCTAATTAATCCTTGGTAATAATACATAAAAATATTTGTAAATTTTGCAAAATAAATTTTTTTGTAGATTTACAAAAAAAAACTTCTTTGGAAACTAGTTGATAATTAACTCTAGGTAGAAATACATATAAATATTTGTAAATTTTGCAAAATATTCGATTGAAAATTGTACATGATGTATTCAGTATTTGAACAAAAACTACTGCAACCTCCCGATGGATATGATTTCGAATTAAAGCAATGAATACAGTAATTCATGAATTACGCACATTTACAAAAATAATTGATCACAATGAACGAATTGCGCGAGTACAACGGAAATACTGTACATATGCCGAATTCGCAACAATTTATTTCATATGGGAGCTGTGCAGCTGGGCGGTTGGGCGGCTGTGTGGATGGGGAGGGGGTCTTCGGCTCGACTCGGGTGAAATCGGCAGAATTCGGCTCTACTCAGGGAGGGCTCGAAAGCCTTCGACTTCGGTTGGTCGAACATATCTGAAAGTGCTCGGCAGGTACGACCACAAAACCTTCAAGCATATGTTTATTTCTGAGAGTCGGTGGCCATATTGGTTTTATATGCATATGATATGTCAAATCATAAATCTTTGTTTGCATTCATTTTTTAACTTGTTTTTTTATAATTGTCTCCTAGAGTGCGCTGATGGGGCAATATTTAATGATGTCACATTGTTCGACTGTGATTGGTTGTTGGTCATGTGGCATTTTGTCCTCTGCAGATAATTAATGCAACCAAAGGTGCGCAATGTCAAATGTGAGAGGTGATAGATCACACTCTCTTCCTTGCTGTTTTCAGCATTCTGTCTAGTAATTTTTTTTCATGTTCATCTCTTCCCTCAAGTTCTGAAGGGTATTATTTAGAGTGCTCGTAATTTAATGACACATAAATTTCCCCACCAATGTAAATATTCTGCCAAAATTTCGAATATCAGTTCGGACCAGTGAGCTATTGGATTATAAATATAAAGATAAAGAGTTTGTTGAATAGAATGTTTACAACATCCCGATTTCATCTTTGGTAGTACTACTGTTGACTCCAACTGAACTGCTTATGTTGCATCGATGCTATTCGCAAACTGTTCTGGTAAAACACTTGAGACTTGGAATTTACGAGGGCAGCTAGGGTGATAAACAGTCCTATCTTTCGTGTTCTTCTCAGACATCAATCCTCACAAATACTCACCAATTTTCAATAATACTCACCGATATTCACCAATCCTCACCAATCCATACCAATCCTCTCTAATCCTCACAAAAAATCAGCATTTTTCACCAATGCCCCACAATCATCCTCCACAATCCTCTGCCAATCCTCTGCAACCATCCGCATCACTCCTTAGCAAAGTCTCCACAATCCGCGGTAATCCTTCGCAATCCTCCTTCACAATCCTCTGAAATCCTAACCAATCCTCACCAATCGTCAGCAATCCACCTCAAGCATCCACAATCTTCCTCCATCCTCCATAATCAACCTCACCAATCCTCAGCAATCCTCTTCAATCTTAAGCAATTCTTCGTAATACTCATCCACAATCCGTAGCAATATTCACCTACTATCCTCTGCAATCCTTACCGATCATCAGCAATCCTCTGCAGTCCTCACCAATCTNCCTCCACAATCCTCTGCCAATCCTCTGCAACCATCCGCATCACTCCTTAGCAAAGTCTCCACAATCCGCGGTAATCCTTCGCAATCCTCCTTCACAATCCTCTGAAATCCTAACCAATCCTCACTAATCGTCAGCAATCCACCTCAAGCATCCACAATCTTCCTCCATCCTCCATAATCAACCTCACCAATCCTCAGCAATCCTCTTCAATCTTAAGCAATTCTTCGTAATACTCATCCACTATCCGTAGCAATATTCACCTACTATCCTCTGCAATCCTTACCGATCATCAGCAATCCTCTGCAGTCCTCACCAATCTTCAGTAATTCTCACAAATTTTCAGCAAGACTTGCAAGACATTCGTGTGGAATTGATGAACTTTAAAATAAATGGCCATCACCTCTCTAAACTGATGACCACACAACTCCTGCTACAAAGAAAAGTAAAGTGGATATTGAGGATGAAACTGAAGGTGAAGATGAACATGAAGACAGTGATGGTGCTGGATATGGTGGCGATTTTCTCGATGCCATGACACATCCCTTTACAACATTCCCTGCAACGAGCCACATGAAGAAGGCAGAAGACACTGAGAACACTGCCTACATATTTTCCGAAGAGTCTAATGGACTTGTTGATAGACTTATACATTTGATTGGACTGAAAAAGTGCGGGGATCTCTCACACATAGATAAGATATCTTCAATCATATATGAACTTAAGTATGGGGCTTATAATGGATGATGTGATGAACTACTTTCTTCTGATTATTAAATGTGCAAATATAAGCATAACCATTTTAAAATAAATTAATTGTGCTTTAAGTTTTTTGCAAGGTATAATTTTATCCCTCATAACTTTAAATTGGTGCTATGAGCACTCAACTATTAAGGTAAAGATCCACATACAGATTATTAATGAAGACTTTAAGTATAAAATGCATGGTTAGTGGACTGCATACAAAACATAAATTCATTCAACATGTAAAAACATGGAAATATCTATATGCATGGATGGAGGGCAGACGAAAAACCCATGGATTAATCGAAGGATTGGAATTGATTGAAGCATTGGTGAGGATTGTGGAGGAAGAATGAGGAGGATTGCGAGGGATTGCTGAGGATTGCCGAGGATTGGTGAAGATGATTGCAGATGATTGCAGAGTATAGCGGAGCAAGATTGTGGAGGATTGTTGAGGATTTCTGAAGATTGGTGAAGATTCTGGAATAAGATTGCAAAGGGTTGGTGAGGATTGCAGGTGATTGGTGAGGACTGGTAAGGATTGATGTCTGAGAAGAACATGAGAAATAAGACTGTTTTATCACTACAACAGCCCTTGTACATTCCAAAACTCATACATTTTACCAGAATAGTTTTCAAATAGCATCGATGCAACACAGGCAGTCCAGCTGGAGTCAATGATAGTACTACCAAAGATGAAATCGGAATGTTGGTCGTAAACATGCTATTAAACGAACACTTCATTTTTATATCTATGCTCCAATAGCTCACTGGTCCGAACTTGTATTTGAAATTTTAGGCAGTAACTCTACTTTGGAAGAGAATTTTATCTGTAATTAAATTACAAGCACTTTTGATAATACCCTGCAAAATTTTATGGAAGAGAATCAATAAAAAATATAACTTACCAGTCTGAATGCTGAAAACTTCAAGGAAGAGATTGTGATCTGTCACGTCTCACATCAGATGAAGAACTGTGATATGGTGCACCTTTGGTTACATTATTTATCTGCAGAATACGAAATGCAATTTAACCAGCAACCAATCACGGGGGAACAATGTGACATCAACACTAAATATTTCCCCATCAGTTCACGCTATGAGAAAATGCTAAAAACATAAGTTTAAAAACATGGACAAATACAAAATATTTACGATTTGACATACTTATGCCTATAAAACCAATATGGCCACCGACTCCCAGAAACAAACATATGATTGAGGAAATAAGAGTTTAAAAAATAAAAATCGACGAAAACAGAAGATTTACGAATTTACATTTCCTATGCCTATAAAACCAATATGTTCACTGACTCATAGAAACAAACATATGCTTGAAAGATTAGTGGTCATAACTGCCGAGCACCTTCGGGTACATTGGACAAACCCGAATCGATGGCTTCCAAGCACTCCCTGAGTCGAGCCGAAGTCTTCCGAGCTCGCCCGAGTCGACCCGAAGAACTCCTCGCTAGCCACCCAGCTGCCCAGCCACACAACTACAATTTTAAATACATTGTACAGAACTTGGCATATATATAAATACTACTTACGAAGGTCGTCATAATATATCATCATAACCCGACTTGTGTCCTATTTGTTGTTAATGAGGTTTGCTTGTGCGGGCTCATACAGGTCCCTCATAATTTATTGCTGCAAGATATCGAATAAGAATCACAGAGCAAATAACATTGCGAATCACAGAGTAAATTTCCATGAACACACCCGACGGCACATTCAAAAAGCCTTTGCCCAGCTGGATGAGTTTGAGAGACGGTGCATCGTTGGTCTCCGAGAGGCAGGTAAGATGCTTCGGCGAATTATTCGCCACTTGAAGGGTTTTGAATAAACTGTGAGTCAGTGCAGGATATTGCAGGAACAGGAGGGTACACATACACATCGAGAACGCTCAGGTCGACTCTGGCTGACCACATGTGGCTATTGATTGTTCCGTCATGCGACAGGCTGTAAGCAGTCAATAAGCATCGCTGCGCACCATCCAAAGACATGTCATGGCAGCTGGGAAGATACATGTATCCCACATTACAATACCCAGGCAGCTAGCAGAGTGGGATCTGTCTTCGCGCAGTCACTTACGATGTCTACCATTACAACCCAAGCGTCGCCAGCCATGTGTGACTTTCTGCTGGGAACAGGCAGCCTGGTAACATGCGGATTGGCGACGAGTGGTGTTCAGCAACGAATCATGGTTCGGTCTGGATACAGACGACTACCGAATTCGAGTCTGGAGACGTCCTGGCCAGTGCTATTTTCAATGCTACATTGTAGAATAGCACATCCCAAAGAGAGGTGTAAAGGTGTAGGGTGACATTTCCTACGATTACCAGCAACCCTTTGGTGGCGATTGAAGGTACCCTTACGTTGCGGCGATATGGCCAGGAAATTATAAGACATTGTGCACTCCACATCCTGGTGCAGATTGACAAACCCATTTTCCAGCAGGATAATGCCCGGCGTCACAAAGCACGGGTATTTCTGGCCCGCCTTCTTGTTGTACACTTGCTTCTCTGGCCAGCAAGTTCCTGAATCCTCTCACTTATCGAGAATGCTTGAGACCAGATTGGACTGAAACTTCGGCGAACAGTAACTATAGGGTATTCGGAGGGTCAGTTGTGCCAGCTGTGGCAGGATCTTCCTCACGAGAACATCTGACATCTGTATGTCTCCTTGCTTAATTCTAGTGTTGCCGTTGTCCATGCTAGGGATGGTGCAATACCATACTAGGTTTATCCTGCAAGTGTTGGTCCCCTGAAATACATGCTTGGTCTGTTACAATATTTGGATATTTTCTGTACACATACTATCATGTCCTGTGCATGTAACCATTTAAGTGCCCCTGCGATGAATCCTTCAGGGTGTTTGATTTTTTGCAAATTAGTGTATTTTCCTTCAAATTCTCAAGTCTGCTTGGTTTATACAAAGTAATTTCTCTGATTGAAAATATACATACATTTTTATGCCATAAATGTTGTAGATAAGCAAGGATTGCACGAACCCATTTTGTCAGGCCACATCATTTACAGCTCTACCCAACTAGGGCTTCGAAAATACCCATTGAGGTGAAAATAATTGAAACCATATTATCCACATAAGGAATAAGTCCACTAACCACTACATCAAAAGTTCATCCTACATAAAGTTGTATTTAAATAGCTAATACATTTTTCCAGTTATTTATTCTCGTGTTAGTATGTTGTATTATACACTGGAAAGCAAAAAAAAAAAAAGTATAGGCGTGCGTATGCAAATAACAGAGGTATGGAACCAATCAGAGTAACGCGATGCGGTCGGCATCGCCTATATAAGACAACAAGCGTCTGACAAAGTTGCTAGATCGGTTACTGCTGCTACAATGGCAGGCTATTAAGATTTAAGTGAGCTTGAACACGGTGTTATAGTCGGCGCACGACAGATGGGACATAGCATCTCTGAGGTAGCGATAAAATTAGGATTTTCGTGTACGACCATTTCACAAGGGTACAGTGACTATCGGGAATTCGGTAAAACATCAAATCTTCAACATCGCTGCAGCCGGGAAAACATCGTGAACGAACGTGACACGCGACGACTGACGAGAATCATTAAACGTGACAGACGTGCAACCCTTTCTCAAATTAGCGGAGATTTTAATGCTGGGGCATCAACAAGTGCCAGCGTGCGAACTATTCAACGGACCATCATTGATATGGGCTTTCGGAGCCAAAGGCCCACTCGTGTACCATTGTTGACTACACGACACAAAGTTTTACACCTCGCCTGGGCCCGCCAACACCGACATTGGACTTTTGATGACTGAAAACACATTGCCTGGTCTGACGAGTCTCGTTTCCAATTGTATCGGGCGGATGGACATGTACGGGTATGGAGACATCCTCATGAATGATGGACCCTACATGTCAACAGGGGACTGTTGAAGCTGGTGGAGGCTCTGTCATGGTATGGGGTGTGTGCAGTTGGCGTGAAATGGGATCCCTGATACGTCTAGATACAACTCTGACAGGTGGCAGATACGTAAGCATCCTGTCCGATCACCTGCACCCATTCATGTCCATTGTGCATTCCGACGGACGTGGACAATTCCATCAGGACAATGCGACACCCCACACGTCGAAAGTTGCTACCGAGTGGCTCCAGGAACACTCTTCTTACTTTAGACACTTACATTAGCCACCTAAATCACCAGACATAAACATTATTGAACATATCTGTGATGCCTTGCAACGTGCTGTTCAGAAGAGATCTCCACCGCCTCGCACTCCTATGGGTTTGTGGATTGCTCTGCAGGATTCATGGTGTGAATTGCCTCCTGCAATCCTTCAGACATTAGTTGAGTCCATGCCACGTCGTCTTGCGGCATTTCTACGTGCTCGCGGGGGCCCTACGCGATATTAGGCAGGTGTACCAGTTTTTTTTAATCTTCAGTGTACATTCAAAAGGGAATAGTAATAAGTTTTTACAGAGATCACAGCGGAACTATAATAAGTTTTTCACTTAATTTGGCAATTAGTTTGATACTCAAAGAATCCCACATAAAATTGTTAAAAATGTTAACTTTGTACAAACGGGGAAAAATAAATGATGCCGACATCTGCTGAATTTTTTGGTGTGTTTTCCATCATCGTTGAATTCTGTTGCTTTATTCAAAGGCAGCCACGTGCATGCATTCATATTTTCCAATATGCATTTTCATTTAGCTGTATAAAGAAACAGTGGCGAAATCAAAATATTTATTTAGAAACAATTCTGAACATTTCTTGAAAGATTTAACAGAAAAGTACATATATTTACTATCGCAGCTAAAATCACAGAGATTTACGAAACCTGTCCTGTACTGGTACAAAATTAAAGTTGCAAATCCTTAACTAAGGAAAAAGGTTGGGGGGNTTTATACTACCTCATCATGTACTTTGCTCTTTCGTTCGTGGTATGAAATGGATTCCGGCAGTGATGACTCACGTGCCATTATCATATGTCTTCCTTGAACTCATGAGAGGGTATCACCGATTTACTGAATATCAGTGGTTCTGCCACAATCTTTATACTGGATGTTCCTAAATATTTGTTAATTGTTCAGGGAGCGGATAGTACACCTAAACGACACAAAGTGTCCCTTTGAAAATTTGTTCTAAAGTTGATAGTTACCGAGTTACAGACCTTTCAATAGTGTCACAAACATATTGGTGTTAGTCGATATTTTACGAGGTCTACATGTTAATGTGATCAGCTGGAATGGTGTGAGTGTTATTACCTGTCTCATTGCACTGTTGACAGCCAACTCACTTCGAATGCCAGATCTCTTGTTTATAGAACTTTAGCTAAGGACATAGCAGTGTTTCGCAAGTGAACGGAACAAAGTTTGCCAGCAGATAGCGGAATTCCTGGAGTATTTGATTGTGTCAAACAATCAATGATGTGGTGTGTTCAGGCGGGTATTCAAGCACAAGGTGGACATTTTGAGCATTTCTTGTAGAGTGGCGTATCACTGTTGGCACACGAAAATGGCTACAGCCATTCGAGCTGGAATATGTCATGAAGACTTTTACGAATACATCTAGTACAGCATTGGGAGGCCTGTTACTCGAAAACTCTTGACTTGAGGACATATGTTCATAGGATTTTTTTGTGTTGTTTTGGGGTGTACTATCCACTCTCCGATTACTTGCCACCTATTTGAGAAAATTCTGTACATCAGTAATGCTGTTGCTCTTTTAAGTGTACGAATGAGACAGGTTTACACAAACTATTTTTTAAATTAACATAATTTTGTTCAATTACAAAAAAAAAAATGTTATCTGCATTTACAAAAATAATTTTTTTTACTTTCACATAAAAACACTTTCTTACTTTTTTACTCTACTGAACACTGTTGAAGCAAAATCTACCACACTAAAATAATTACTCTCTCTTTTTAACAGTAATCAAAACTAGGATCGGGTTAGTAGATCACGAAACTAGTCCTGATTCCAAAATCTTCTATGGATTAATCACAGTTTTCAGCTTTATTCTAAAAGCAACCCAAACTCTTCACACATTCGCATCACACTCGCTGATCGCTGGTTCCACCGTTCCATGCGACGACGAGTTTTTGCAACTATCAACTAGGGGCATCCAAAATCTGTCACTATATTTCCTTAAATAGAGGTTATAATTCCACGGCCTTCACTAAAGGCAAACATTGTCAAATGACCCTGAAGTTAGTTACTTTCTGACTATTCTACATCCCTTTTAGATAAGCACACCACTAACACTATTTGTCCCATCACCTATGTATCCCCCAGCAAATCCAAAGCCATGCAACAGGTGTTGACATGAGTCAGGTGTGAGGGTAAAAGTGGCAACAGGATTCAAGGACCACAAAATTTTGATCATCCTTTATTGTTTTCGTCACGAAATGATCAGATGGCTTTGGGATCTTTGTAAATATCTATGCTGAGGTGGAGAAAAAATATGCTTTTTCGTCAGAGAGCTTCGTCGACAGACCCAAATACCACATTTTTGTATACGGTTTAACATATCGGTTTAGCTCGCATATCCTTTTTTACATCTACACTATAGCTAACCTTAACTAGCATGTACAAATCTTTATATCAAGAGATAAAATATCTGTATGTAAAATTTAGATCTCGTGAAGTTCTATTTCTGATAAGTTGCTGTTTTGTATGATACATTTATTAACTTAATATAACACAGGATTTCAGTTGTAAGTGATAAGGAATATTTCAGTAGTTCGTTCAGCATGTAGAAAGTCATAATTGCTTGCACTAAACATTAAAATTTATACTATAGAGTATTTCCAACAAAGAGTTTGTTTTGAATCTCACATAAATTACGAATCATATAATGTTTTTGAAATTTTAAAATAATAAAAATTAGGTAATTTGTAAATGAGAATGATTTTATCGTTATTAATATTGAAACATGATGATTAAACTGACTGGAACTAGTAACGCAAGTATGTCAAAATTTATAGCATACAATTACCAAAATGTAATTAATTTTCCAAAGCGCATCTTAATTATTTTATCGGTAAATTTTTGCACCAAATAACAGTGTTCCTATAATTAGCACAAGCTTAAGGTATCAACTTTTCAGCATTTCCTGAAATTTTAAATTTGAAAAGAAATTGTAATTTTAATAAACTGATCCATATTTTAAGTAAGGATTTTCTTATCTCTTGTCCTAATGCCGTAAACATCAGGGTTAGGCACACCTAAGAAGACGATAAATAATTCTACAGCTAGAAAAGACATCCTCCATCGCAGAATCGGTCCTTCACTTCGATCCTCTCTACATGTGATGGTAGACACTGCAGCAGATCATGGTGTCGCCAACCTCTCAGTGATTATCTGGAACTTCTTATTTCATATATCACATGCATTTCTTGCCTGAAATAGTACTTAGTTCTGCCAGTTTTTTTTAACATTCCAAAAATAATAACGGTTTGTAAACACTGTTCTTTTTTTCCTTACCCCTTTTGTTCTTTAAACATAGAAACTTTGCACAGCGAAATTGGTCTTTCATATCTATAACACTGAGTGCGAAGCCAAACTGCATGACCCAAGTCAGTTAATTGATATGTTTCATTAAATTTTACTATATTAATAACAAAATTATAAAGAAATATCATTTCAACTGGAAAATAAATTAACTTATCACATTTACTCAAACTAGCGTAGGCTATAATCATTACAGATATACCCTTCCTTATTATTATACATATAACATAATTTCCAGTGTTATGTCTTATAACATAATTAAGTTCATTCCATCAATGACTATTTAAATTTAAAATGCTATGTTGTCTAAGTCCTAGCCACAAGAATTAAGTAATTCATACAAAAATAATTTTCCGTAAGTAATAACCATGACAAATTAATATAATATAGAATCCGTCCAGTTTATATTTTAAATTTTAGGTCTTTCTTCAAATTTATTAATTGAGTTAGTATGTTTGGTTTTCGTCTCTAGGTAACGAGACACATGCGATGCGATGTGATATCAGGCACTGGCGACCAATCTTGCAGAATCTCCATCGGACACGTGTCTACGACCTCAAAATACTCGGAGTAACATTAAAAAACTTTGCTTTATTTGCAAGCACCATTACTACAATAGTGTGGTGTGTTTATTTATATTCCACGTCACATTGCATTTAATACATTCATTATTTTTGAAATGAACGGTCTTTAAATCTTTTCATCGTCGTCATGTTTCTTCTTTCGAAAATACGTTATAACATTGTTTGATTTTAGTAATTTTACTAATCACTTTAACACAATTGCATTATTACGCGTGGTTAAAATTTTTGGAATATTAACTTTAAATTATTTTGAAATATCTTTATGTCGCCCTTCTATATGAGAATATGGCACTTTTAACAAGAATAAAGTGTTTATGTTTCTTATTAGGGTACAAAACACAAACTTTTTGTGAACAGTGTTCTTCATTGTTATTCAAACGATGAGAAAAAGGATAGAGTAAGAAGTTCCAACGAAGTTCCAAGAGTTCATCGGAAGACAGACCTATTCCATTTACATTTGTAATACATAAGTATTTGATACATGGTACTACTCATATACAGTAATTATTAATTCCATTTATACGTAATAATGTTAAATTTTGCTTCCTTTCTAAGTTGTATAAACTACGGATGATAATTTCAATATTCCGGAAATTCGATTTTACTTTCTTGTTCAAATTGTGTATAAATATATATGTTCTATGCTAACGTTTATCCTCAGATTAAATTCCCCGACTTATTCTTAGAGAGAGATAACACTATTTTTTTTTCTAAAGTTGCGAGTCTTCTGTTAGTACCAGCTAAGGAAATAGTTCAAGCCGGTAAATATAAAAAGTCGGTTCGGGCGCAAGATTCTAGTAGTAGAATTCAGGATTCGCCCGCCTGCGATGACGTAACAGGCGGAGTTCACAGCTGCCTGAAACGGCCAAGTTATTGAGAAAACTGCCTGTTTCACCCCAAAAATCAGTTCCGAAATTAATTAATTGACCAAAAAATCACTTTTATCACCAAAATAATTTCCAAAATAATGGAAAAATTAAGAAATCGGATCCGAAGCTTCTCGAAGCAAGAGCCGAAAAATCCTCAGTCGAGTAAGAGTATTAGAGGCTCTCAGTAGAATAAGTCACTTAATATTCAGAGCAGTAGAGGAGGATTCGCGACTCCATGCCAGATCCAGCTGACCAGGGAGGATCAGCGGACATGGCCCCCACCCCCGACATTCATCCAGCACCTACAACATCCTCACCCAGTTACCTCCAACCCCCTCACCTAACATTTCTTCACCCTCACCTCACCCCCTCCCAGCGAACCACCTCTAGGCAGTTATAAACAATCGCAAAAAATCTAAAAGCAATTTATAAAAAATCTAAGAAAATATAATGTTATCCTACCCTCTCCCTCGCCTCACTCATTTTGGCCCTCATCTCACCCCCTTTCCTTCCCCTCTCAATGCAATTATTATAAAGTTGAGAAGTCACAAAAAATTCTTAAAAATCGAGTAACATATAACATTAGATACCCTTCCTTTGCTCACTTATCCGATGGAAACCCCTCACCTTCCCCACCCCAAACAAATCTTTGGCCTAACATAACAAAAATTATCCCTCCACATATACCAATCTTCACATTGGCTATTGCAATTTTGACACATATATTTTTTTTTTCCAGTATTAGACGATATAGAGTAAGCTTATTATTACTTTTTTTTTTAGGATCTACCACCAGAGAGCTCCCATGTCGTCCAAATCAAAAATTTTTTTGGGTACGAGACACTCCTCCATACTTGGAGTTTAAATCTCGAACTATTTGACTAATTATTATAGTTTTTACGTCAATATTTTTTTAAAAACATTAATAAAATACACGATATTGAAATTAATATTTAATTACAAAATTATACATACATACAAACATTCCTTTGCGATTATTTTTTCGAAGGCAGGAAGAAATATTATTTTGTAAGTGGTTGGTGTACACTGTTTCTCAGTTGTAGAAGATTCACCGAATTGAGTATCCAGCAAGAGCCCTTCATCACAATTTCTTCTTCCTCGTGACACACCTATTTTATGCTGTTTACAACACTCTCTTCGATGTCATGTATATTATAGACAGGTACATTCGATGTCTTTAATGCCTTTCTACAATGCACGTCCTGTTTCGGTTATGGTTTCGAGTAGATATATTCCTGCCATATATTATATTTTAGAGATCCGCATTTTTCCATCTATTCTGTAAGTTGGTTTATTAAATTTCGTCTCATACTTGACAGCAGCGAGCAAACATCTTTCGTCAAAGCTGTCAGATTCGGAGCAACATAATCTTTCAGAAGGCTTCTGAATGTAAATTGCATCAGAAAAACCCATTAGTATTAGGTTTGCCTATAACATGGACAGGTTTTCGAGCAGGAGGTGTACTATTTTTGACATGGTGGCATTATGCTTCACGACACTCTTTTTTCTCATAGTTCGTTGTAATATAACTCTTGAATTCACGACCACAATTATGACAGCCATGAGTCAAATAAGCCTATCTTATCTTCTTCGCACATTTTCCACTCTTCTCATACCTACATGCATTGCTACTTTTAAAGCACGTCTCACCACAGTAGCAACACGATCGAAACAGTATCGGCAGCGAATTGTTGATACTGTCCACATGCGAATCCTCAATTACCGATGGTGTTATCATTGAATAATCATATGTTGTGCTAAGTAGCGATGACGTGTTTACATCATCATTACACACTGCAGTACTTACAAGTCCATCACAGGTTCGTAGCGACGACAATATACCTTTTTGCAATGCGGGTTGAGGAACAAGTCCTTTACATATTTTCGAATGTCTGTATAGATTGTCAGTACGAGCAAACAAACTAAAACAATTTTCCCACTTATATGCTGTGAGGGACCAGTTCATCTTACATTTATGTTTTTCGTGTCGTGTAACTTTGCTGCTATTCACAAAGGCTTCATCACAGTATATGGATCGAGATTTTGACACTGTTAGCTTGGGCCCCGATGATGATGGAGCTGCTGTACATGGCCCACGCCAAGTCGATGGTCCCTGTGGCACCACACCCCTAACAAGACTATGGTGAAACTACTGCAGGTAGTACCATATTCAAACAAGGCAATGGCGGTGCTGCTGAAGGCAATCCACAGAATGTTGTCGGTGCCACAGGAGGAGAAATCGATGGCAATGCTGCTGTGGGTGGTCCACGCGATGACTCTGGAGCATCGGAAGTCATCGTGGATGCAAAATATGATGTCGAATATACAAGTTAGATTAGACGATTCGCACATATACTCTTTCGTCTATGGACAGGCAATCCCCACAAGATACCATCTACTTTAGTCATAACCATTGTCATCGCATGCCCCCTCCCCCTCTCCTTCCAAACCTTCTCTTCCATCTTCACAACTCCCTACAACACCTCTCTGCCACCCCTCTGTCTCACACACCATCCTACTCCTTCACCACCACCCACTCCACCATCATCAGACCCCTTTCACCCTCCCCTCATCACCACCCATCATATTGCTTGTTTCAAACTGAAGTCATGCGTGTGTAAATTCCCAGGTCCATATGTACAAACCCCAGAAGCTTTCGACTTACATCAATATTACCCCAATACATAGATAGGTTATGTAGCATATTAAATATATTGTTTATATTTTTTAAGGTATCCTTAAGAAAAAAACCTAGCCAAAGAGTTGTGGTAACAAATATTAACAAATGGCTGATTTTACTCACATGCAATTTAACATACAAATAAATACATCAATGCTATAACACAAATTACAAAATTTTGTCTAAGTTCATTTTTTTTGTAATGTTCTTTGGAACTTACATCAGGGTAACTTCGTGTCTAGTCGTAACTCATCGATTCCCGGTCCAAGGACGAGGCACACCATTTGCGCAGTAGAGGTGCATTTCTACATGCACATGTCCAGTCAGGTTCTGGCCTATCGCAGACATGCTGTTGCTGATCGTCGTAAAGTTTCGACAGCTTGCACACCGAACGACAGCCGTATTAGAGTCACATCGACGACTTTAACTTCGTTCTTGCACAAGCAACTCAGCCCTTTTTTTCTGTTCCGGGGGCCCCACCACATAAATCGGGTCTTGTGAGTGCTGCACCAGTAAGGCGTGCAGTACGTTTCCCACTTGAGGGCACGGAACCTTGCCTTCGTCCAACTCCGATCCGAGGTAGTACTTGGTCAGCCAGTCGTTCGTCTTCTTGCTTTTCTCGTCCAACAGTTACCAGGAGTATAGGGAGGTCGGAAGGAGTGCGTGCACATTTTGCCATCATCTTTATAGGACACTGCGATCGTCTTGAGCAAAAAGCCACTCAGGCTGTGGAAGCCCTGCAGATTTCAGTACATCCTGTTGCTGTCTATGCTCGAAGACGAATAAGCTGATATAGCATAATGCCCATCGTATTTATATCCTCTGTGGCATTCGCGAAAGTACCTTCATGATTTTGTCTCGACAGTTGTATGATGCGAATTGGTCGTGGAGTATCAGGCAGAAAGCATACGTGTATGGAGGATTATCCATGCGTACCAGTAGTGAATTCGATCCTGCAGACGATCATGTTCGGATTGATACGTTCGTCCTATTTACTCAAATCGAACACCATGAGCGGGGCCAAACTCTTTAAGGGATCTGGGCTCAGTAATGGGTATTGTGTGTGCCCATACTATGCATTTTGGAATTGAGCATATGTTTGATATGCCAGCAGGTTCTGACCATTTTCAAAGTTTGTTCATGTCCACATATGGATAGACTTCACTATTTAAATATATTTTCACATTTTATATTTAACATGTGTCGAACTGCGAATGGCTTAACATTACGTTGTGCTGTCTTCTGGTCTGTAGTGTAACCATGATGTTGTACCTCGGTTTCTCAGTGGTAAAGCTGGATTTCACCATCCAATTTATGCGCTGGCTAAAAGGCAGGCTGGGGTAGGTCTCGAGACTCCACATCCTGAAAGCCATTTGGATGTTTTTGCCATCTTCTACATTCTTCAGCATCTTGATACATTCTGTAGTACTCAGCTGAATGTGAGGCCGCATCCATTCGATAGACTATAGCTTCAGTTCCACTGTTTCCAGGTTTTCTCCCGTACCCACGATGGCATCTGTGTGCATATTGGCAAGGAGCAGTAAACGTTCCTGCTTCGAATTGATGAAAATGTGCATGTAGTCTTCGGGGAACCCCAGTAACATAGCTACAGGAATGCAGACCTCTACTGTGCGATATAATGAAATACTTCAATACTGACTTCTGTGAAACAGATTATGACAGTTATAAACTCCTTGATATATGTTTTCATGATTTAATCTTCCACTTTGTACTTTTTAACGCGATGCACCACCCTGCCACATCAAGTACCTGGCTTGATCTAATAATAACGCCCTACCTTATTAGAGCAGCATGTTATCGTTATCATTAGCAGCTTCTTGCCCTTGTTTGTTGCAAAATGTGTTAGTATATTATATTGCATATTCTGTTCTAATCCCGAAATTTTTTGCCAAAACGTAACATTCAGAGATGTCAAGAATTTGAACAAGACTGATTTATTAGGTAAAGCGGCCCTGGTGCGCTGGTATGAAATCGATTGGATGAAAACTGTAGATTGCTAGGTAGAATATTTATTGATTCACTTATTAATATTTTTAATGTGCACGCCCTTTTTGATACCCGACTTGTGGTGCTTTCTATTTCACCTCGACTGACACAAGACGTCTTGTCAGTAATGGCACGACAGAACACAGCATTTCAAAAACACCAGGAAAAAAACTTAAATATGACACTGAGATGGCAGGTTATATTAAACCAATATACGCTAAATGTGCGCAAAGTTAAATTCTCCCATTCTTTACAACGTGGTCAGCGAAACTCATCAGTTAATTTGTGACCTACGAGGGTTGAAGCTGAGTAATAAAGACACTCCAAGTAAAACTTGCATCATCCCGAACGACCTGAACTTATATTTCTTAATGCGTTTTATATGACTGTTGGTAAAATATGTTACATTGAGAAAATTACTTATGCAACACACAGATACAAATAACACATTCGAATTCGACAACATAACTTTAATTGGTGTTAACAAAACTGTCCACCGTATTAACCCCTTATCATATTATCCCGAGTATACTCGTTCACATGTTGCAGAATAGGTAAAATTATGGTCGGTGCTGTTAAAGTCCAGAAGCTAACTCCAATGTGAACGGCATATTTTTCTGCGTAATGCTATTGGTTGCTGCTGACTCATCAATTACGTTATAATTGGTTGCGATTTGTGTCGTGGATCTACTGATACCCTTCCCATAGATTGCAGAGCGTCAGTTGTAAGAAATTCGTAAGTACATTCCACACCAAACATTTTCTATTTTGTAACAGTTAAAAAAAAAATTAATGTGTACATTGAGGGGTTAAAATCTCAGCAGCTGTTACTGGCGGAATTCATTAATTTACTTCTACAGCACCCTATATGTCCTCTGCTTAAGACACTTCAACTTTTCATTAACATACGAACAATTTCCTAGCGCCTGGAAAAGCGCTTACGTAAAGCATGTTCCTCAAATTAAAAAACCTTCCAAATAAACTGAATGCCGCTCTATTGCTATACTGTCTGTGCTTTCCCCAAATATATATATATATATAAAGGCGATGGACAAAATAATATGAACAACTGACATATAAACAATATTTATTTATTAATAAGGTGTTTGGCCACCATTTGCTTTTAGAACAGCTGCAATTCTTCGCGGAATAGATTCGTAGAGTGTCTGAATAGTTTCCAATGGAATGTTGTCCCATTCTTGAACCAAAACATCCGCCAATTGCTTCAATGATGTTGGAGATGGAAATCTGCTCCTCGCTATCTGCTCTAAAACTCCCCATAACGGTTCAATTATGTTGAGGTCTGGCCAGGGAATATATTTGATGATATTCTGATGCTCCTCAAACCAAGACTGAACCTTTTCGGCAGTGTGTATGGGCACATTTTAATCTTGGAATATGGCAGTGTTTGGCAGCAATATGCTAGTCATAGTAATAACTTCATCATAGAGGATGTCGAGATATTCATTCGCAGTGATCCGGCCAGTGATGTGAATGAGAGGACCAGCTGAATACCACGATATAGCCGACAAAATCATAACGGAACCTCCCCCATGCTTGACTGCAGGAAGCAGGCAGTCCGGATAGTAGGCTTCTTTTGGTGTTGTCCATACATAAACCCGGCCGTTTGTAGGACACAATGCAAACGATGATTTACCGGACCATACGAGATTCTTCCGATCATGAAGTCTCCAGGTTTTATGATCGTTGCACCTCTTCTTTCGCATCTTAGCGTTGGCTTCCGTTATAAAGAGGTTCGCAATTGCAGCCCTTCCATGAATTTTAGCTTTGTGGAGCTCCCACCGTACTGTTTTTGTCGAAACAGTATTACTCAAGTGAGTGTTGAGTTCTGCTGTCACTTTTTCTGCGGTAGTTTTATGTTGTCTGGCCACAATTATTTTTAATGTCCGTGGGGCAGCGGTGGCGTAGTGTCCAGTGCGCTCGCCTCCCACCACGGCGATCCTTGCTCGATCCCCGGCGGGTTCGCTCCCGGATTTTCGCATGTGGGAATCGTGCTGGACGATGCCGCTTGCCGGCGGGCTTTCTCGGGGCACTTCCGTCTCCCCCGCCCCTGCATTCCAGTGCCTCTCCATTCTAGGGTCTCATTTAATGTCATGCCCAGGGATGACGATCACCTACGGGTCCCAGCTGGAAAGACTGTCACTCGGAGGGTGTTGCCTTGCCCTGGGTGCACTCCCCACACGCCATTTTTATTATTATTTTTAATGTTCGTCGGTCTCTGTCAGTTAACTTTGGGTTTCGGCCACTATTCCTCTTCGCCGATGATGTTTTACCATGTTTTGTGTATGCTGTCATTACCGTGGATACTGTCGCTCGTGAAACGTTAAACAATTCAGCTGTTTTCGTCACAGACGCTCCCGCTAACCGAGCACCAACGATTTTCCCTTTTTCTAAGTCTGAGAGATCACACATTTCGCCGATCACTTGTTTTAACCGTCGAAGAACAATGCGTATAATACACTAAAATATAACCTATACGACTTGGCACGTTAAATTATGCAATACATACGCGTCACATTATTTACACGGAAGCAGTGTTGCCAACATGCAGCAACATGTACTATATTGCATGGTGTTCATATCATTTTTTCCATCCCCTGTAGATTCTAATTAACTCCTTAACGAATATCAGTAAGGCTTTCGTGTGGGCCACGGTACTACCACTGCACTTGTGAACATGACAAACCAATGGTTTCTCAGCAATATAAATAACATTACGCCTATAAACAAACGTTGCACTTCTCGCACATTTAGACGTTGGCAAAGCTTCGATAATGTGGGCTATGAGACCTTGCTAGCTAAACTCAAATGCAGTTTTAATTTCTGAAAAATGATGTTGCTTGGTTTAACTTTTACTTGTCCCACAAGTGCCAAAGCATTATTACTGACAACATTCAATTTGACTGATATATCAGAGCCTGAGTGCCACTGAGTTCGGTGCATGTTCCTGTTTTTATCTCTTTAAATGTTAATGACCTACCAAAATTGCAAGTTTTACTGAATACCATTTTTATACTGATGATCTGCAGTAATATTCTTGATTTTCTCCTCCGAATATGACATTTTCCATTTTTTTTTTTTACAACTGTGGCGTAGTTTACAGTGATCTTACTGTTAAACTAGCAGACTGCAGAAAATATCACATTTATGCATGCATACATTTTATATTTAACCTTAAATCACGAGATCACCTTTCTCCTTGCTAATATGAGTTAACACAGTTACGACTCTATAAAAGGCTAAAACTGTAGTGCCTACTCTTTCTGTGAAAGGTAATCTCTATTATAACTCTATCCTACCTACAGTGTATTCACGGTTACTTCCAACATTTCTGAAACCCTGCTGAATTTATACTTCCAGGATATTCCTCCGCCTCATAAAACAAGCCTAACCAAGTCGTAGAAAATTACCCCAAAGGTACAACGCACCGCATTCGTACGCACTCAGTGTAACGATATTTTGAATAAGAACTATTTATAACCCGGCATTACAAACACATATTTTTTTCTCTGTTTTTCATCATATTAATATGAAATATTGCAATTTATTGATATAATATACATTTAAGTTCAATTTAAACAAAAAAAAAATTCTTTTATATTACCACAATTATAAAGTGCTTACCATATATGTCATAATTAGGAAACAATCAAACATGTAATGCATTGGGTGATTTTCTAAAGGTTTGATTAAAAAAATGTGAAAGTCCTTGAAAGCTCTCACCCACTTACACATTTTGCTGTCAAACGTCTGACGATTAGCTACTGTGACGATGACCAGAATGTTCGCGGATAAGTAAATGTCTTGGCAGCCAATGCGATGAGTGACAGCTCAGTCAATGGAAAGGACGGACGGGAAAATGTCCATGAACTGACGTTTAGACCATCAGTGATCACAGAAGATTTGGTAAAAGCCGTGGACGAAAAGATTCCTGAAGACCGGCGATTCACAATTTCAACTTTAGCATTGGAATTTCCGAATGTGGGTAGAACAACTTTGCACAAAATTGTCTCTGAAAATTTGCAATTTCACAAATTGTGCGCACGTTGGGTTCCCAGGCTGCTTACTGAGGAACACGAAATGAAAAGAATGGCTAGTGTTCTTGACTCCCGGCATGTATTGCTCGTCACCAGTCTAAGTCAAGGCCAAGCGGACAATCTCAACACGTATTAATTAAATACAGAATTTTTTCGTGGCTTCCCAATTAAACACATTTTGGAATATACTGCTTTAATGTAATACAGTGTTTTTTCTCTTAAAATCCATTCAAAGATCTCCTTAAAAATTGTAGCAACGAAAAAAAAGTTCAATAGTTTTGAGATCGAACCCGCATCACTCATTGTGTTGTGATGGGGAAAAAACTATGACGGTGCCACTTCAGGTATTTGTCTTTAAAAGAGATGTTTACAGGCAATGCAAGTTGGCTACCCAGCTTTCGTGTATTTATTTGTCATAAAGACATAACGAAATGTTAAAAGTAACATGCAGAAAACCAACAGGCCACCATTTGGGAGCTCGAAATAGTAAAAGCATCCACACTTACACACACTCGGAATTGACATGAGAGAGTGCCGTTATACAGGTGGAACTGAACTCCACTGACGAACTTCGGCAGGTGATTCCTCATAAAAATAGGTCAAAAACATACACACGCCATATACGCTAAGTCTATTTCGAAGGAGTAAAAACCGTCCTTGAATGTGTAGTTGAAGCAATGTTTTTTTGTTACTAACCCGTCCAGAATGAACGATAAATATCTGAGTTTCTGGATACTACAGTATTACACGATAAAGTACAAAGCACAAAAGTATAGTCTCCAATATCAACCCCTATCCATGAAAATTTAGGCGTTGGCAGCACATTTGTGCAAATAAAAATGTAACTGTATCACTTTGTCTGTTGTTTCCCGTGGATTTGTAATATACCGTACAGGGAGAATAAAACTTCAGTCGTGTGTTTTTAAGCTAACTGCCGCCGTTTTCGAGAAATTAATTCATGCCGATGAAGGTGACGTGAAGTGAAAATGGAGGAATTTCGAAATTACATGGCGGTGAAGTGGGGTGCCTCGAAGAAGAACCCACTGGCCAATCGTCTGCCACGTTTCCCAGATAAGAATATTCGTTTCGACCTCGCCGGGAATCGAGTCCGATTCACCATGGCCACTGCGCCACCACGGGTCCTATTTGCAAATCAGCGATAGTTTTTTTGCGGTAGGTTTAGATAACATGTGACACGCGACTTGTTCCAACAGTACATGGTGTCATTTAAAACAGAAACATCATGCACCAACAGCAAATGTGTTGCTATGTGCAGACATTGAGATTCATTATTGGAATATTATGAAAATGTTTCTCGAAAAAGGCGTCATTAAGCTTAAAAACAAAATACCTAGTTATTGTTCACCATGTACGGTAGATTACAAATCTACAGGAAAAAAAACTAAGTTATAAACTTAAATTTTTATTTGCACAAATGTGCTGAAAACCCCTAAATTCTCATGAATTGGAGTTGCTATTGGAGCCCATACTTTTGTACATTGTACTTCATAGTTTAATAATGCAGAATCCGGAAACTCAGTCATTTATCGTTCATTCTGGCTGTTACTAGCAAAAAAAACATCTGCTTTAACTACACTTTTAAGGGCGGTTTTTACCCCTTCGGAATAGACTTAGGTTATATGTCGTGTGTATATTTTAGACCTATTTTGTGATGAGGAATCACCTGCCAAAGTTTGTCGGTAGAGTTCAGTTCCATCCTGTATGTAAAAAGAGTGCAGGTGCACGAGTGCGTGTGCACGAGAACGGGTAGCGAGTGTGCATTGGATGCATGCTCTGTGCGTGATACCAGTATGTTGTTTGTTTATATACACTGTGTAGTTGTTCATATATGCACACAGTGCCAAATAATCATGCGATGTATACATATGAATTGATACGTGCAGTGAATCTGTTATACACGTAGATCCCGCCTGTTTGCAACGAAGTGAGCACGTTGCCGGATTATGAAACGCCACAACACTAATTACAAGTACTGAAATCTGCTCTCACGTCGTAATTAGCTGCAAAACAGATCACGATTTAAAATACTCATGCTAATTGTTGTTAATCGAACAGTCTAGCTGTGAACAAACACCACAGATTACTCGGGAGAGTGAGTGCGAGTGTGGATGCATTCCACGTGGGAAGTGTGCAAGGAACCGTTGGAAGGAGCCCTGGTTATTTGAAATGCGACCTTTGTTAAGTAAAATTTGTATGATGAATTTTATCCATTTACAATTGCTATAATGCAATGATCATTCACTCATTCGCATAATATTTTTCTATAAAATTAAAATTTCTGACAATGTATTCGTTGATTACACATGTGGAAGGTATATTCACCTGAGAGTAACGCCTGATTTCAATGAGTGACGTCAGAAATGAGCGACGAAAATCGTAGGGAAAAGGGCACCATTTCAACGAGAGTAAAATAGCAGTTCAGCTCGTAGCACTGTAAGAAAAATACTATATTTAAAGTGGGCGAGCATGTCTAGTAGTAAGCAAGGCTCCATGCATACTTTTTCGCAACAAAATTCATTCTGTGTGTGGCAAGCTTTATTTTCCAATATCGTGCATGCAGTCTGTTCAGCAGGTCGAAGCTTGGGAGACATTTTCTAGGTCTCGAGCTCGTTCGAATGGTTTCATGTGCGAGATTTTTCGTGCCAACCATAGCTGCCTCAGCTAGGTTGGAGAGTCAGCCCGGATTCGGGTATCAAATGTATAACAGCGTCGTATCGGCCCGGGATTTTTCTTTGTTCGCAGTGTGTCAATTTCGTTTCCGTACTGGAAGCCGGCAGGCCAAAGTGCCGGACACGCTTAAGCGTGTAATGTTTACGTAATGAAATTCATGTGTGCATATTATGACTGTTTGTATTCATTTATGGAATTTGATCACTTCACAGTCTTGTAGGGATGATTGAACCCTCTTTCCATCTGACCATTTTAAAGTGACTTCTGCTAGAAATTCTAGCTCCTTTAAGGGCGTGTAATGCCCTGAAACAATTACACCTAGCAGGCGTTTGAGGTGGCCAATACTCTTAAGTTAAGTTTGGACGTTTGGTCGTGTCGTCATACATCGGTCATGTTCAGGAGCGGCCACACAAGCTATTCTAAAATTTTTATCTTTCACCTTTCCATACAGACGATACCGTTTCACAACCTGCGACATATGCTACATAATCCAACTCCTGAACGCACCACCACGTCAGCGTGAAGTTACCTTGACAAATTGCTAGAGTAACAAATGATATAGCAGCTCCTGTTTCTCATTCACCATTTCTTTATTCTTCAACTTAAGTTACAGCTAGATTTATTTATTTTTAATCATTTATGAGTAATATTGCGAATTACCGGTTTTCGTTATTTTTCAATTAATTACAGTATTTATACATAATTTTGTTCTAAATTTCATTTTGATGATAAAACTAATTTGTGTGTATAATAAAATAAAATTTTATTTCGTGTGATGATAAGTTCGTCATTCTAAAATGTATGATCCGTCCCCAGCATATTTCCACCCACATGGGAACATTTCGTTTATATACTTGCTCGACTGTATGCAGGAAAATAAATTCCACTTTACGCAGTACATTCGGTACAATAGCCTAGTCACAACTTTAATTAGTTGTTCCTCTTTTACATGACATAGGAAAAATACTGATCTCTGGTATTCTTACAATTTTTGAGATAACAACATGACTCCAACGTTATTCGCAAAATTTTCACAACAGAAACGATAATACGGACATAATTTTTTAAAATGTGATATTATGATTTCATTTCTCAGTAGTTTTAGTGCTTACAGAACAAACAGGCTCTTGTAATACGGAACAATCATTTAAATAGCAAAATAGTAGAAAAACGAAGATTATCAAGAAGTTACTGATATAACTAATTAGCCTACTTTTCTCAACATCAGTGCAATTAAGTTTTGATTAAGTTCCTAAAATCTGAGTTGGTGAGAAGGATTTGACGTCTCTTTGAAAGCTATATTATTATAAATGAAACCAGAAACATTTGCAACAGTAGTGTGACAATTACAAATCCACACGTGCCTTACCTGGGACTCGAATCCAGAAAATTTCTTACCATAAGCTAGTGTGAAATCCACTGTATTACGGAGGTTGGATTCCGTGAATTAAATTCGGGTTTAAACAGTCTAATGTTTCGAGTTGAAGGGTTTAATAACCTAAAGTGTTAATAGGGCCGTTGTTTTGAAAATAAGTGACTGAACCACTTAAAATATGTACATTTAACTTAGCCTACCGTAGCGCTACTTGTGTGAATAATTTTGTGGAAATCGGTTGATTGATCCCTGAGATATCCCATAAAAAATTTTATTTTCTTATTTAATGCCAGCTTACAGAATAGCTAAACAATAAAGGTTCTGTATACGATGCTTCTAATACACGCTGTCAACATACAAAGTTTGGTTGAGTTAGGTTAAATTGTTTAATGTATGTGGCAAACTTGTCTATATTATTTATGAAGACAATATATTGAACATGGTTGTCTGATCCACTTAGGTCATGAAAGTTTACGTGGCCTTCTGTAGCATTTATGGTGTACACAATTTGGTGAAAATTAGTTGATCTGTGCCAGAAATATGGCAAAATGTCCCATTTTTTCAACTGGCACAATTTGCCAAATATATTAAAAAAATTGGATCTCTGAGTGCATAATTGATGCTTCTAATAAATACCGTTACACGCTGAAGCTCGTACTGGACGCGAGCTCCCTGCGTGATCCGGCTCTGTGGGGATGACCCACCTCGATCCTCCCCTCCACCCAAGCAGAACCTTGCTGGCGTCGCAGCCCCTCCTTCGCCGATGAGTTTAGAGGATCCGCAAGAATATTCTGAGAAATAGAACCCTCGGCGCAACGCGGCATTTAGATAAATTTCTGGGCGATGACCTACGACTCTATAAATATTGCAGTGGTCCAAGTGTCGGGTGGCTCTGTGTGGAAGCCAATTGGCTGAGTGGGAATCTAGTGACTCGTGGTGCAGCGAGAGACGTTGGCGAAGAGGACAGACGAGGACGAGAGATTGCGAGGTGACGGCGGACGAGGTATTTGTGGTGTGAATGGACGAGAGGGCGTGAAACCTGACGAGTGAAGGCCCATGATGGCGCTCGGAGAACACTAGAACAATGCGGACTGATGGGACCCGGACTAAACAGAGATGGGACTGAAAGAATTAGGGTAATTATATAAAACAGGGGATTTTCCGAAAATCGGGAAAATAATACCCACGAATATAATATATGATCGTTACTAATAACACGTAATTTGCAATTTATACCATGAATTGTGACAGTGAAAAGGGATATGAAGATCGGTTGTGATTTATGCGGTAAAACACCTAAAATGTATGTAGAATTTATTTCTATCGTGGTGCATAATAGTGTTATTTGCGAGAATACCTTTGGAAACCAAACCTTATTTCACAAAACGTGATTCAACTTGGAACATTTATGCAGACACGCTAAGGTTATACAAGTATAAACAATGGTAATCTATCAGTCGGAATGTAATACATTCTGATGAAGTTTTAAATGCTTTCCTTCTTTATATTCACGAGAGAATTGAAGTATACAATATATAAGTAGTATAAAAAATTTACAAATTATATATCATGCAAAATGACGTTCATAGTTGTTGCTTACTAGCAGTTGACGTGTATAGCCATGATACATTCGTTTACCAATCATGCACAGAGACAGGAAACAAATGCGCATCAATATTGGTTTAGGTGACGGTTGTATGCTGGGAGTGAGCTCAATTTCAGTGTACCGTGTAAATTTGACCGTGGGACGTCATGTGATTTACGAGTGCTATTAAGCTTGTTTTGTAGCGATTAATTACATTTGGAGTGTTAAATCATATTATTGTGCGAAAATATTAGTGTATGTTTGGAAGTATGTCCATGTGAAGTGTTCAAATATAATTATTGTGCGGAAATAAGAGTGTTTGTGGTGTTTCGACAGTTTGAATATACGTCAACGTTTCCTATGCGTGTGTTATACGCAATATATCACGAAGGACGTATATTCGCCTATTAGATGGGTGAGTAACGTCAATTATACTCTAGTTCTTGCATGGAAAGTAAGTGTAGTTAATTATACTGTGTAGTGTGTCATGCGAAATTAAGAATGGAAGGTTTTACGTACTACTGCCACTCGTCATGTAAAATGCAGAATAACTAACTGATTTAAACCTAACTTTACGATAGGTGCATCACAGGGGGTAGATGAAACGTTGTGAGCTTACTTATTATAGTTTTTCTAACACACTAGCTCGTTTCGGCCCATTCTCCCCCTGTAATTACATATCGTGAAGTTAGGTTGAGTTAGTTTAGGTATTCTTGCATTTAACGTGGTTAACGAACCCAAATGACATGTAATTTACGTACGTTTTAAGTGTTTTACCCACAATTTCCCTGCTATTCGTAGCCCTCCAACTATCGAATTTTGTAGTATGTACTGTGAATATCACGATGCCCTTAGTAAATTCGAGATCTCTATAATTATTAATATCAATTTATACAATTTTCCGTCAAAATTTATTTTGTTTTCGGAAAAGCCTCATTTCTATAAAATTACCATAACTTGTAATACAGATTTTATTGTAAATTCTTTCAACACCAAATATGTACATATAATTTATAAAATAACTGAATGGGTTTTGATGCACTGCCTATTGGGAATGATTTTTAATTATTTCATTTCATTAATTTAATTGTGGTAATTGTAAATTATATTGATTGAATTCATTAATTGTGCACGGCAAGTTATATCAATACATTATGAGAATCTGGGTAAGGAGAATTTTGTCTGTAGTTATTGTAAATATAATTAGGGAATTAAAATGAAAATTTTACTTTATTAAGACCTTCATCCCTTAACGAACCTGGTTCAGTCCATTGATTTTGAGAGAATTGTAACAATACTGTTAGTGTACAAAATTTGGTTAAATTTTGTGCAATTTATTTAATGATACAACATACTAAACAAAATTATTTATAATAACATCATTAAAAAAAGAACTGCCTCACTTGAAACATGTCAGTTTACATACCATAATGTAGCACTAATT
This sequence comes from Clitarchus hookeri, assembly GCA_002778355.1. Classification (NCBI taxonomy): domain Eukaryota; kingdom Metazoa; phylum Arthropoda; class Insecta; order Phasmatodea; family Phasmatidae; genus Clitarchus; species Clitarchus hookeri. Next base: position 431,478 of record NQII01000780.1, read on the forward strand.
GCGTGTAACATTTGGGGGAATTGATTTATTGGTTCTCGATATATGGCATAAAATCTCCATATTTTTCATGCGACGATCTTCATAAATGGAGGACAAAAACAATATGTATTAGCACATTCGATGACTGCATAATGCCATTTTACAAGCTAATTAAAAATATATCACAAAGTTACGTAGATATATTTAAAAAAATGATTTTATAGCCACCATTATGAAAATAAGTTTGTCATATTTAAAAAATACATTAATTAATATGGCCTACCACAATACACTTTCTTTGCCAAATTTGGTAGGAATGGATTGATTGTTTCCCGAGATATGAAATAAAAACTGTATTATTTATTGTCGGGATATCTTACAAAATGGCAGACAAATGATGCTCGGTGTAGACAAATTTGACGATCGCAATAGCTAATGCCAGCATGCAAAGTTAATTTGGAAATTGTCTCGTTAATAAATTATACTAAGCTGAAATATTTATATAGCTGCCATTTCTTAGATAAGTGCCTGAAATTCTTAAAACATACTAGTCTACACGACCTGCTAAATACTATTTATTTGCAAATTTGGTAGGAATCTGTCAATTGTTTCCTGAGATCTTACATAAAAACTTTATTTATTCGCATGTCATTGTCTTTCAAAATGGGGGACTAAATATTCTTCTTGTGGATACAGTTGATAATTTATTGTGATATCTACTGGCAGCATACAAAGTTAACTTGTCACGTAAGACTAGCCTTTACAACCCTTTCTAGCCCTCAAGATGTTGACCTATTCATAGTTTTCTTTATATTTACATCTGGTCTCGTGGCATAACTCAGGGCTCTTTATTCTTACAGTTTTTGAAAATGCTCAAAGCTAAGTAGTGAGATTTTCAACTGTTCTTTCGCTTTTATTTATTTACATCCAAATTGATTTGAAAGTAAAATAATTCTTCTGGCAGTGTACCGAATTTTGCAAACCAATGAGATACTAGGAAGCTCACACTGATAATCGTTATACTTAGCCAATTCCTTAGAGAACGAATTCCACAAAATTTTCAATTTTTATCTTCTTTCTTGAAACTGAAAGATTCAAAGCAGATGTAATATATTTTTACTTCACTTACTCTATCAAATATTCTGTCAAGTTCCCACCTCACTTCACGAGCTGTTGAAAATCATATAACTTTCTCCAGAGTCTCTTCTGTCATATGTGTAGTTAGAACTAGTAAAGATATACTAATCAGCTTGTTTGAATTTGTCTAAATTAACATTATACAAAGTAACCTGTTCTTTTTTATCATTTGTTCCTGGGACTTGTGGTCTTGTTAAACTTATTTCGATGACTTCCATTGCTCCTGAAGAGCCTCGCAAGGGTGTATATTATTTGTACTTTCATGTTGACCAGTACACTGACCTTCCAAAAGTCCGATATTAAATTTTATGTTTTCCGTATTTCTGAATTTCCAGATAACTTGTTTTTGTAAATACGTACTACAGAGAACACGAACCTGGGTCCACATCCTGTTAAATTAATGCTTAAAAAAATACCTTAAGCAAAACCTTTTTGATTCTATTCACTTTCACATTTATTTAACAGCATAGAGTAAATACGTGTAGACTTTTCAACTTTTGAACTCTTAATAAAATTGCCAAGGAGATTTAAAAAAGAATAAAAACAAATATATCAATGAAAGCTATGATCGCATGATAGCACCAACACTCAAAAATTCCATGAATTTACTGTTGTGGGTTGAAAAGAATAAGCCAGAAATTTAAAATTAACAGGATTTTCTAAGTTAAGCTGAAACAATTAAAAAAAAAATTTCTAATCATAACTGAGAAGAACAAAAAAATTATTCGATAAATATATTACAAAACTAATTACATTTTGATTTAGACGTACGTAATCAACCTAGAAATAGAGATCGAAGCAGAAATATTTGAGGAAATTAATTTAAATTTAATGAAAATGTACTTACTTATCCTAATAATAGGAGAAAAGGAAGGTATTAGAAAACTAAATAATTCAAAACATTTTATTTTGGCAAAGATGTATTTGTTCAACAAAAAAAAAAAAAGACAAAGGATTAATAATAAAGATAAGGATTTCGAGCAATTTAATTATTATGGAGACATAATACATCAATATAGAAAATTAAATAGATGCCAAAAAAAAAAGTAAAATTTTATTAATATATATGATTAGTTCGTTTAGAAATATAAATTGATAAAGAGAAAAAATATTAGAAAACAGCTTTTGAAACAACAATACAAACATTCGTAACTAACAATCTTGAAAATTACATAANTTTTTATTAATATATATGATTAGTTCGTTTAGAAATATAAATTGATATAGAGAAAAAATATTAGAAAACAGCTTTTGAAACAACAATACAAACATTCGTAACTAACAATCTTGAAAATTACATAACTCCAATAGCATTAAATAACCTATATAATAACCACAAATATAAATATAAATATTTTAAAAATGTATAGTATTCCGTTGAAATAATGTAACAAATGTTCTAAAAAATCAAATATTAGAAACATTATCGACCAATCATGGAGGCCAACAAGAAATCTATTTAACAACTCCAAACTCAATAAATAATCAACTAAATGATATAAAATTTCTAATAATCCTTACATTAATATTTTAATGAATTTGGCATAATTTGAACCTTAAGTTCTTACTAGTCATTATATTCAATAAATAATCTTGAATTATTTATTATTATGTTCATTCCATTAAATGGTTAATCATATATTGATTTACCAGAGAAAATTACAGAAAAAAAAGCTTGTATCGACGTATAAAAAAACGAAATAGTATTTTTAATGTATTATATAAAATAAACTTTATGTCCAGCAGACAAAGATCCACAAAGAATTTCAAACTATATAAATGATAGTTTATAAATCAATAAAATATAGCAAATATTAAAATGTCAATAAAAATCAATTATATGTATTAAAATTTTAGAAAAATGTTAACATTTAAATAAATAATAATTGTTTTAGTGAAAATATTTTATTTTATTAACTACGAATAACACATAGCAAAAGGATAAACACATAAATTTATTAACTGCTTCAAATGAAAATAGTAGTCAATACTGTTGGATTAAAACTTTATCAAAATTAATTCCAACACAGTAAAACAATCATTAAAGAAAATTTCTCCATGTGATAGATGTTCAATAATAAATCATTATAAATATGAATTAAACAAACAGGAATAACGTCTAAAAACTGAGACTGTGAGAATATAACTGCCAAACTTTGAAGACAAAATATATAATGTTGATATCGAATTTTTATTTTAAAAAATATGGAGACTTGCAAACCAAATCAAAAAATTATAAACAATGACATATAAAAACAATATGTTGTCTAATTGTATAAAATAAAGTAAATGTGATTACAAAAAACGATTCAATATACCGGTAAATAGTAGCCGAAAGTTTTTATTAAAATAATAAAAAAATCCTAAAATAAAAAAAAATGCAATAACAATTTAAACTGAAAAAAGCTAATAAAAAAACTTAATGAAAAACATAATGATTTATTGAAAGATATAAAAAAAAATTAAATATAAATTTAAATAATTAAAAATAAGAAAAATTGTTAGAGATCATGATACTGGAAAATATCCAGGAGCAGAACATTCATATTGTAATATAAATTATCAAATTCCATTATTAATACCAATATATCTTCATACATTATAAGGTTATTTATCAAATAATTAGTAAAATTATGTTTAATAAACAATTTGTTTAATAGCTTTTAATGAAAATATATTAATTTTGTTTAGTAAAAATGTGAAAAATGATTCGAAAATGAAAATTTTCAATTCGTTTTTAATAATGATAACTAGAAAATACTAGTTTTCTTAAAAAAACATAAAAATAATCATTAAGAGAAACATAAAAATACTTCATAGATTAACAGTTTAATAATTTTAAAAAAAATTATCCCAATGATTGAATGAGTCCAGAAGAAAAATATAAAGAAACAGAATTAACATAAAAAGATCAAATTTACTCAAAGTTAAACCACAGTCATATTTGTGTGGAAGAATATATTCATGCCAAAATAATTATGTACATAAAATTGTTTTATTTTTATTTTATGTATCGGTAATTAAAGAGATTTTTGTAGACGACGAGCCAGAAGAGCAACGAGTGGGAACGGAAGTGACCAGCGGGATTAAAATCTACGACTGCGTGCATAGGTGCAGTGAACAGTGCGACTGGCAGGCGGTACTATTGAATTGGATACATGGGTATAAGAAATTTCAAATTATTGCAAAAGACTGAGCATGCGTTAATAATGTGTGTATTATGTGATTACAGTCAGTATACAGATATTGAGGTGGATTATAAAAAAATTAGATAGACATTAAATATTGCTTTCACAGATAAATAAAAAGAGCAATGGTGGAGTAAGATATTTAAATGCTGTAAATAATAGCTGTGTGAATAAATTTAACATCAAATTTAGTTCTTTTATTTTTATAAAGACCTCCATCCCTCACGAACTCGGATACGCCCATCTCCCGTCTTGCAACAATTGTTTCCCTTAATTTCTAAGCCACTTGAAATAGCAACATAAAACCCATAATATACGCAATAATAGCGACATTTCGACATAATGCACTATTCATGACATCTGTTATAGTCATAGTTAGTAATAATTTAGTAACTGCTGGACATATTGACACTACATTCGAACACCAGGTAATACTCAGAATCTTGATGAAAACAAGCAAAGTTAGACCAAAAAAACCTTTTGAACAGCATAGTTGACTGTAATTTTTGCACTATTTGGATCGTTGGTTATTGTTATGACATCGAACATGATTATGCACCCTTTTAGAATGGAGGTTCGTTTATAAGCATAGGTGTCCATAATTTTCAAGCCACAGGAAGTAAAACCATTAAATTAATTTAAAGGTCCCTATCATAATGATGTCAAATTGTATTTTATAAGCTTAATTGGTAACCATCGCGAATATTGTTTCGAATATAATCACAGAGTATATCAAATATATCTGCCCAGTAGCAGAGAAACTCCTGACTCTCGAAACATGTCATACTGCGAAGCATTTTGGTACAACCTGTCCGAAAAACATCACGAAACATATCGTGAAACACATCATACATTGCAAATATTATATCGAATCATTTCATGTAACATTTTTCTAACGCAGATACCAACGCAAATGCAGTCGCAGTTGTCTAAACATTATGTGAAGCTTATTGACGGCAATTGCCCGACGCAAATCGCGAACCCAGAAATATGCCTTGAAGCAATGCAGGCTGCACGCTACCGAGTAAAGGTGAACGTGCGATACTCAGCAATTTTTAGGCTTATTGTAGTTATTATATAGGGTTGTCCGAGATGTCTAAGGTGCCATTGTGTAAACAGCAAGACCCAAAGGTACAGCACAGGTTGGATTTCCACGCTTGGTTACGTATTGTGCAGTAGTTCACTCGATTAGTGCTAATGATCTAAAGGGCCATTATTTATAAATTAGTTCTCAAAAGGGGGAAGTGAGTTAGAAGCCTACACACAAAAAAAATCATGGGTGCGTGTACTTATGTACGCGCGATAGAAGTTATGCCTCTTTGGCGTGACTAAAATAAAATTTTATTACGCATGCAAATAATTTATGTAAATAGGAAACGATAAAATGATCGAATAAAGACCTTTAATACAATTAATTAAGGTTTCATTAAAAATCATAATTAAATACTTACAAAAATTAACCTCAAATACTTGAAAACACTTTCAAAATTTTATCATACAATTTTTGTAACTAACAAATTTTTCACGGCACAATGTAAGAAAAATTAATATATATATATATATAAACAATTCATTACTAATATAATTTTGTTTCTCAATTTGCTTATTACATGAACTAATTTTCTGTCAGTTTTAAGTATAACCACGTGCTATGTTGTGTGCCTTGGGTTTGTATACGTATAGCAAGACGATACACGCACGTGCTTTGCTTCATACCCCTACCACGTTCACTGTCGACTTTCATTACACTGTGCGGGTGATGTAAAATATGATAAAGTGCATGATGTACTTACCCTAATGTTATGAACTATGTACTTAACCGCTGGACCAAGTCCTGTACAGGCGACCGACATACAACCTGCATAAAGCGAGGAACGGTTACATGGAAGATAATGTGTTCACCGTTAACTTGTGAACTTTACTTGGCAACAATATAAGAAGAGGCGAGTGTTACATCCAGCCCGCAGTCGACAACAATGCATCATTCAGTAGACAACTAACGTCGCCACTGCCGGCATGTGCAATATGTTTGACACACGTGACACTGTGTACCGTTTCTGCCGGAAAATGTGGACTTGTACGTGAGATACTTTATCGAGTATAGGAGAGTGGTGTTTAAACCAGAGCTTGGGCACGAGCAAGTGCAGGTATGTGACGGTGAAAATAATATGTGATTATATCACGCACTTGGGATAATTTACACTGTGATATTCTACCCTGCTACAAGTACGATCGGTGTGCCATCGCTAATCTCCGCCCGAACAGCCAACTACCTGTAAATTGACACATTCTCGCATTATGTGTTGAATTTGAAGATATTACCGAACTGCGTCATGAGAACAGGAAAGTGGACTTTACCCTGCTTGATGTAGATACTGGTTCAACCTACCGATGGACTGAAGAGTGTACAGGTCACATACATATGAGGACACTGTAAGACTGTGGCAGCAAATTCTACCCTGCTCGGCCAAGTTATGTTGTGTATATAATTAAAGAAAAATTTTAAAAAACTACAAATTCATTGTGAATGTGGGGCCCCCGAACAAGATAAGAGAAAAAAATCCCTACCTCATGAACGCTGAAACTCCAGACAGCACGACGGTCGAGGGAGAACTCATATGTCACAGCAAGTTCAAGTGTTAGCAGGTAATTTGTGACCTTATTGCACGCATTCTACTAATATTAAACGAAGCTCGGTAGTAGTCGTGGTGGTGGTGTATCGAGCCAGTCGACCTCAGTGATCTAGCAATGATGAGCAGTAATGTGAACAGTAAGGTAGAATGAGTATGCCGAGGTATGAGTGAATCTTATTCACAAAACTACGAGTACGCTGGAAAATTTAGTCTATAAAAAATATGTAGGGTATTTGTCATACACGAATGTGTGTGTGTGTGTGTGTGTGTGTGTATATATATATATATATATATATATATACGCAGAGGTAGAGAGTGAAGCGTAAGTAACGCGGAATAGTAACATGTAATAAGTATTTTGGGGATAAGAGTAAATCAAACTCACAAAAAATTATAACTACGCTGGTGGCCATAGTCTGTAAAAAAAATAGGTAGTGTGAACTTCATGCACGGCTGTGTGCATATCTATGTAGAGGGAGAGAGGGTGAAGTACGAGTATCGTGAAGAGTAACAAGTAATAAGTACGCTGGGCTATGTGAGAGAGAATTATACGCTGGATGTGATCCCTGTCGATGGTGAATAAGAAGGGGGGAGCGTGACATATATATTATTATTCCGGCATACATTTTTTCCGGTCGACGTGCGTGTAGGGAGGGAGGGCCATTCCTCCCGCCCACTAACCCGGTCAATATCACAGTATAGAAATCTCCTACAGATCTGTAGTTTGTTACTTATGATCTGTCATTCATCATTATGCTGCCCTCACAAACGTATCTCAACACTCGCTACACTTCGCATCGTTCGTGTTTGAGGTAAGTGTATCTTTCTTCGCTGCTAGGTGGTGCGTATAATTAATTAAACTATCAAATGACTGTCAAGCTCCCGTCGTCGACAAAGTAGTGATAGTGGGTGGAAACTTGATTTTCCACAGCGTCGGGCGGGCGGTTAATGTCCATCCCATAGCTCTAGGCCCCAACTCTCTCTCTCTCTTCGTGGTGCGGCATGTAAGAGAGGACCCACCTCCTTGCAGAGTAGGTCACTCTGCCCCGCCGCTACAAGACAAAAACCACTTGCTCCAGGGTGGTAACAGCTTGTTAACAGAACCGTAAGAGTTCCTACCTACCTCCCCGCCTTTAACCCGTGCAGTCGGGGCCGTAAGCCGCACACTTACACATTCATTTAGAGTTTGTCATTGACAGTGTGATATAATTTTATTTTTATTCATAACCTACGCACGTGTGTTGTTTACACAAAAAAATTAACCTACACCATCTACACCACGTACGGAGACACCGAGGCGGGAATAGTACTCTGTTTCTCCTTCATAAAAAAATATTGTTCATGGAATTGTTCATGATCGTTATACTGCTTCGCTCTGTTTGAGCCCGCGTGCGTCCTGCAGTGGGATAGAGGTCCGGGGAACGTACTCCGAGCGCATCGCTTTCGTACATTTACTCTTTAAATTAGTTTAGGTTTGTAGTTATATATATGTTTAATTTCAAACTGACATAGGATAAAAATCTTGTCCATGTGAATTTTTTTTTTTACATTCACCTTATGGCTAATCGATTGTTATGTTCCCGCACTTAAATACTATGACAGAGTCGAGAAGCAGGGAGAGCGACAATGTTGACTTACCATCTGTAGCACTAACTGCATCGTCAACAGCAAGGGACTCTGTGCTCCTTACAGCAGGTCAAAATGGAAGTAGTCTTTGCATGTTCGCCTCCAGTGTTAGTTTAAATAGTCATAGCAAGATGCGCAAGACCAGGTTTGTTGTTCATCGATAAGTGTGTGTAATTATTGTAGCAAGACGTTTACTTGCAGCCTATCGGACTTTTATAAACACATAGCATTAGGTACATTTCTTAGTAAAAAAAAAAAAATTGTATTCATTTATATTCTTATCCAAATCATATATACATAAAATACCATTCAATAAAGCCTTTAAAAAAAACTACTTCTATGCAATGGAACCAACACCTGTAGTCTTTCAACCAAGCCATTTAAGTCTTCACAAAATAAGCAGCCAGACTTCTCGTCACTCTTCGCAGAAGGTTCACGATACTCGTCTGCATGCATGTTCTTCCGTGATGAGTAGGTTGATAGATATCTCTGGGCCAGGGTACAAGGTTAGAATCTGCGTTTCTTCTGTCCCAACTTCAAATAGCTCTTATCTTCAGTAACGCGTTTATGCTTTTGCTTTGCAGATGCGGGCACTTCATCAGTAGAATATGCATATTTCGCATCGTCATCAGCAGACTTGGAGGTCACACTTGCGTTCTCGATGTCCTGGATAGTTGTAGCAACTTCGTTTTTCACCTTACATGCTAGCGATACATGTTTGTTGATCACATCTTCGGACGATCTGTATGGCTTGCACTCTTCATAGTACATGACTGCAACACTCGTATTTCGTTCTTCACCCAATATTTTGGAACGTGATGCAGACCTGAGAAAATATTATAGGTGCTCGAACCGTTTTTAGTATTCACAACGATTCAGCAGGAAGATCAGTCATAGCATTGTATTGCAACAATAATTTCAGTGCATGCTGTTTCATGCCAAGCAAAGCTACTTTACCTTTACATGTATCAGTGTGTATATTTAGATTATTACTTCTACCAAATTATGCTCAACACATATCATATACTAGTATTCTGGTGGTAGGTTTCTTTGAACATTCGCTCTGTTCATGGCGACACGCATTACAACCTTTACTGAAGACCTTGCCACGGTAACTACATTGTTTTCCTTATAATTGGTGAACACTCGGTGAAGTTTTGCAGGTAGTCTATTTGCCAAGTGACGTAAGTAAATTTGTTCTCAACTGCAGCTGATATATTTTATATAATGTCCACCCAGAACCCTTTCCCTTCTTCCTCGTGACAAATCTTCTGTATACTAGCTTGAACACTGTCTTCAATTTAGTATGTGTTATACAGAGATACATTCGAGGTCTTGAAGGCTCTCTCACTATATTCATCTGCATGTGGTTCTGGTTTGGTATATTTACAATCCAACCATATATTATATTTTACTGCGCCTTCTTTTTCCATCTTGCCTATAAGTTGATCCATAATATTCTGTTTCATATCTGATGAATAAGATGCAACATATGTCTTCATAAAACCTCAGAAACCATATTCTTTCAGTATGAATCCATTCTCATTTGGTAAGTTTGCAACAGATACAGGTGTTGGCAATTTATATGAACACATTTTGACATGGTTGTAATACAACTCACGGCATAGTTTTACCTGATGGTCATGTATTTCACGTCACACATCGTCTGGAACGCCTGTTACTTCATAACATGAGAACTCACAGCCACACTTACAGCAACAAGTAGTGTAGTAAGCCCATTGAGACTTCTTCAAACACTTTCCAGATTTCTCATGTTGTTGAGCACTACAACATTTACTAAAGGTCTTGCCTCAGCAGTAACAAGAATATCTTGATGCCTGTGGAGAACTGTTCATGTCCAGGACAGATTTTGTCGATGGTGGCAGAGCACCAGTATCCAATGCAGCAGGTGCCTAGCATTCACATGTTTTTTTGGATGTAGGCAATACACTACATCGCTTAGCTGGCACAGGAGAGAGTCCATCACACATTGCAAGATGTCTTTTTAAGTGATCACTTCGTCCAAATTGAGACTTGCGCTGTTCACATGTTAAGGTTGCATCATGTTCATAGAACAACCAGTTTCATGTCTACAGGCATGGCAGCTCTTGGTAAATTACTTCTTGCAGAAACAGTGCAAATGGCATTCTCATACATTTTCCATCTTCGCTCGAGACAATTTTTTTTGAAAAGGTACAAACAGAAAGGAAATTGCCAACAAAACATGTGGCGAACAGAAAATGAAAAGGTCCTCCTCCAGTGCAAAGCTCTTTCAGGATAACCAAATGAAATGAAGAGAACACAATATACAAAACTAAACAGGAAAATACACATGCTGGGAAAAAGGTAAACCCAGGGAACAGCAAAATCAGATGCAGCAAAATAAAATAAAGTAAAGTAAAAGCAAGGTGAAAAACACAGATAAGAAAAGGAAAAACTTAAGGCGAAAATAGAGAGCAGAAACAAAATACTTAAGCACTAAGATAACAGAAAAGCCCTGGGAGGGGTGCAAGCAAACAGAAAAAATTAGACAAAACACTGTACAATAGGTAAATTCCCGCTACACGAGCAGGCGGAAATGAAGATCCTCTTCAACTCTTCAAGTGCGAAGCACACACACAGTAAAACACTTATACGAAAAGGCTCTAACAGCATGCCTCACACTACAGGTGAAGAAAAATTACACAGCACAACACAAACGCAAAGACGAACACAGACGACAGGCAGACAGGCCGCCCAAGCGTAGAGCAGCAGATTCAGCGCGCTAAGGCTAGGAAAGCCCGGCCAGCAGAAAATCCTTGATGCGGCGGTGGGGGCGCTGCTCCAGGACATTGTAGTCGCCAAGGCGTCACACCAGCGGGTTCGGGTGACAAGGGGCATAACGATAAAAGCGAGCGGCGGCATCAAATACGACATCCTGTAGCGGACGAACACCAGCTTTGTCGAGAAGCTCAGCCACAGGCGTTGAAAGCGACGCATCAAGCAGCAGACGCAAGCCATGGCGGTGTGCAGAGGTGTTGGGGCGCAGACGAGATGGGGGAACGTATGCCTACACCACAGAAGAATATAGCATAATGGGGAGCACGAAAACCCGCCAAAGACACAAACGAGCCCCCAACGGTAGCAGACACTCACGAAGAGGTAGAGGACGAACAGACCGGAGAGCGCCAGTGGTACGACTAATCATGGTTTGCAGGTGGTGGGACCACAACAACGATGCATCAAGATGTACTCCCAGATATCGGCCAGTCACCTGCCAGGACAAGACCTGGCCCATAAAAGTAGGAGCAACAGGAGGCTGGGAACGACGTTTCGTTAGAAACATAAGTTCGGTCTTGGCAGGATTGGGTCGTATGCCACAACGCAGAAAATATGAACCCTGGGAACGCAAAGCCAACCGAGCACGCGCTCTAGTACGGGCGCACATGGCCCCAAACAGAACAACCGCGGTGTCGTCTGCATACTGGTAAACAACTGCGTGAGGAAGATCGGGCAGGTCAGCCACATAGAGGGCGAAGAGCAGCGGATTCAAAATCGATCTCTGTGGAACACCAGCATGAACAGGAAACGGCGGAGACAGCTCACGCGTAACACGGACCTGAAAATTCCGAGACGTCGGGAAACTGGAGAAGATAGCGTGCACGCTTTCAGAAAGACCGAAGCGACGAAGTTTCAGTAAAAGGGCTCTATGATGGACGGAGTCAAATGCCATCACCAGTTCCAAAAGAATAAGGACCGAGTGGTGGCGAGCGCAAAACCCAGCTGTAATATGGTCGACGACCGATGCTATGGCATGAAGCGCACAGTGGCGACGCCAAAAGCCGAACTGGTGTGAGGACAGCAAGCCGAACTCTGCAACAGCAGCGTGAAAACATCGGAGTAGTATTCTTTCCACCACCTTCGAGAGAAGGGGAAGCAGAGAGATGGGCCGGTATCCAGATGGAAGACTAAGGCAGCCGTCGTGTCGAGGAATGGGCTCCATGATCGTCCGCTTCCAGCAGACAGGATAGTGCTACCCACGAAAGATGGCGTTGACAAGGAGAGCCAGATATATAACCACCATGCATGAGAAAGAGTGCAAGATGCGAGCAGAAATGTCATCGGCACCTGGCTATTTAACAAGCGAAAGCACATCAATAGTGCGAGCTACCTCGACAGGAGAGGAGAGTAAGCGGCCAGGAAGCGGAGACGACAGATCAGGGTGTAAAACCTCCGAAGTCAGCTCAGCACCGGGAGAAAAACATGAGGGGAAGAAGGTTGCGAATGAGGAGCAGAAAGATTCCGCCAGAAGAAGAGTCTGCGAGGACGGAGGCTCAAACAACCGGCCAATGGAGGGAGGACCGGTCGGGCAACACAGGAAAAATGAGGCCCGAGAGCACCGGCAGATGGTCAGAGTCGAGGCCAGTCTAAACCCAAGGAGGGGTGAGCAGAATATCCAGTGAAGAGATGAAGAAATCAAAAACTGAAGAATGGTGACTAGTACGAGCAGGCACAAAAATGCAAGAATGAGGAGCAGAAAGAAGAAAACCATGGGAAGAAACAAAAGATAAAAGGCCATGTCCTCGAAAATCGGAGACCGAGCAGTGCCAGAGAGTATGACGACAGTTAAAGTCCCCGAAGAAAACAAACAAAGAGTCCATGGAAGCCAAGGCAGACAGAGAAGAAGCAGGAAAAGCGCAGTGAGGAGGAAGGTAGACTGCCACAGCAGTGAACAGGGGGTGTGCACCCAAAATGCAAACAGCTACAGCTTCCACCTGCAGTCCACGGGGCACCTGATGTCGATAATGGCAGAGATCTGCACGCACAAGAATTGCTACACCCTCTTGGGGAGCAGGGCGACGATCAGCACGGTGAATCACATATCCAGGCACTGCGAAAGCGATGGAGGGTTTGAGCAAAGTATCGTATACACTGACAACTGAAGAACAAAGACGAGCCAGCAGAGCGAGAAACTCCAGGCAGCGTGTAGATAAGAAACGGGTGTTCCAGGACATGAAGAAACTAGCAATGGAAGGCTGCAACAGGAGTGGAATTGAACGCCTCGCACATCTCCAGAAAGAGCGCCAGACCACAAAACAGGGCCTCGCATTTATCGAAGAGGGAGGCACCCGAAAGAAAGGAATCAAGCACACTGCGAAGACGAGGCAGCCAGGAACAGATTTCGAGCTGGCTGAAGATATCGAAGAGCTCCCGGAAGGAATCTGTAGCAGAATGGTCCGCAGAGAAGGAAGAGGAAGAAACAAGAACTATACGGGCAGCACAGGGGTCCGCTAGCCAGGAAACAAATGACACGGAAGGCCCCACAGAGGTAGATGTAAAAGAGGCCCCCGCCACAGAAGGACGAGCCCCAACACCAGAACATGACTGAGCCTGCTGACGCCGCTCGTGAGAAGTAAGCCACTGCTGTTTGCCGGAAATTGTCTGTAGTTCACAGTGTGACCGCCCTGACTCAGACAGCAAACAGAAGGGTGGTCCGAATGATGAGGACACTGACGAGAAGTGTGGGGGCAACCGCAGCGAACGCAACAGAGCGACTCGTCACAAGTATGGGAAGAATGTCCAAATCGCTCGCAGCGGAAGCACTGTGTTACACGACCACCACCATGATACAGTTCCACCTGCACGCCCACTCCGTTGAAATGTCACAGACTAAGAGCATCGTGAAGAGACGCAGGGCTGTCAAGCACCACCAGGAAAAGAGACAAGGGCTTCAGAGATGCACCATTGTGGTCCATACGGAAAACTGTCTTCACAGGATTCCCAAGATCAGAGAATGCCCCCTGGATGTCCTCGGGAGGCATGTCAATAGGAAAGCATAGAAGGGCAGCACATGCGTTACAGTCCCCAGGGAAAGTCCACATATGGAATTGGTCGCCCCTTGCCTGAAGAAGCTCCACCATCTGGTAGTGGTCCTCACGCGACGACATCTGGAAGGTCGTACTTCTGTCATAATTGGTGGCAATCATGGCAGGGAACTTGGTGCGTAATACATCCAAAAATCGCATGGCAGCAACACCAAGACCATCCTGCTGGACAGTAAGAGGAGGTTTGCCTGGCTGCCGACGAGGAGTATCAGAAGCACTGGCCGGAGTAGGAGCACAGGGAGCGGGGGGCACAGGCAGCGCAGAAGATGGACCAGGAAGCGATGTTACAGAAGGAGCACTCAAGGACGGCGAAGAGCCTGCAGCAGGAGAGATAGAGACCAATGAAGTAGCCGGAAGACCCCTGAAATGCGTGGCGTGACGACGAGGCGACCGAGGCAGAACAGCAAACATGGGGACAGGAAGTAAGGCAGAAGAAACCCCAACAGAAGAACCACCAGTCCAATCGTCGTGCGCAGCCCAGTTCACATGGTCGGATTCCTCCGAAGGAGAAACAACAGTCTATTTGGAGGAGGCCAGTGGGACAGTGTCCATGGGTGAGTCCACCACCGAAACTGGCAAGGAAACAGTGACACTTGAAGCCAAGGAAGCAGAAAAACGAACTGGTGAAGCATGCCGAGACCCAGATGGCCCTGCAAAGGAGAAAACCCAGCAGACTAAACGTGTGGCAGAGACGAGACAAGAGGAGCAGCAGAAGGTACCGAGTGGGCACACCGAAGAGGCGGGATCGGTGAGGGCAACAACAAAGCAGCATGTGGTTCAGCAGTGAGAGAATACCCATCAACCACAGACGAGAGGGCCGCCACAGAGGCCAACAATGGACGGTGAATTGGGGCCACAGACGCTGAGGCCGAGGGAGTTCCCAGAGGCGCGCACATGGCGACCACAGAAGGCTCCAGAGAGGGGATCAGAGACAGACCCGGACTGGAGATACCATGTGAAGGAGAGGAGTGTGGAGAAGGCACCACCACGGAAACAAGAGAATGCTGACTAGCCGTCGCCGATAACGAAGACCCAGCGTGACTGCAGGAATCGAGAGCAGCCTGGCGATCAGCAGAAGCCACCTCCGGGCGAAGAGGAACCACGCCTGACACAGCAGAGGCCGGTGAAGGCAGGGCAGCAGAAACATGGGCCACAGCAATGCTGGCACACACCACAGGCACTGTGTAAACTGACATGGTATAAAGAACAGAGCCACTGGAGGCAACAGAAACAGATGAAGGCAGCGACGAGCGACCTCATGGGTGCGGAGAGGGTGGGCACAATGCCCGAGAAGTAACCCTCTCCTCCATGTGGTAACGCATCTGGTCGGAGTACTCATCCAGTCCAGGTGGGAAAGGCCCAGCAGAAGACGGAGCAGAGGATCTGCTGACAGATTTCACCTTCTTCAACTTCGTCTTCTTCGGCTTTTGCAGAATAAGGCGGAGCTGAGGACCGCATATGACGCGAACATTAGGGCAGGAAACCGAGGAGGGGCCAGCAGAATGCGCAGTAGCATGCCGAGGAGGTGGGGGCAGCGACGAGACTGTACGAACCCTACCAGCATCATGGTGAGGGAGCCCATTAGTAGACGCCACAGAATGAGGCGAAACATCACATGGATCAGCAGCATGCTTCGAAGAGCCTGATGTGTCAGACATGGTGAATAAACACATATGCTAGAGAAAAACAGGCAGAAAAGAAGAGAAAAACTGCAACCAATAAGGGACACAAAATACTCAAACAGCAAGCCAAATGCAAATTAAACACCTGAACAACAAAGGTTTGCAATAACTGCCACAGCAGACAAACAGCGCCTCAATACAGCATAAATCGTACACAAGAGGAGCAGTGGGTATGCGCACTCTACACAAAAACAAAAAACACAGATGCACAACTGCGCAGAACCAGTACTGGCTAATAAGGCGAAAGACAGAGGCCAACACGAGAAGAAGGAAAAATGGGCGAATCCCAAGAAAAACAGAGAAACACACTGAAACCCGTATAAATGTAACCAACAAGTAAAGCACACACAGCGAGCAGTAAACACTGAATAATAGTAAGCGAATTATCAGCAAGAAAAAGTAAGTACGAATGTGATTTTCTTTTTTACTAACTACTCTAAAACTAAGTGTTATATGAGCTCGCGGTAGAGACGGCAGTTAAGTGTGTCTCAGGGCTAAGCCCCATACGCCTACAAGGAAGGGAGTATCATGCAAGGAGACATGCATCGTGGCAAAGAGGGATTGGGCTGCCATGACAACCTCCCTAAGTGTACTTATAGCTAAACTACAGTTAGAAAAGAAAGGGAAAAACTGGCATAGTCACTGTAAAAAACCCTTTCTACAGGAAATAATTAAAAATTGTTTCATGCATTATCATATTTAACAGAAAATGCTACAGGAGACAGAGGATAGGAATCATGCTCTTTATTAAGATAGGATAAAAGTGCTAGTAGAGAGGCGGCGGGAACTTTCCTTCAATGGGCGCTGGATTTAACCAGAGTGTACGAATGTGACTCGGAAACAACAAACTATATAAGCAAAATAAAACAGTGCAATGGCAGTGGGAGACAAGCTTCCACAGCCCAGAACAATTACCAGCCACCAAGCAGACTTAAAAATGTCTGGCAAATGACAAGAAGAAAGTAAACAAAAAAAAGCCGAACCTAATAGCAGGATATAAAATGAAGAAACAAACACTTACCAGAAGAAAAGAACATAGTAGGAGGAGACAACAGCGGTAGTCGCTGAGGGCGAAGAAGTACCAGCAGTCGTCGCCCGGAGCAGCACCTGCGAACAGCAGCAATCTCACATTTTCCCCGCGAAAAATCACCTCGGAAAGTCCGTTTCGTAAACACACAATAAAGAACTCTGAACCAAAGTGGAAAGGAGACGCACGCAAATGGTGGCCCCTACGCCAGGTAAACTCTTTGAAGTTTGAATAACAACTAAGACAATTCCATCAATTTCACATGATACATATGTACAAATCTTATTTCGTCAGTAGGATTTAAGCTTTTTTATGCATTCTATAAATGGCAATTCAGCTAGCTAGCTTATATACACTGAAGAGCCAAAAAACTGGTATAGGCATGCATATGCAAATGACAGATGTATGGAACCAATCAGAGTAACGCGATGCGGTTGGAAGCTATATCGGTTACTGCTGTTACAAGAAACTTGATCATCACAAGTTAGTAATGTTGTCAGTATACTTTGTTGCTTAGTATGTAGAGGAACAAGGTTTTTACACTTTTTCATATGTATGTTTAAACTGTCTGTACTAGTAAACTAACCCTGACACATATTAGATCGATAGCTTGTGCGACACAGATTAGGCTTACATTTATGCTTTATTTGAAGAAACTAGTCATTGTCTGTAGTTCACAGTGTGACCGCCCTGACTCAGACAGCAAACAGAAGGGTGGTCCGAATGATGAGGACACTGACGAGAAGTGTGGGAGCAACCGCAGCGAACGCAACAGAGCGACTCGTCACAAGTATAGTAGGCATATGAAAATGTCATGTTACAGTAGTGACATGGATGACTAGGAGATGTGACTGATTCAGCTATTGTTTCTACGATAGGGTATGTTGTCTTTGATGATGTTGATGGTTCGAATTTTCCTTTCGCAGGTATCTTCCCATCAAAAGTTTCCTTTAATCTCAGCAAATACTGATTGACATGTGCAGGAAGAAGAGCAGTCGTTCACTAAATGCGAGGGTTTCGTTTCAGTCGATTTGTAAGGAAGTCGTTTGATATTCTGTTGTACTGGTCAGGATGGTCAGGTATTGCATAACATCGTTCAACAATCTGCGTACAGTACTCGACATCTGTGTAATTCAAAATTGTGTCGGTTAGTATGTGCTTATAACTATTTTCTCTTTACATTTTGTTTTTTATATCTATTTGCATAATCGTGTAGCAGTGCTGTCTCTTTCTTGCGCGACTAATAGTTTACATGTATGCAATTTGGTGACAAGCAATGGAAAGTAATCTTTACAAGTCGTATAATGCATATCATAATTATATTGTATTCATTTTATGTGGTTGGTACTTGTGATCATTCGTTCTTACTCATGTCGAAGTGCATTCTTGCTTTTTTACTAAACTTCTTGGTATGATATCGACATTGTTATAACTATTATGGACTGTAGCTCAATCTGAGTTTTTTAAAAGTATACTGAGGATGCACTTGACACTTGCGAACTTTTTTGTTGACGAAAGTGTTGTCTATGTTTTGAATTTGGTGACTTTATCTTAAATGGTTCGGTAATTACACTCAACTATGTATATAAGTACTCTAAAGCCATAATTGACCCTGCGTTAATTTTCGCTGTTACGGGTGATGACTATGTTACGAATTTTATGTCTGTATTTTACTCGGTTCGGAAATTACATCCAACTATGCTTATAACTGCGCTAGGTCATTTTTGACACTGCAGGTATGAAAAGTTTTCTAGGTCTCAACACAACCTGTAGTTCGGTCATGGCTGGTGCGCGGACTGGTAGTGCGTTCTTGTTTCTCGGGCACTGCTCGAGAAAGATTCTGCATAATAATAATGTGTCTGGTCCGCTAGGCGCTGGCCGAGAAAGATTTTCCTTATATTTGATGGTTAGCTGGGTTTGGTCGTCATTCATTCATAGTTTGTGTGTGCGGACATATGTGTGCGAAGGGCAATGCTGCGAGTTGTAGGTAAGTGGTGTGTGTGTGAAATAGGGGGCCTCGCAGTCGGGGGCATCATGGCAAGGGAGCGGGTCACCTTTCGAGAGCCTTGCATAGCCAATCAGAGACCGGAGCTTCGCTTAATATGTTAGGCCCCTTTATCGATGTGTGCAGTGGTGTTCTTTATGATAGGTCACTAGCTTCGACGAAGTTGCATGACGGAGAGACAAGGTCCTTTCGAGAGCCTCGCATAACATATTAGGTCCCTTTATCATCGTGTATGGCAAATACAGGAGCTTCGCATAACATGTTAGGCCCCTAGCTTCGTCAGTGACGAGACTCTTTCGAGTGCCTTGTGTAACATGTTGGCCCCTTTATCGTCCTGTGCGGTAGAGATGGGAACCTAGCGTAACATGTTAAGTCCCTTAATCGTCATATGAGGTAGAGATGGATGCCTCGCGTAACATGCCAGGCCCCGTTATTGTCGTGTGCGATAGAGATGCGAGCCTCGCAAAACATATTAGACTCCTTTATCGTTGTGTGTAGCAGCATCATTTATGATAGGCCACCAGCTTCGTCCGAGACTCTTTTAAGAGCCTCACATAACATGTTAGGCATGACCTTGACTGTTGACCATTATCTTGAACTATGACATAATATGACCTAGACCCTGACCTTTTACAACAATCTTTCTCGCTTGACATGTAAGGCACCTTTATCATTGTGTATGACAGTACCCTTTATGATAAGCTGCTCACTTCGTTGAAGTTGTATGACAGGGGCAATGAATAAAAACATTCTTCAGCCAAGATGGTTGATGCTGGCTTGTCGGCGATGGGACCCTTTCGAGAGCCTTGTGTAGCCAATCATAGATGTGCCCTTTCGATATGTCGGGAGTGATGTCTATGTTATGAATTTGACGACTGTATCTTAAAGAAGTTGGAAATTACGACCAACTATGCTTATAAGTTCGCATAGGGCATACATAACCCTGTGATAATTTTCGTTGTTGGGGGTGATGCCTATGTTACGAATCTGACGATTGTATTTCAAATGGTTCGGGAATTATGACCAACTATGCTTATAAGTATGTATAGGGCATAAATGACTGTGATAATTTTCGTTGTTGGGGGTGGTATCTATGTTACGAATTTGAGGATGGTATGTTAAACAGGTTGGAAATTACGACCAACTATGCTTATAAGTTTGCATAGGGCATATATAAACCTGTGATAATTTTCGTTGTCGGTAGTTATGACTATGTTACGAATTTGAAGACTGTATCTTAAATGGTTCGGGAATTACGATCAACTATACTTATAAGTTCGCATAGGGCATACATAACCCTGTGATAATTTTCGTTGTCGGGGTGATGCCTATGTTATGGTCGTTGGCCAGGAATGCGAGAATGTGAAGTAGGACCGACTGGTGGGAAAGACTGTAAGAGTATGTAGTAGTAATGTTAGGTAGGAATGCTACAGCATGAAGTATCGACATCTGGTAGGAGTGTAGGAGCATGCACCTTCAGGGTGTCAGGTGAAAGGATGCTAGAAGCAATATGAGAAAAGCAATGTGAAATACTAGAGCATGATGAGAGAAGTTGCATGTCTGGGGAGCAATGAACAGGAACAATCTTCAGCTAAGATGAATGGTAATAGCTTGTCAGTAAGGAGACCTTTCGAGAGCCTCGCATAGCCAATCAGAGACGAGAGCCTCGCGTAGCATATTAGGCTAATCTCTCAACCCCTCAATCCCTTATTGCCCAAAAATGAGTCACTCATATGTATTGTGGGGTCATGAGCAATTTCAGCCGGATTGTGAATGGCATATATTTTTGAAGGAAATTCGGGATATTTTGAGGGAAATTCTTGCTAATTTTGCTGTTTTTGATGAAAAATGGGAAATTTCGAGGGAAAAAAGAAAAAAAATTACATCATCCAATATGGCCGCCATTTGTCCCTGTGTCCCCAGCCTGATGCCGGTGTCCTACAATACCCTATTTCTAACTACTTACGTGCAATGACATTTTTACCTGAACATGAAAAGTTCCCATTCAATAAATCGTATCGTCAGTGCCGTAGCTTCCAGTGCAGGAGTAGTATCAAGGACCGTTTTCGTTTGCGTGTTGGCTAAGAGAATAACAAGCTCCTGCTTGGAATTAATAATTACATTCCTGTAGCCTTCGGCGAACCCTAGCAGCATGGCAAGTAGGATACATACTCCGAATTTTCCACCATCGTAGATGGGAACCTTAAAGTTCTCTTCGATCCCCCAGCCTGCCTTTTTAGCTGTAGGACGTTGGTTGTGCGTAATTGAAAGATAACTTTTTATGGTGGCTGTAATTTCAACATCTTTCGTCGCATCCACTTCACATCCATTCAACTCGTACGCGATTCTACTTATCATGTGCATATACCATTTCTGATGATTCTCGTCACAGTTACAGCACCGCCGGCCTTTGTTATCGTTCCACGGAACCTGAAATATGACTTACACGGTACTGTGTATACAGTATATCTTGGTTTTGTACCGGGGTTCAGACCTCGGACGAGAGTACGTACGGCCCTGGCAGATATGGCTTGTATGTGTGGATTTCCGCCTTGGTGATCAGGTCTTCGAAGCATGCTGGTTCGTCTACGTTTAATAATTCCACGTACATATTTGTTGACCGACAGTCCAAATCATCTAACTAAACGCACTTTTTCAGATGTTAACACGCTGGGTGCTTGCCTCGTACTGTCTTCCGGTTTGGTACCGTAGGCTGCTTTTATTACCTTAGTACTCGTTCCCTTAAATTTCAGACCCATGTTTGCGTAAATGTAGGCGTACTCTTATTTCCTGACCTCGGAAATTAATCAAACGACAGTCTTGGTCTACTATAAAAACGACCACTTCCTGTACACTCTCCGTGACGACAGGGACGCAAATGGGCCTCTTCGGTACATCCACAAGCTTAAGAAGTCTGGTCACCCTTTTATTGGATTATATGTATGCATATTTATTTGTTGAATGTTTAATATCTTCCGTGCAAAATTTCAAAGTTCAAAGATAAATGGTTTCCGAGCAAGGCGTATACAAAGTTTAGATATTTTGACTTTCCTGACGTACATATTTACATAACGGTAAGTGGCAGGTGAAAAGTGTTTGGTTTACATAGAGTTAACTAAGTGAAATGCTGCATGCTTATAAAGCAATTTGTTAACAATCCATACTAAAAAAGTGTGCAGGCTTTGAATCTTGTTGACTTTCCGCAGTGTATAAAATACACAATGTTATTTTCAACAAAAACGCGAATGTGTGCATGAAGTGCCTAAAGGTTTTATTTACACTGACTAGGAAGTGTCCAAGTTAAGGATATATACGTCAATCTTGCTCTATGTTTTCCATGCGCCTGGAATTTCAAAATATCTCGGATGCAAGTCGCAGCTTTCGAGGTGCCGTGGTGTCTCGACAGCTTCCATCCCACCTCCCCAAGAGACTCGGCGTGCCTTGATGCCGCGTTTTCAGCAGCGAAGGGGAGGTGAGCTGAAGGTGATCTTGGTGTGTTTGCCAGCCCATCCTGATCCCTCAGGGCCCTCATCTTCTCGCCCCCCAGCTAGCTGAATATTTTGTTGTTTAAAACCGGACACACCAAATCGTACGAATAGCCATAAATGTTATGTTTCGTTTTTAAAATTGTATATAATTAGTAGTTAAACTACTTATCTGCGATTATTTGCTCACAACAAAGTAAATCGCAGCACATGAGTTTAACTTTTTATTTCGCATACATTTAAAATCAATGCTTCCTGCTTTTGTTTGTCATCGTTTTGTTGACTTTTGTTTAAATACATTTGTTTTTTTCGTAAGCCCTCCCTCTTTTGCTTTTTAGTTTTATTCGTATTCATTTTAAACAAAAAATCTCTGACCCTTTTCATTTTTAAAAGCACCACAATACACAAAAACGTGATACCACTACATTTGTGTACTTGAAACAAATTTAATCTACATTGCAGAAAGGAAACTTGTATGAATACATATAACCACAATAAACTAAAAGCACAAGCCTTAAATACATAATTATTTAGAATTATGTTTAGAAGAATGCAAAATAAAACATGGGTGCGTGTACTTATGTACGCGCGTTAGAAGTTATACTTCTTTGGGTGACTACAATAAAAATGTATTATGTATGCAAATAATTTATATAAGTAGGAAAACGATAAAATGACCGAATATAGACATTTAATACAATTAATAAAGGTTTGATTGAAGAACATAATAAAATACGTAAAAATTAACCTCAAATACTCGAAAACACTTTCAAAATTGTATTATACAATTTTTGTCACAAACAAATTTTTCACTGCACAATGTAAAAAAGTTAATTGATAAGATTTATATATACACACAATGAATTAATAATATAAATTAAAGGTTTTTCAATTTGCTTATGACATGAACTAATTTTCTGTCGGTTTTAAATATAACCACAAGCTATTTTGTGCACCTTGAGTTTGTATATAGCTAGATGATACGCGCATGCGCGTTGGGTCATACCCCTACCATGTTTACTGTCGAATTTCATTACACTGTATGCACGCAACTATATGCGCATGCGCGTTGTGTCATGCCCCTACCACGTTCACTGTCAAACTTCGTTACACTGTGCGTGCGCAACTTCCGTTGCACACTAAACTTTTACCCTCAACGCACCAAAAGGAGAATAACTTCAAAAAACTATAAAATCCACTTAATAGAGTATTCACAACATAAATTATAAAAGTTACTAAAAGATACAGCCAAATAAAAACTGAAAAATTGTGTTAAAATTATCGGTAATTGAGGAGATTTAGAACCCAAAAACATAGCATTCCACTGAGATTATAAGTAACCATTCAATCATAAAGTAGTACAGAAATGGGGCATAAGCAACTTAAGCGTTATGCTCAATACAGCGACACATAACCACGTGCCACGTTCGACGGCAGTCGTTCGCAAAGTAACTGTAGTATAGTCGTTGGTGGCTAAAAGTAGGAATTCTTCATTAAGCGACAAAATATCGGCGGTCGTTGCTGATGGAGACTGTGCTGCTCTCTGGTGTTATGTAAGCTAGCACGCTTCCATCGAAAACAAACCACGCGTGAAACACGCATGAAACTCACTCCTCAGTTGGCTGATATACCTATAAAATTTCGCGAAGGAAAACTATCAGGATATAAGATTTATTTGATAATTAATTAAACATTTTAATAACATAAAATAGTCTTTATTGCTTATAATTATTCACGTACCGTCTAAATATGGTAGCTTCAATGTTTACGAAACATTTATTATTTTTCTTTGACGTCGTCCGACATCGGTGTATTCAATGTCTGCGTGGAGTCCAAAGCTCTGAACGCTTGCCGCCGGCGACAGCGCAGCGCTTTGATTGGCTCGGAGAGCATACAAGTAGAGAGTTGTAACTCAATGGTAAGAGATCGTTATCCTATTCATTTGTTTGCCGAAGCAAGCCCAAGTAGGTTCTAAGGTACTGCGACCTTTAGAACATAGAGTAAATGACTTATTCTCACTCTGTTATGTTGGTGGCATTGTAGAGACCTCGCCATCTGTTATTTTTTTTAAATATTGTGATTGGCCTATGTTTTCTGGGCAAAATTATTGATGCTTCACTTATCCACAGTTATTTCATATTACAAATACATTTCAGCGAATATATACTGTAACCGTGAAGGTGAAATACTACATTGGAACCAGTTCTATGCGTCTATTCATAAAAATACACGTGACACCAATAAACAGACCTGAATGGCGCTTACACGAAGCAGTCTGTGCTACCACCATCAAAATTAAAAAGTGCAAATCAATCATGAGTTTATAAAATGTGTAAAGAGAGAAACTACATGATTGTTTATTGCATATTAATGCTATATGAATATAGTATATACTTTGTTTAAATATGTAATTTTTTTTTTAATGCCGATGTTGTAAAACCGTAGAAACTCGACTTCGGGCAGACTTCAGGTATCTTCGGTAATGTTTTGTGTTCCCTATTCGAGTTACGAGGACCCGGATTGGCTAATGCTCATCGCGCCGTCACGCTTTGTCACACGTCACTCTTTTGTGAGAGTAAATATTAATGAGGCATTTATGAATAAGAGTTATTTTATATTGCTTTCGAGATCCCCAAGTCTGTCACATAACGGGAAAGTAACATTTAAAAATAAATATAATATGAATACATATATGTGCCCCCAATGTGCTGCATGTTTTCCAGTATTTTGTAATTTCAACATTTTATCTCACATCGTTGGTATTAATGTACATAATTATTTTGATAGAGTTCTGTATGTTAAAATAACACAAATGGATAGAGATTTTATTCACAAAAACACGTAAGACATCCACACATTATATATTGGTTTTCCTAAAAAAAAAAAATAACACGAATTATATTAATTTTCAGTACTGACAAACTCAGACAACTTATTAAAAATATTTTTTGTCTTACAAAACTACTTGCATGGTTCTCGGTTAATAGAAGTAAACAAATCTTTCTATTCTTTGTATCCGTCACCGCTATATGCTTCAAATACAATGGCTGTCACTCGTGCAATGTTTTCGACGCTATGCTGCCAGTCATGGCTACAATTCTACTTCTGGCGTGGTGAGTTCAATCCTTTTTTTTTCGTTACACATACGATTTACTATTTCAGGAAAGAAAATTTTTCTTTTAGCACATACTGAATCTTTGTTCGAGGAAATACATGTAAGTACTATAGGAGTTTCAAAATAATAAAACAGGCATCAAACAAAAGACATTTTGAAGCAAAGTAGTAGAACTGAAAATACATACACATGAGTTGTCACTTGAAATTCGTTTTGTGATCGAGCGGCTGGGATAAATCAGTATAAAGTAAATGAACTAATTACAGCTGTCACGCCGTTCAGAGCATTGCTATGTATATATAACCACCTAATTGTAATACAGTGATTTTCTACTCTATAAAAAAATTGTGTTCAGAAATTAGAAATAATTTTTTAAAGATGACCAATTTTCTATTGCTGCAACACTATCTGTTGTGCATATATGCAGGCTTTTGTATTATTGATATAGCAACTTAAAATATAATTATTCAGAAAGAGCCAAATAAAAATTGCATACGATATGATGAGTTAAAAATGTTTTGAGTAGAATTACATACACAATGAAATATAATTCTTTTAACGCCTATATTTTGGAATTTGATTATATTTTCGCTCTTTTTAATCCATTTCAGGTGTTACCATCTAAAAGGTAGGGACTTGTGTCACCTGCTTTTGCATACGTAGGCTTCAATCGGACCTTTAGAGATTACAGTAGCCTCCAAACCACTTGTTTCCAGACTCACTGTTCATAAATTTCAAGCCATGATGGGAATTAGGGGGTGGTGGGGGAGCGGTGTGCGAGGATCGAACTTGGAGTCCCTGCCGCAGGAGTGTGGCTTGTTAGCTACCACGGCCAACCAGGGCCCTTTATGCGCGACCTTCAGACAACATCACACTTATCAGTAACAGGTAAACAAGTAGTTAGATGTTTAAGGGCGAGGGTAACTAAAAATGTTATTATTTTATATTTGTGCGAAATACTGTTCAACTTGTAGACATCATAACATAGTTCAAAAGGAAGGCCCTGGCGCGTGTCTGTCTGTATAACTGCGCTAATCTCGAGTACCACTAAACGGATTTGAATGCGAATTTTACTATTATGATCTGCATTTATCGAGGAAGGTTTGGGGGTGTTAAAAATTGCCTTAGCACTTATAGGAGCTGAGTGTTAACGGTATTAGTGAATCGAGTCGGGGGAAAAAGTTTGCTCTCATGGAATACTCTGCCTAATCCTTCAGAGATATAACAAAATAATGTACGAAAGAAAGGTGTAAAATTAATTGATCTACAAAAAAGTCAGCAAAACCATATATCTATATTTAATAGATAAGTAGTTATAAGCGTATTTACAGTTTAAATTACGCCGTAAAAACAAACGTAAAATTCATTGTATTTTATAACCATAAAGTACTTCATCTTTAGCACAATTAAACTAATTCATAATTAAAACTGTTTAATGTATATAAGAAATGTCCTTTACAGCATCCTGACATGCTACTGAAAGCCAGAATTGGAGAGCTTCCAATGAATAGTGAAAAAGTTCTCTCAGTAGTGATATATATGTTTTAGTCACCGACCACCAACAACTGATAGATAATGTATACCCTGAAATAAACGACCTTTCAAATAAGACACTATCGCGGTTCAAAGAAAGAGCGATATTATCTTGTACAAATGAACAAGTCGAAAAAATTAATGAATTAGAGCTCGGAAAATTCAATGCGCAAACATAAGTCTATTATTCAGTAGATACAATACTCGGCAGTTAAGAAGCTGTGCACTATCCCACATTATTTCTTAATTCATTGAATCCTTCTGGTATGCCACCACACAAACTGATTTTAAAATTTGGAGCTCCCATAATTTTACTGCGAAATATAAATCTACCAAAATTGTGATACGGGACTCGATTACAAGTAATAAGTTTTAAAAGTTTGACGTGTAACGCATATTGGGAGTAGAAGCCTCGCTGACCCACCCACGAGCGCCTATCATTAGACATGTTTCGCGGGACACGTGGACAGCCAGAACGGATAGCAGTTACACATGTCAAGGTTGTGCCGAGTAAGAGCTGGCATACCGCCGAAGCACCCGGAAGGCACTACGTAAATACGTAGGAAAGCGGGAGAAATTGCAGAGCCCAGCAAGAGCACATCTAGCTTCACGCCAGAGAAAACAGCTGACCAATTGAAAGTGGGGCCACGAACACTCCTCACCCCTACCACCCTTTAAGCCAAACCGCAGAAGAATAAGCTGACCGGGTAAGTTCAAGGGGCAGGCCACCACTTCCATCCCCCCCAAACTTCACGAACCATGGCATGTGGTTGAAGTGCATTGTACTGCGCCTTCCTCCCACCCCCCTCCCCTGAATAAGGGGACACATGTAGGAACTTAGGGAGGGAGTCGAAAAAGGATATAAGCCTCTTTGCGGGGAGGGTGGGGAGTTCATTATCATCGCAGAGAGAGGTCAGTTGATTATTACCGGACAGAGGAGTCAGTCGTTATCACCGCAGAGAGAGAAGAGTTCGTCAGTACCGCACAGCGAGGTCAGTTACACCGAGAGAGTAAGGGCCGGGATATCGGTACCCGGCCACGTCAGTTCGCAGAGACAGTCGAAGCAACGAGCAGCAAGTGGCGCGGAGTTCGGTACCACTACCCTGGGATGAGCAAGTAGTCAGTCATGACATTAAGGGGTCAGCCAAATCGGTACGCGAGATGTGAAACGCAGACCAGAATCAGGGACAGTTACCAGACTCACACCGGACTAGTAGTATCACCATGCCAGGATGCGAGTAAGCCAGTCAGTTACAATGCACCGAGAAGGTGGAGTCTAGTGGTGAACTTCACAGAGAAGTGCCATCTCGAGCTAGTGGGATTGTACAGTGCAGCCCATAGCCACGAAGGACGGGTGGGGGCCCACACAGGGTCCCTAGCCGGGACGTAGTAGGGTAGTAAGCAGTCAGTTACTACCCTACACCGAGAACGGGAGCGAGTGGTGAGCTCAACCAAGGGGCGTCACGTCGAGAAGAAGCCAGCTGCGTGTAACAAGCCAACCACAGAGGGCCTTTAACAGGGCCATCCAGCTCACCAGATCGCATCAACGGCTGGAACGTATCCGAGCCATCCAACTCACCAGACCTCAACTGCCGGAACAACTACCATGCAACATGTGCAGATAAGTAACCCCGTCGTCACTCAGGGACCTGTCACCTGTTTTTTCTTCCTTATAAACTGCAAACCCATTCCGCTCTTGACTTAAGTTTTTATAATCTTGGATACACCCTAGGCAGCTATACATTCGCCGAGTTTAGACTTGGGCGGCCTAACTATCGACTTGGCTTTTTTGGTGAGAACAGTGTCAGCTGCATGCGTATCTTCCAAATTGCTACTGGTCATGTAGGCGATGTCGGGATCCTATCACACATCGTCCAACGAATTGACAGGGATTGCACCATGCTTCACTCGATTTGCTAGACATGTGCAAGGCCTGCATTATTTGTAGCTGGGAATGTGTGCCTCGAAAGGAAGGTTGTTGACCACTGTATTCACCAGTCCGCATCTAATCTTAGTCTTACTCGCATGGCACATTACTACATACTAACACAACTTGGTCGCCATGCCTGCTTTATATGTTTGTCTTGCAGTGTGTGGCCATCCACTTCGACCGACTTTGAATTTGGCCGTCCACATCACCTGACCTCGGGTGTGGACGCACAGGGCAACTACCTCACCAGATCTCGAACATGGTCCTGATCCCATCAGTACCACTGGTTTTCCTGTTCACATATCAGTTCAATGAAGATCATGACACATACCACCACACTTCCTGTTCGCATCAATGCTGATGACGAAACTATCTCCAGCGAATCACATCATGGAAAGCTGCTGCCAAACACCATGCCAGATATCCTAGCACAATTAAGCAACTGTGGAAAGACATATGTGCTTCTGAGCTTGTTGGAGGAACCTAATATTCTTCGGTTCGAGAATGTTTACATATAATCTAAATCGCTACAACAGGCAAAATACCTACAACTAGCACATATTCTTCAAGGTGTAGATGGCCTATGCTATTTTCCATATAGCGACAATGAAAAGGTTGTGTCACCAGGTGATGCTTTGCCAAACTCTGTGTTTGTTTTCGATGATGTGGCATGTGAGAAGCAGTCGACCATGCAGCAGTATCTCAGCATGGGCTGTCATGTAGCGGTAAATTCGATTTACATGTATCAAACTTATTCATGTATGTCTAAACAACACCTGCGTGG
This sequence comes from Clitarchus hookeri, assembly GCA_002778355.1. NCBI lineage: Eukaryota > Metazoa > Arthropoda > Insecta > Phasmatodea > Phasmatidae > Clitarchus > Clitarchus hookeri. The sequence continues at coordinate 461,466 of NQII01000780.1, forward strand.
CAATGCTAATTTCCTAGTTCCATTCTGCATGGATGACCGGAAATTTCGACATTTTTACTCAGACCATGTTAATACGGAAAGGTTATTTGACAAGTATAATGTCATGTGCTCATGTTGCTGGCGAGAACCTCATGGTTTCCTCATGACAGCTAAGGATTTCCCGCTTCATAAGGGCAGGTACCATACGGGATTCGATCAGTTCATTAGTGTACATCAGTGAAAGATGAGCTACATAGTATCCAAGTTCGGCCACAGTGGCCTGAAGCATGCGTCGGGTAGTTGTGTTTCTTCTACTGACGATGGCAACTGCAGTTTTGGTGGAAAACTAGCCAAGAATGACAGAGTGCCGAAACACGACAGTGATGCGGCTAATGTGTCCTTTGTCTGCAGCGTCACTTTAGAGGCTTTGCAAACTGTTGTTGGTACTGCAGGCGTCAAGCGCTAAGTCTGAGACTTATCTTCGCACACTGACGACTGGAATGAATGGGCTCATCACTTTAGTATCGAAACTCAATATTAAGAGGGAGCGTATTGGCGGCAATGTTCTTCAGGCACTGGGTGCAAATACAAATGTGGAACTGAAAACATTGGTGGAGAGTGTGGGTAAACTCTCTGCCTTAGACGAAAAGCTCACGAGTGTTGATGATCACCTTGTGTGGTCGGCTGCATTGTGTGCTAAATTCGAAGGTCAAGTTAACATATTGACTGAGGTGGTGAACAAATTCTCTGCTTTCGGTGGTCAGCTCGAGGCTATGGAAAACAGGTTGTTAACCAGGATTGTTTGTGTCTTGTCTGATACTTATTCCAATGACGAGTTGTGGCTTCATTGCAAGCATATTCGGGATGCCATAACTCGCTGTATTAGCAGGTATGAAGTATATTTCACGAACCTTCTCAGACAGACAGAATAAGCTATCATGGGAACAATCTGACGAGCACAACGAGGTCGCATCTAAATGATACTGTGTGTGTCATATATACTATGTACATCCTGCTCACTGTTTTAGTACAATGATGGTCACTGCAGAGGATTTAAATCGTGTAATTGAAAGTGTGCAACATAATTATGTACTGGCTAAGCGTACAGCCATGGAGCACGATGTTACATTGGAAAAGGCATTCTGGCTTATCACATCATGGTTAGATATTTTACAACGAAAACTGTTGGCCCTGATGGCATTAAGAAAGAACCAGACATCGAACCAGGACTGAAAAGAAGCACAAGTTACTTCCAGAAATACTGCAGCTGATGAAGATGATGATTTACCTTTGGCCATATTAAAATGTACAAAGGACCGACCTAATTGGTGCAACACGAACATTCGCAATTATCTGACATTGTACACTCCGAGGTTTAATGATTGATTATATGAAATTTACAGGCGAAATAAGATATGGTTCTTGGAGAACATGCAATTTTTTTCTGCCTGGTGATTTTATACAGATCGGTGACGAAACTATGCATGTGTCTTCAATATTATATGAATTGTTATTTAAATGCGAGCCTGGCCAGTAGTCATGGGAGGCACTTCACCAATACAAGCACTTACTTACCCTTATGAGTGCACATTTGGACGAAAATAACTCTTTCAGCAACACTTATAAGGACGAGACACACCCCAAGCTTGCCATTGTAGCGGATCTGTTTCTGAACATTTGATTAGTGACCAGTTTGGTTATGACATCAAAACTGGATGAAAGCAATTGATTCGAGTATGTTTATTGGAATGATACTAATGAGCTTGTATCATGTCTACGACTGCTATTTGCATCTTAGCAAGCTGGCAATTATTCCCACACAAACCAGATTGTGAATATTTTAGAAGAACTGCATGTAGGTGTGTTCATATACTAAAAAAATATATCATGCACTGATAGCTGATTAGCTCCACAGACCTGCACATCGTAATTACCCAAGGAGGAAAATACAAGTATTTGGGTTGAAAGATCTATACCAGACGAACCTAGTTGAAATTATACTGTATGCACCTGTTAATAAGGGTTTCAGATATATGTGGACAGTCATCGATAGTTACAGCAAGTATGCATAGGCTGTCCCAGTTAGTCGGAAATGCAGGCACAATTTTAGCAAACCAATGAAAACTGTTTTGCAAGACAGTGGTGCCCTTAAGCATTTACAGTCTGACATGGGGCGAGAATTCTTCAATTCTACATTTCGGGTGCTTATGATGCAGCATGGTGTGATACATTATAGTACCCGTAGGAGGATGAAGGCATCCACCATGGAATGGTTTAATCATTCTTTGAAGACTGTAAAGTGGTGAGAATTTTCGTCTTGGGGAAGTTACAAGTGGCTGGACATTTTGCCTTGTCTGTTGATGTCCTACAATCATAGAGTACATATTACTATGCGCATGAGGCCAGTGGACATTAAGGATAATTCTTTTTTGCAAACAGTGTTCTAGGCCGAGAAGAGGGTAGGCGTTCGGAAGCCAAGAACACATGTTGGTGACTATGTTCGCATTTTACGAGACAAGGGCACTGCTGACAAAGATTATAAACCGAATTGGAGCACTGAAGTACATAGGATTGGTAAGATTCGTCATTATGAACCATGGACCAATTATCTTGACGATACAAATGACACTTTTCTCCAAGGATCTTTTTATGATCATGAGATACATCTTACAAGATTCTCCGACATCTATTTGGTTGAAAAAGTCTTCGGCAATCGGGCAATCGATTGCATGTAAAGTGGCTAGGCTTCGATTCTCGATACAACAGTTGGATACACTGCTCTGCAATTACCGATGGATAATTGGATGCTGCATTACAAGAGAGAGAGAGAGAGAGAGAGAGAGAGAGAGAGGGAGAGAGAGAGAGATATGTCTGTCTGAATGTATTTTTATGTAACACGCTGTTTTTTGACGAAAGGATTTCAATAAAGTTTATTTATAATTGTTCTGTTTTTAATTGTTTTGACATTTCCTGTACTTAAAGTCAGACAAGTGCACGTATGGACTGGGACATATATGTGTGTGTGCGGTTTGGCATTGGGATGGTTCCCTTCTCACAACTCCAGGCAGGGAGGTAGTGGGGATTAAAATATTTCTGCTCTGGTGGGAATGGCTTGTCTGTGTCCCCTATGAGATTTCAACCTGGAAACGTGGTAATTGTGGGTTTGATAAATATGTGCATTGGGGGCGATGCATCAGGAATGTTTTAGTGCACCCACCACTGCTGCCATTCTGCCTGCGTAAGGAGGGACTCTGTTCATCAGGTGTCCCATAAGATTTAATATTGGCAAGGTGATGCTTCTGTGTTTGCAAGAGAGATGAATTTACATGTTGGGGCAGCAGCTGGCGCTATTGTGGTCTAGAATTTTTTGTGTGGTCTGCTGTCCACCCCCCATACTGCTTTCGTAAGAAGGGTTGGCGTTTATCTGTATTAATGGCCGAGCATTTCCTTGTATTCTGTGATATCGGCTGGGGTACATAGCTGGGCTCCTTGGCTATTACTCATTGCTCTCATGGGAAGCTTTATCAAAGTGTTGGGATTGGGGGACCATTGGCTTCGGGGGATTTTTTGTAGGAGTGTACACACGGGGTCTGTGACACACTTGACTTTATGTGTATGTTTTAATGCCATGACTAGTTGTTACAGTTCTTGAATGATTACAGCTCTTGCACATCTGGCTATCCTTTATGCCTTCGGGATTTTTTGAGTTTCGAAACAACAACCAATTAAAAATATTCCGGCACTCCTAGTGGCTACTGTTTGAACTAAACTCACCGAAGCTAGTGTGCCCCTGCAGTAGATGTGATTACCAACACAAACAAAATGGCCACATTGATGCCAGTACTACTTGCTGCGAACAGTAGAACTTTGCACACTGTGGTTGCGGACTCGAGAATTAAAGATGGTCACCTACAGTAGACGTCTGGCGGCTGGTGCGGGAATGAAAAATGGAGCACATTAAAAGCAAAAGCTAGAGAGGATAGGGGTGGTAGACATGAAAGCATGATATAAAATAAAGGAGACCAGATGGAATATGAGAAAACCAAGCGATAGAATGCAAGAAAGCGAAAGGAAGGAATGAGAGAGAATGAGAAAAGGAAAACTGGAATGCCAGAGCCTGAAGCAAAAGAATCGGAATGCAAGAACATGAAGAGACAAGGTAGAATATAGAGCAGGAAGTCGGGAATATGGAAAAAAGAGAAATTCCTAGGGGAAAAGGGAAATTCCGAGGGAGAAACAAGATGGTGGCGGCTGATGAGGAATGACAGAGTAAGAGGTTTTGGTGGGACATCATCCAAGATGGCCACCAGATTGCCTCCTCGTCCTTGCCACTACACCAGGTGGTGAAGAACATACATTTCCTAGCTACTGACATATAGTCTATTACATCTCAAAATTCCACTTTTTGACAGCCAGTGTGTTGCAACGTGTAATAAATGAAACCAACATTTCATAAACAAAAACCTTTATCAATTTATGCGTAAACGATTGAAAGAGAATTTCATGTAAGCTATACTGACAGCCCTGCCTATGCACACCAGGCATCGGAGAAATACGCAGGCAAGAAGGAGTTCTGCAAATTATATGTTTATGTAATGTTTGTAGTTACAAAACAGCTGTTATTAGTATAACAAACTAAAGTTCGCGTGTCTTTCAAATGAAATGCGATTAAAATAGTGTGTTATTATTTTGCGCCGTTTCTCTCTTTTTTTATATGCTGTAACTAGTGCTAACATCGACAAGTGCATGCTTCATTATATTCAAGAGGACGCAGATCTGTCGTATAGTATTTTAAAACTTCTCTACATCATTTTGGCACAATATATTTCAAGCCCGAGTCTTTTAGACCAGTACGAGATGAAAAATTTATTGATTAAAAAGACGCGATAGATTATACGATTGGCATAGAGCACTAAAACAGGAGACTATGCTGCCATCTGTTTCCCAGCCTTCTACAGGAAGCCACGCCCCCGTGAAATGACTAATTTTTCATGTATAAAATAACTATATAGGAACGAATTCCCTGAGTTATATATTATATATAATACATATATAAAATATATATTATATACTAGCATTTACCCGCAGCTTCGCTCGCGTGGTTATGTAAATTTATAGGGAGAAATAACGGTATTTGTTAGTAGACAGACACTGATCATAAACACATAACAGAGCACTATTTTTGGACGCTACTGTACCCGATGTTGTAAGTATTTTAATCTGGTACTAAGTTGTGGAGATTTTCGGCATTGGGCACACGCGAACATGCGACATAGAGCTGGCCATGAGAGAAGCACGGATTTTCCAAGTGCACCCCCGCTACCAGTAAAGTTTCCCTTTGCGCTTTGTTTATTGTAATAGCAAAACTAAGCTTGAGAGGGAATTGCAACCTTTTGGATTGGAACGGGAGGTCTGTGGGGATTATAGGGATTCGGGGGATGATTACGTTCTCGCCCTTTCCTACTCCTGTCAGAATAGTGGCACCAATTATGTTCCGCCCAATTTGTGTGACGCGAAGCCTCGTCACGTTACATAATCGCGGTGCATCTAAATTTCGTATAAGCATGACCGGAACGCCTAATTTTAATTGGAGCTTATGTTAGGACACACCTGACAACTCTAGAAAATTCGGGTCCTCTACAGAATATGAAGTACTCTGGTCTGTGTCCATGACTGTGTCTACTGACAAATACTCTGTGGTTTTTCCTTGTGCCACTTTCAAAATGTTTGTATTAATTATAATAACGATGTCATTTTTTGGCGCTAAAATAGTTTTTTTATATAGCCACTGGTCGTCATTTATATTTCTTTGTAGATCTGGGTAAACGCTAGCAATCAGTTCCGTATCACTCTGCACTACATTACTAAAATCCCCCATTAGTGACACAAAGCCCTCGGCATCTGTTTCTAACCGCCCATCTCCAATTTTCAGTAGTTTATCAGCGCAATGTCCTGTATCAACGTCATTGTAGAGGTGCACTCTCATATTTGTCGTTAAGCTGAGTTTCTAGACATTTGCCCATAAGCTTGACGACTTGAGACAGGCTTTGATTTCATCTGCAGGTGTGCAACTCTGAATCACTGGTAGAGTTTGGCGGAAGTCACCAGCCAGTAATACAACCATTCCTCCCATAATACCTGTATTGTTTCGTATATCCAATAGAGTTTGATTTAGGGCCTCTATCGCTTTTTTATGTGACATTGTGCTTTCGTCCCACACTTAAAACTTACATTGACACAGCATTGTACCCCGAGCGCTATTTTTATTAAAATTGCAGATGGGTGACTTTTCCTGAGCAAAATTCAGTGGCAACTTTAACACGGAATGCGCGGTACGGCCCCTGCTCAGTAGTGTGGCGGTATGCTGGAGGAAGCCACGGCTACAGCAATGTCTTTGTATTTTCGTATATGGGCCAGAAATAAATTTAGCAAAAATGTTTTTCCCGTTCCACCAGGGGCATCTAGAAAGAAAAGTGCACAATTCCCTGACTCCACTTGACATAAAACTTGGTCAAATACGTGTCTTTGTTCCGGTAATAACCGGTGCACCATTTCGGTCACTTGCTGCTGTAATGCTGGGACATCATAGTTTCATTCTCGAACAATTTCGTCACTTAAGTCACTTGCATCTGATCGAGGAGGGCTAATCATTTCGAAATCGCTTAACTTTTTGCCCACAATTGCCATTTATTTTATCTTAAATTTTTGCAAGGGCTTTGTTATAAATGTAATCATAAAATGTCATGTTCGCGTGTGACTGCTGTAGCAGTTGCAAAATGTCTTCCGCCATGTACTCTTTGTACTTATCCCACAACTGTTGGGCATTGATAAGGCCGCAAGATAATATGAGGATTGCATATAGTTCCCTGATTTTGGCTTGTGACTGGCACTGCACGGCTTCCTCTATGATTTCGTCCCAATGATTATCATTCTCTAACAGACGCAGAGCTTCACATACCTCTCTATACGTTGCGAATTCCTGACCATTGACAGCTTAAAGGTCTTAATGGCTTGTCGGACCCCGGACGTGGTGCAGCAGCATACGCAAACAGAAACATTCAAAATTTGTTACATGGACGGAGTATGCACGGCCGAGGGCATCTGACGATTTAACTCCAGGCCAATTTTCAACAGGCGTGCCTTGAACGTGGCGTTTCCACTCCTTCCTTGAAGTGCTCCAAGTTTAGTAACGGGGGACTTCGGCATACAACAAAGTTTTTGTGAAGGAATCTGTCTGACAAAGCTGGAAAAAGGCTGTTAGTGTGGTCTTGGTGTTCATTGAAGTTGTTCTCATTAAATCAAACGCGTTCCCCATTTTCCAAGTGCACGGCAAGATTAGTAACAGTTGGATGTCTCTCATGTAAGGGGAAACCAAGGAGCCGACACGCTGCCTCGTTGCTACTGACATAACGCTCTGCTTGAAATGTCTAGACTTTATTAACGGGCTGCACCCAACCTTCATTCCTGAGATTGAATATCGCCTGATCATTTCCTTTATTTATATACTTGCATATTTATTTAATAGAGCGGACAGAGCTGCAAGCTTCTACATTAATGTGAGAATTAAACATTTTACATATAATGGGCGAATATGGCACAACCCAGCCATGGTCTAAGGTCACGAACGCCGCGCTGAGAACCTTGACAGTGACTTTCCTACCAGCATCTTCTGGTGCTATGCGTCTGTATAACGTGTAGACTTTTTCATTGTGCACTGTTTCTTTTAGTAGCGTTCGTGGATATTTTTTTTTATATTTCCCACCTTTCATGCAAGGCGATGCTGGGCTATGCACGCCACATGGACCGTGAACCATGTTTCGGACTATGGTGTCATACAAATATTTATCTTGTGCTGGATCCGGAATCTCAGCGCTTATTAAGTCGTATATTTGGTTGGGGCGCAGCTTCTCGTTGAGCCATATTAGGATGTCCACATGTGGCAAACCTCGTTTTTGCCACTCAATGGAATACATGTAGCACTGTACGTCTCCGAATATTTTACCTTTGGTAAAAACATTCATTATATTTTGTGCTTTTAAACGAAAGACTCTGGCAACTAAATCGTGTCTGTCAGTAGCTTTTTGTCCGGGCATTAGCTCCTCCGTAATTTCCTACCATGAGGGATTGCAAGTGAAAGTGACAAAAAAATCGGTTCTACAGTAACTCCGTACATAGACAAATGCATCCTAAGTGTATTCGTGCAGGTAGAGGGGGCTGCTAACGAATGAAGATGGAAGAATTACCATTTTACCTAAATCGCTGGGGTTTACATTAGCATCGCTATTAATAGCATATTGCAGATGTATGTAATTCTCAACTCGCAGATTTTTTTTATTTAAAGAGATGTAGTGGAGGCGTTCGCATTCTACTTTAATATACATGTCAACCAGAAATTGATGAAAAAGTTGTCTGCACTGCACGAAGAGATTGAAATCATTCGCTCGAAACATCATGTGATACGCATAAAAATCCATACACGAAACGGTTTTTGTTCGGAACAGGCTGTTTTGTTATAGGATTAATGAGTGGAATTTCATAATTATATCCATATTGTCCCTTGCTATAAATCAACGGGTATTGCAGGGCGTTATAAAACTTATGAATGTCGGCTACACGTGTGAACATATTGTCATGTGCTCGCAGAACAATGTCTCGTGATGAGAACTGGTCGCCGCTCACCGCTGCAGCGATTTCATTAATTAAAGGTGCATTGTAGCGCCTCTCATGCTCTCCACGCGGAGTCCGACCAGCATGGATAACTACCTTAAAATCCTCTTGAGGTAGGTTCTCTAAAGCGGTTTTAAATGAGTTTATCAAGATGTTGTGTTAATGCAACATTCTTTGAATTTTCAACACCGTGTCTCTTTCAACTATTTTAATAATCTCGCAGCGGTGGCTTGTTTCAATTTCTTCGTTACAAATGAAATATACCTGCAAGAATTTATGCTGTTTATTGACAGCTGGATAAAGCGCACATTTTAGGATAAACTTGCCTTTGAACAATAAATGTTGGCGAAAATCCGGGCATTATTATCTCTCTGTCAACTCCAAAATATCTCGTTTGGAAACATGAGCTGTACTTTCTGATCCTATTAAAAAAAACGCCGTGATTCATCTACGTCATACAAAAAGAGAGTTTTCAGAGGCTCTTCTGGCTCACCAAGTGAAGGAAGGGAAACTTTACCGCTGGAATAGCACATCCCTGCGGTCTCATCTTTCCATTTCAAAGCGCTACAAAACTGGCACTACTTGTCCATGAGTCCGATAACAATAAGCATGTGATTCTTATAATCAATTAAGGGATCGTAATGAAATGCCGCGTCATTAAGTACAGACCAAGTGTTTCTTTGTAAAGCTTGTCGATGTTCCGCTTTGAGTTCCGCGTTTGCGATTCTTCTCGCCTGTGACTGTTCAGGTGTTTCGGATGGCCTTAAAGCAGCCTGTCGTTCTGCTTGTTCTTCTTGTCGTAGTTGGGTTTGAACATGCGTTTCGGAGGCTCTTAATAGGGCTTGACGCTCAGCCTGTTCATATAAATGCAGCTGCGTTTGTTCACGCATTTCTGAGGCTCTCTAAGCGTCTTGACGCTCTGCCTGTTTATCTCAATGGAGTTTAGTATCGGCAGGAGAGTCTAATATCCTGAGATGTTCCTGGAATGCAGCTTATTCATCGAGCCTTTCCTGAATCTGAGTAGGTGATTCAACGGTTCTGAAAGCAGCTGGTCGCTGTGCTTGCTCTTGTCTTCTCAGTTCGGCATCTTCTGAAGACTCTTGCGATCGAGCTAATCTTTTCGCTTGTGCTTGAGACGATGCTCTTGAAAGGCGTGATTTTCGTTTGCGAGGCATTATTTATTTAACAGATTATGGGGAAAAAAAAAAAAAAAAAAACCAAACCAACAAATGCAATTCAAAGTGCAAATCAGTACCACAGGTCAATCCGGTCTAAAAAATTGTACAATATTAGAATATTCCTAAACGACAGAACCAAAACGAAAAGTGAATCAAAGGAAATCAAAAGAAAATGCAGTCAATTGAAACTATTTGAACGCCATCTATTATAAATTTTTAAAACTACAATTGGTTTGTCGTTTAACATAGAATGATTAAAGGAAGTTACATATTGAGTAAATTTTTTGAGATATTTCTTGCTATAAAAAGTAGCAAATATCACCTTTCAGCCCTACAAATAAGTCTGTGCAAGAAATAAAGGCGATCTGTTGCTTGGTTGCGACGTTACATTGTTAACGTTTCATTGTTATTCTTTTTGTGTACTTTTTCATTTTCCAATAAGAATTTCCCCAAGGGAATGAGATATTTTCTCGGGATAAAAAGAAGCCCATGTCACTTCCCGGCCCTCCATCTATCTCTGTGCAAAAAATCACGTCGATCCGTTGCTCCGTTGCTACGTGAAAGGACAAACAAACAAACAAACACACTTTCGCATTTATAATATTAGTATAGATATGTGTAGATATGTATAGATATTAGTATAGATATATGTTATATATATACAGTTTAAATAAGACTCGCATAAAATATGTAACTCAGGGAATTCGTTCCTATATAGTTATTTTATACATGAAAAACTAGTCATTTCACGGAGGCGTGGCTTCCTGTAGAAGGCTGGCAAACAGATGGCAGCATAGTCTCCTGGTTTAGTGCTCTATGCCAATCGTATAATCTATCGCGTCTTTTTAAAAGTGAATTTTTCGTCTCGTACTGGTCTAAACGACTCGGGCTTGAAATATATTGCCTCAAAATGACGCAGAGAAATTTTAATATCCTCTTTAATTAATATGAAGCAAGCACGTGTCGATGTATGCACTAGCTGCAGCGTATTTTAAAGGGAGAAACGGCGCGAAATAATAACACACTATTTTAATCGCATTTCGTTTGAAACGCATACGAAGTTTAGTTTATTTTAATAATAACATCTGTTTTGTATATAACTACATATTTTTGTGTGCAGCGCTTTTGCTTGCTAATAATTTCGATTCGGGCTGTAGGTAATCACTGAGGCTTTCTGAGGCTGTTTCGCCATTTTATGTTTCGTTCCACCCCTCCCATTTCGGCTACAAGGTGAAAGTAAATGCTGCTTAATCATTAAAACCACACATAGTTTTGTGATGAAATCAATTTTACGAAATATATTATTTACGTTGTCGTGATTTATTGTCATGCACGAGTACTCAGTATTGCGTATTGTTGTTAACTTATAAAATGCTTCGATGCGTGTACTGTAAATTATTCTAACTCGTCTTTTTAACAAGCAGACGCCACTTTCAATCGCGAAATATGAATGAAAATGTGCGTTCTGACAATTTCTCTGAATTCCTCATGTTATAAAGCTTCAAATATGTTTTTACTGTAAAGTTTGCTTTAACGTTAAGCTACTGCATATAAAACCACAAATAACACCTTATTAAAGACGTTACACAAAATTCGCTGTCTGTTATAAACGATGATACACGGTTTAATGTTGAGCTTTTAAGTTAACGCCTAGCCACACGACACTCAAGATGTAGGCGCATTCTGCGAAACGGACGTGAGAGTTGTAAATACAAGTTCAGTATTTTGATTACAATGAAATTGCATGTTTTGGTAATAATGAATTTCAATACGGGCAATATGTCAAATATAATGTGACCATATGAATGTATTTGACCGAAAAATGTAGTAATGTTATTAACATATTACCATTGCAAATTAAACTAATACTATAATGTAGCTAATTTTCCGTGAGCATTATGATGTATTATTTCTGTTTGCTGAGAAAGAAAGCTGCCACTTTTTAAACAACATGTTGAAGTGAATTAACTATGGATTATATAGACTTATATCCGTTGCTGTAATAAATAAATTCTACAGCAAATTCAATTATTTTCTCATTATCTATACGTGAGCAGCTGGGCGACGTGTTTTGATGTAGGTAGGTAGAGCATCGACGTCCGTCATTGCAGACGAAACAGGTTTCGGCAGGTGGAAACAAGGTTGCTGCGAGAGGACGTAGTGTGTTTGTTTACTGTTTACCTCTTCTACATGATCCGTCGAAAAAAATGGAATTCTAAGATGAAATAGGGTACAACAGGCTGATTACAGACAACGAATAATGCTCCCCAGTTTACTAAGGCTTTCTTACGCAACAAGGAATATGAATGTTTTAACGTATTGTGTTCAGTCACATGGCCCTGTAAATTTGTTGTGGTACATGTTGTCATTTTTATGATCAATACGAAAACGTGCAGCCGATCATGGTGTGAAAGGTTCAGAAGGAGGTATCTCTGAAACAAAGTTGGACAAACATTTCTTGTCACGTTTAAAGCATTACAAAAACATCTGCAATATACAAATAAAACAGCAGGGGCGGTCAGACTCACGTCGTGGTGCGAAGAAAACAGGTATTGCCACTCCACCTCCTCTTGCCGGAAGCAATAAACTAACCACTTGTGCTTCACAGCAGGGGTACCACCGACATCCTTTCATTAATTCCAACTTTTTCTATCCGTGACCTTGACGCTGGTATTAGTAATGCGCAGAGGCATTCCGACTTTTTAAGCCGGTGTAGATCCTTTCCCTTGGCGCCGTTTCTGAACATCTATCGCAGACTTCATAACCCAGAAACATCCTTGTCATTCGGAAAAATTACCTGTATATTTCCCAGACATTTCCCACAGTATTTCAAATCGCGTACATTTTCCGCATTTACTGATCGCTAATGCGCGTTTGTGCGCCATTGTGCATTCGTCCCAGATGATGATTTTAGATTCTACTGAAACCTTGGCCATTGCGGAGCGTTTCGCAACGTTACATATCGGTTGTTCAGTAGTTGGAAGGTTTAACGGCAGTTTAAACGCTGAATGAGCCGTACGGCATCCTTCTAACAATGTGGCCGCTATTCCAGAAGAAGCAACTGCTACCGCAATGTCGGATCTCGCTCGAACAGTGGCCAAAATCAATGACATGAGGAATGTCTTCCCAGTTCCACCTGGGGCATCCAGGAAAAATAAGCCACCATTTCCCTCATCAATTGCCTTGATTAATGTATCATACACTTCCTTCTGTTGGGGGTTCAACAGGGACACATTCGTTTGAACTGATTGGTCTAATTCATGTCGATCATATTCACGTTCTATTTCTAATTCTCAATTAAATGCGTAATTCATTCCTCGATCTGGCGCTGGCATTCCTAACCTGACTAACAAACTGCCGCGCATGAAGTAACGCATGTCTTCGATCAAGAGCAAAGTGGTTATGCACCTCATCATTCACCTCAAGATCGGGATTTCTTGAACTGACACGAATTCTATGTAAAATATCTTCTGACATTTCATTTTTGTATTTGTTCCACAGGTCACGTGGATTCGATGGGAAGCATGTCGAAATGATGATAGCAAATAATGTGCGTATCTGACTTGGAGTTGCAGAAATAATTGCTTCATGCGATTGTCGTGTCCCAATGAGTATCGTTTTCAAGCAAATTGAGCTCTTGGCATGCAGCACGAAATGTTGGGCACACTTTACCATTAACAGTTCATAGTGATTTAAATGATGTTGGTCCACGAACTTTCACCAGCAACAACCGCAAATAGAAGCATCCATCATTCTTCGGATGAACTGTGTAAATACGACCAAGAGCATCAGTAGAACGCACATCCGGATTACCAGGAACCGCATCGCCTTGCTTCCGACGTTGAAATTTCTTCGATGAAGCATTCCAAGTGTAATAATGTGGCATCTCCGAGTCCAGCCGTTCTCGAGTTATAAATGGTGTAACTAACCCAACTTTGTTTTCTAGATATATATAGACGTTTTTTCATGTTAGTATTCCTTATTTATTTTAGAGGCAATACTTTAACTTCAGTTGATGTCATGTCAAAAATGTCATCCATATAAAATGTATGAGAAAATTAATTTACGTTATAATTATTTTTTCCGTAAACTTTTACGATGTTTAAATAGCCTATATGTTATTCCGGGCGCAGACAAATCCAAAAAATCTTAAATCATTGAAATCGGTCTAGCCGTTCTCGAGTAATAAATGGTGTAACTAACCCGACTTTGTTTTATATATATAGATGCTATGAGATTGACTTCTGTTATTACGGTTGACTGCTTATGGCCACTGAAAAATGCCATATACAGATGTTAACTTAAATAAGCGATAATATCCATCATGAATTATTGAACTGCATATGGCGTCGTGTTGCCAACGAGGCGAGGGTACATGTTGGTGAGGCTCTCTAGAGGATGGCCGCTAAGACTATAAGCTGTGAAATAAGGCGATGTGTACAATGAGGAACAATAAGATTTAAGGGGAAACAGGAAAGCTTAGAAATACCCCACCCAGCTACGCTGAGGTTTGCATTGCGAGGAGTTGTGGACCAGATCGCAGCTGTGAGGGATCGACGCGAATTTCACCGCTGCCCTGAGGCCTCCTGGCGTAGNGAGGGGGGGTGGGGGGCGCAGAATTAAGTCAACTAGTAATTGACCATGCTCCGGAACGTCGGAACTGTCCATGCTCTGTCATTCAAGTCCCTCACGTTAGATATCAGTGACCTTGACCTTTACCTTGTGACCTTTGATCTTGAAAAAACAAAAAAATCCCAAAAAAATTGTAAAATCTCTATTTCATTTTTTTTATATATATTAAGAATATATTGAAAATTTTATTTAAAAAACTTATGACAGTTCACAAAAAACTACACGCAGAAAACCAGTTTTGAACTCCATTTATTTAATAAAAATACAAAAAAGTGCTGAATTGCAAATAAACCCATAAAATACTTATAAAATTTAAATGTATATACAAATCAGGCATTGATAAAAAGTGATCACAATAAGTAGGAATTATTAATAATTCATACAATTTATGCAATTCATTAAAACGCATTACTAGTTTCGGAAAACCAAACGAAAAAAATGTTACATCTGTATATGTAAACTTGTCCTTGAACAGTAAACTTTGGCAAAAATCCGGACATTATTATCTCTCTGTCAACTCGAAAAAATGTAATTCGGAGACATGAGACGTACTTTCTGATTGTATTTAAAAAGTTACCAATAAACGGAATTTTAAGTGCGTTGTGCAAGTCTACTATTCCAGTGAATCTGTGAGCATTTCCTATTATTCTAAGGTATTTGTTTTGTACGACTTTCAGTTCTTTAATAAAGGTTTTAGCCGCGTTTCCCCAGACTTTGTGTAGCCCGTTTCCAGCCTGCAGGGTAGTGTTTGTATTTAAATATGGCTATGGATACGTTTATTATTATGCAAAGTGCATGGTATGGGAGGTTTTTAAGCAATTTATAAGTGATTTTATCGTGTCCCGGTGCTTTTTTCTGATGAAATGATTTTAAAGTTAGTAGGCGTTTTGGCAAAGTCACTAATTCTGGTTTTTTTCTGGAGAGTTTTTTTTCGCAAGAAAGGCGGCCGTTGTGGTGTTTATGTCCCGAGTGAAATTTGGGTCTCCGAGGTCTGCGTTTGGCGTGAATTGTTCGGCGAGAGAATCAGCTATGGCTTTTGCCTTATCTATGGGCACGTATTTTAATCCTGAAAAAGTTAGAATGGGGGTAGAGTTCTTTGAAGGGTTTTTACCTCGGAGAATTTTGGATATTCGCCACAAAATTTTAATATTATCTGCAATTTGCGTAATAAAAGTGTCCCATTTATTTATGCAGAGTTGAGTTAATTTATTGCGTAGGTCTTTTTTAAGTTTATTGAATCTAGATTTAAATTCGCGAGTTCTGTGCTGTTGGTATTCGTGTTTAGCTTGTCGTTTTTCCGCCAGCAAAAAATCTATTTCCGGGTAGTTTTGTTTTAAAAATTGCCGCCGGTTAAGAAACTAGGTGTTTTTCTGTACTTGGTTTTTGATAGTGTTTTGAAATATTTCTAACGCCGGTTCTATGTCCTTTTTATGTTTAATTTCTATTTGCTGGTTCGTGAATATTTCGTCCAGGTCGGTTTTAAGTTGTTCCCAGTTGGTTTGTGGCAGTTTGGTTAGTATTACTTCCAGGTGTTTAATTAAGCGGGTGCTAATTTTGCAGAATACTGGCGAGTGATCTGAGTCTAATTCATCTAGGACAGTAAATTCTAATATTGGGTGAGATATATTGGTTAAAATAATGTCCAGGACACCTGACTGATTGATATTATTTATTTGAAAGTATGTTGGTCTTTCCGGGGCGTGAATTATGTAATTATTATGTTGTGAGTGTTGTAAAAGGAGTCCGTCTTTCGTATTATTTTCCCTGCTATTCCATTGAGAGTCTTTAGCGTTTAAATCTCCTGCGAGTAGAAACGGGTATTGTTGCGCTGTTATTTTGTCCAGATCTGCTTCTAAGAGTGTTTTACCGAGGGGTTGGTAGGCTGAAATTATAGTTTTATGTCCCGAGTATGTTTGAATATTTATTGATGTTGACTCTAAGTTCTGGCATTCTGGATTTGCTTTTAGATGGCGGTGTATTTTATTATGAATTAATATCAAAGTACCGCCTCCTCTACTCTCTCTGTCATTTCGGTAAGTTACGCAGTTTTCAATAGAAAATTTCTTATTGGGTTTTAAGTTTGTTTCCTGAATTAACGCGATTTCTATTCAGTATGTTTCCAGTAGTATTTCTAATTCATATAATTGATTAAAACCTCCGTTGCTGTTCCAATGCAAAATTTGACAGGGAACCAAGATAACGTCGTGAGGGCTTCGAACAGCAGACTTTGTTTGGCCATGGGGTCTTGGGTGAGTTTCGCCGGTTTCATAAAGGAACGGAAGTGCGCCATAATCCCGACGGAATTGGCTTCCCGTAGGAAGTCCAGGATGAACTGGAAGTCCCGCATTGTGTTACCCATTTCGCCCATTAGTGGCGCAGGGTT